>SCLH01000510.1:90291-117731 GCA_004367855.1 Oikopleura vanhoeffeni
ATTCCAGAATGTTAAATTTTTTCAAATTTTTATTTCTTTATATAATTAAAAAATCTACGTGGAGATCAAAAATTCTAAAATCCAGTCAAAATAATTTTCAGTACAAAAGATATGGGATGCCTATAGAACCCCCTTAAGGAATTGGCCTGCCTCTTTAGCGCCATTTTTCGATTCTTGTCATTTTTTTTATATGTATAGAACGACACGTTTTCACATGGATAAAACGAAATTAATAGCTTGTTCTTATAGACACATTTGACAGTAGCATTGAATTTTCACAAGATTCGTATTATTTTGGTAGATTCAAAAAATAAAATATTTATGGTTTTTAGTTGTTGAAAATTGTACAGTTAAGTATTATGCTTCAATTTGTTATTTAATTTGCACATAAAAATCCAAAAATTTCCAATACTGCATTTGCTTTAGTCTACATTGTACAAGATACTTTAAAATAGGCTTACAATTTAGGGCTCTAGATCAAATAACTTTTGTTTTTTATTGAATGAACGAATAAAACACTTTTCTAAAAACAAGCAAACTGCAAAAAATCCTAATTCAATCGACCCTCAATAAAATGCGATATAAATTAAAAGAGTCTATAACTATCCAAAAATGTTCCCTCAACTGTTCGAAATTTTTGGATGTTTTTTTTATCCGACAGAATCCTTGGGGGCACGAAACCGATCTATTGGCACAAGCATACCTGAAACCAGTCTAAAATGTTAAAAATTAAACGCAGCTTTTTAATTTGTATTGACGTCGTAACATGACCCAAAATGAGTTATCAGTAATTTGTCTCAAATGGGGTCATATTTCAAAATTTGACCCTCAAAAATAATCACTAGAAAATTTGAGAGCTTTTGGTGCTAAAAGTCACTACTTTGACCTTACTTATCTAGAGAAACTTGCAATAGGCAATAAACCTTGTTTTGGTCATCATTTGATATGTAACATGACCCTCAATGAGTCATTCTGTAATTTGACCCCCTTTTGTTATTGTAGGGTCATATTACATTTTTGGAAAATTGTTTTTGCAGATTTGAAATCGCCTTTAAATTATCTTTCATTTGATATGTAACATGACTCTAAATGATATTACAAAATTTGACCCCAGAAAATATTCGCCGGAAAATGTCAAGTGTCCTCATACTAAAATCAAGTTCGTAAGTCCTATAGTTTTCCGGAAACCAATAATTATTTGTTTAAACCGGCTATTACCGGTTATGGGTACTAGTCCAGACTCCAGTGCATAACCTACCACTCTACGGTAGTTTCAAGTACCAGCTCTCGAATGAGCCATCATACAACTTCATGCTATGTCTAGTTTTTCAATTCATTCAATGCAACAAAAAGGTGTAAGTAAAAAAACAACGTGATTGCATTTTATCGAGGGTCGATTGAATTAGGATTTTTGCAGTTTGCTTGTTTTTAGAAAAGTGTTTTATTCGTTCATTCAATAAAAAACAAAGGTTCCATAAAAAACAAGAAGTTATTTGATCTAGAGCCCTATAAATTGTAAGCCTATTTTAAAGTATCTTTTGATTTCCAACGGCTAAATCAAATCGGAATAAAATATTAAGTGACATACAGTACGATACATTGTTTTTGGTCATTTCATCTCGAATTTAAAATTTTACTTCAAAAATGTACACTGCGCTAAAAGTCGAGCCCTGTAGATTTTTTTCTGTGCCTCCAAGGGTTTAAATAATCTATTGAAATCAAATTCCAGAGCTACTTATATCAAACAATGCCTGAGTAATGGGATTAGTTTCATCGAATGAGAAAATTCTTCAATTTACCGCCAACAGTTCAATTATATGAAAAAATTGCACATTTTTTGCTTCTGCTAGTTCCTTTGGGAGAATACCCGCTGCTCACCTCCTGAAATGTCTGAAAACTATAAGTGCTAAAAAAACCTGTGCCCTAAAAACAAATGATGTTAAAATTACTAAACTGACCGATTTCGTTCGAAAATCTTCGAATAAAATCAGACAAGGCATTCACGCAATTTCTCTATCTCAGCAAGCTGGCAATTAATTTCGCCTTGGTAACTTTCAAATAAGAATCCTCAAAATTTGAAAGTTCGTTCTTAGCGAATTCGAAAGATAGTGAGAACCCGATTTTTGCATGATCTTGCCAAACACTAGACAAAATAACGGATTCATAAAGAGTACATTTTCTGATTGCTTCCCATGGGACCGGTAATTCTCAGTTAAGACATAAAATTAACTATAGAGTTCAAATCATGAGATTTATTTCACAAATCGATGAACGAAGATATTTCTTGTCAAGATTTTTTTGCATTTACCAAATTCGGCATGATATTCGTCTATCAAAACTTTTTCTATAAGTTTCCGTAAAATTATGAAACAACGCTCTGTGATTCTTACTCGACATTCTTCAAAAATACTCTTCTCTCATTGTTTATTCTTGAATTTTCAAGAAAATAATCGAATCTCATTGGTCAAAAATCATTTCCTGGATTCTTATTTTAAAATTATCCATTTTTTTAATTTGCAATTTTTGTTTATCTCTTCGAATTTTTATCCAAAAAATTTAGATTGGGATGAGTTTTTTAAATATTGATTTGAAAGTTGATAGATATCACACGTCTGCGCGAATTATTCAAAGATGCTGGCGTCGGTGGGTTAATTTGTCACCATATAGATGGTGCAAAACTATGTTGTATCATGCCGAGCATAGGTAAATGAAAAATGGTCGATGATAAATTTCGTAAAACAATCAAAATGAAGTCAGCTGCATACCATTCTGTGAATGATTATGTTTCAAAAATTATATGAGTATACCATATGGACTTGAAAGAATACAAGCCAAAATTTAAAAAATGTTCTCACGAAATTTTGAACCAGTCCAATTTTATAGAGTTAAATGTACTGGAATATTGGACTGGTTCAATATTTCGTTTCAACAGGCTAGTTGGCATGCCATGGCATATATGTTGTGAAATATTATCAAGGTTCTGAAAATTACAGAAGGTCTTATTTTTTATGCCGATTTTAAACTCAATTCCTTGGCTCACGGTTAATTATCTTGACATGATTTTGTTCTATCGGAAGTAAGATATACTGCATTTTCAGAACTTTAATAATTTTTTAGAATTTTGGGAAAATCATTCTATGTTTTCTGAATTATGGCGTGTATTCTTTCAAGTTCATACTGATATAATTTTTTCAAAACACTTATTTGTTTGTTCAAAAACAGGACATATCGTACAGTACGATTCGTACTGTAACTGTTTTTTTAAATAATTTTTCTAAAAAAATGAAGTGTAAAAAAAACATAGATTTTTATAACAGAAATTAATTAAAAATTCAATTAAGTTATTTTTTTAGTTTTTGCAAAAATAAAGTTTCCAAAAATAAGAAAATTCCGTAATCAGTTTTTCACATTGATAATGAGTTAAAAATGTTAAATTTAAAAATTATATTTTTAATTTTTTCCTAGTCGCGATCCAAATGCTTTGTTGAAACTTATCGCTCCTGCCGATTCTCGGATTGTTGATGACGCTGCAGGCGCTCGTATCAGATTACGACTTGGAGTTCATTCTGACCAAGAAGGCGAAAAACTAGCAATATTTTATAAAATTTTCACAATTAGATCTGTAATCGATTTATGTGCGTCAAGGAACGGGTTAAAATTCGCTTTAAAAAAAGTTTTTCAGAATACTACTAAACGTAACTTTTTTTCAAAAACGCCTCACTAGTTTTGTTCATCTTTTAAGCGGGAAGACTTGTGAACTTGAAATATACTTACGTGTGAGTTTTTCGAGAGAAATATTTGGCAATAACAATTTTGTTATATGCCAACTCTCAAGGGGGCAAATTACAGTTTTTAATTTTTTCAATACATTTTCAGGGGTTTCAAATTAGAATTTTTTTTTTAAATTTAGACAAAAAGTTCTTTTAATTGCCAAAATAAGCTTCAGTGAAGAATCAAATAAATTTGGTCATTAACCCTTGTAAGCACAGAGCCACAATAGTGGCTCACGCATACCTAAAATCATCCAAAACAGGCAAAAACGGGATCGTAGAATCTTTTCTTTCAAACATATTATAAAGAATTTTGATTCGGTTCCAAAAATAATTGAATTTGTTTTCGAATGTTTGGTTCCAGTATTACGGGGAGTTGATTATTAGGATTTTTCGTCTATGTTTCACTTCCAGAATAATTACTTCGGAACTAGATAAAAAATGCAATGTGAGAATCGCCAGTTTTAGGAAAGTGTTTTGTGCATAACAGTTAAAATAAAATTATTGGTATCTAGGGGCAGATATTTTTTTTCGGAAGTGAAATTTCAACTTCAAGTATCCCATGAAAAAAGTTAATTACTGTGTTTGCGTCTATAAGGACACCCTCTTTGTTCATCGAAAATCTATCTCCTCCTAGGTTAAATTTCAAAATCACTCAATTTTACAGAAGGTAGCTCGAAACAATATAAAATCCTCTAGAGCGTTTTTTTTTCAAATTTCGACCCCAAAACTCAAAATATGAATTTTTGAAGTTGGCTTACGTCAAGATAATATTTCGACGTTTTAGTTGTTTAATTTAAGGCAAACGTAATTTTTTTAGTTCATTTTGAAAAAAAAACTTGGAAAAACATTGAAAAAACGCGAAAATTACGAATTTTTTTTTGATGATTTGGTCTGTAGTACACTTTGTTATCACCCCGGGTCATTTTAGAGCATTTACTATGCCCCTGAGGCCTCATAAATCCAGCGACCAGTACCCCCTTAAGCTTTCTGTAAACAACGTTCAAAGTAGAGCCACAATAGTGGCTCTGGTGCCTTGGTGGAACTTTTTTTATATGCTAACAAGGGTTAAGTTATTCTTAGGATGAAAAAAAGCCGTCTGCGAATATATTGTTCCGTTCTAAAATGTTAGCAACAAAACTGGTTGGTGTTCTAAAATAAGTTATCTTATCCTTCGAAATCATCATTTTTGGAAACTTTTGATTTTATGAAAATTTAAACCCCGTATAAAGCCCAAAATTATATGCACAGAAGCCTACTTTTATCCACAGAATAAATGCAAATTATGTGCCTAGTGATTTGACAAAAGAATATGTCAGAAAAGAAAATAATGAGTGGAGAGTGGTTGCGTGGGATGCACTGAGATCCACTACGGGAATGGTGGCTCAGGCGAAAATCACAAATCATACAGTTCCTAGTTTTCACTATGACCCAACTATCAGGAAAAAAATTATTACGAAGAAAAGAAAAAACAGATTTAAAAAATGGAAAGATAAAACGTGAGCAAAAATTACACATTACTTTTCATGCAGACTTATCACAATAATTGAACCTTCCAAATTCTTGCCAAAAAAGTAACGCTTTCTAAAAATTTCCAGGTGAAATAATTTTCGATTCATCGAATGTTTTTTAATTTTCAAATTTTATAAAAACGGATTTTTATTTCAACCAAATAATTCTGTACTTTAAAATTTTTTTTGCGATTTCCTGAAATTTTAGAAAAATGACACCGCCTCCAAATTGCATTTCTGAAAATATGGGATTATTTTTTTTATTTTAACCTATACCCGCATGTTTATGAAATTAGTCAGATACTATTCTTTTATTAAGTGACCCTTCCGAAATTGATGACGCAGAGCATTTTGTTCAGTGGGCGAAAGATCTCGATTTCGACGAATATACTGAAAAATGGACAAATCTTATAACATTACCAAAAGTCTGAAACGCTTGCCAACAACATTTATTTTTTACTACATTAACATCAAATATTTTATTTAAAAAATATAAAAAAAAGGTTTATTGACGCATTTTCAGACTATTTATATAAGATGGACGCAAAACGTACCTTCAAAGAGAAAATTAAAGAAAAAATGAAAAAGGTGAGAAAAATGAAGGTTCATGTAATATTTTTTACGATATATTTTAAGACAATGCCTGGAAAAGCCAGTGCTTTGAATCCTGTATCCGAAGATGATCGAGGTCGTAAAGTTTGGGACCGAGGAGAATTCTCAAGAATGGCAGAAGATCGGCTGAAAAAGTAAGATTTATATTATTATTTGATAACAAATTTTTAACTTGATTTTTAGGGATATTGAAAAAGCCACAAAATATGGCCCCGATGCAAATTTAGAAAAACGAGATCTTCCGAGCAGTATGAGAGACCCTGTACAAGCAAGAATGGTGAAAGTTGATTTAGAATCTGGAATCGGCAAAACTGTTAGTTATATAATTTTACATTTATGAAAAAAGAATAATATGATACAGGCGAGAATAAAAGTTTTGATAAGTCCAAAAAGACATAATAATGTTTTTGTATGTTTTCGAAGAAGGGTACATCCGATTCAAGAAATTCCAAATGTATACCAAGGGTCAATTAGTTGATACATCGCAATTTTTTTTCGGTCTTCCAATCTACTTGACAGTTACCGGGAATAAGGTAACTAGTTCGTTTTGTGGAAATTAGCTTTTTTGGCCAATGAAAATGCTCGGAGCATTTGGAGACAGCCAACTTCAGAGCGTTATGCCAACTGAAAACCTCTTTCCACTTATCAAAACTTTTATCTCGCCACAAATGGTCGAAAATATATCGAAAAAACAGACCAATTATAGTCTTATTTCTCAAGAATGTTTCCAAAATCGATATATTTGCCTGCATCATTTCAAAAGTCAATAATTTTGACGTTTGTTTCTTCAGGAAGCATGTTCTTACGAAGTTTCAACCATTTTGGCCTCCATCGTATAAAGTATTGAACAGACAATTTATTTAACAATTTTTTTTTTCAAATGAAAACCAAATAATTTATCGCAAGTTGTCTTATCTCAATAGACATTTTTCAGGGTGAATTGATAACTAATTCATAAAATTCCAAATTTTGTCTCGTTTGTCTACCTGTACTGAGTACAGTGTACTCTGAATTAAATGTTTCCAAGAAAAAAAATATTACATTCAACCTCATTGGCTCTACTCCTCGCAAAAAACCACGCCTATTACCTCATTCTGTGTAGATTCGGCTACAATTTGAGATAATTCAAGGAATGTTTGGGTCATTTTTTTAAAATGAGGCCACTTATATTTTGGCTGTTAAAACTAGACAAGATAGCGACAAACGGTTTTGCAACCTTGAGAAAAATAAATGGTGGAATTTTTTTTAATCACCGGAAAAAAAAATTTCATCATGCATATTTGTCAAGGATTCATATGCAAAAAACTGTTTGTTGATAAAAAAAATCTCCTCCTTACACTAAAGAAATTCGTAAAAACGACAACCTCAAAAACCTAGAATATTTCAAAGTTTGTTTCAATCAGGCCAAAATTCGGTCTGTAGACCAATACGGTACAAGGAGTTCGAATCTGATATCAGATTACATCGGCGATGTCATTTGAGTCATAATCACGACTCCGCAGATTTATTCTTGTCACGGTTTTTTCTAACTTCTTATATGATTCTCCCAAAGTATGTAAAATTTTCTCTTGGACAAAATCAGTGCTAACACCTGACCCCCTGCAATTTCAGTACTGAATATTCTCAATCGCGGACGGGGGATCAGGTGTCAGCACTGATTTTGTCCAAGAGAAAATTTTACATACTGTATTTGACCCAAATTGACGTATATGTTGTTATTAGTGAATTATGGTATCAGATTCGAACTCCCCGTGTAAATTAACCCTTATTTTCGCGTTTTTATTAAGTTACCGTGTTTGTACAAGTTGTAAAGATTTTCTATGACGTCATCTAAAGTGACCCCAAAATGACTCATAATGACGTCATCGATAAAATCTGATATCAGATTCGAACTCCTTGTGCCCGTATTAGTCTACAGACGAATTTTGGCCTGATTGAAACACTTTGAAAATTGGACGACCGGAAATCCGCCATTACCGGTTAACCGGTCTGAAATTAAAAAAAATCCAACGCGAGATGCGGAATTAAATTCTCCCATCTGCCAATATATAGTCTTATGGGGTTTCAAAATACCAGAAAGCGTCATTTGCGCGTAGCTCCTAAAAAAACCACCTAACATGTAAGGTTTTAGAAAGCAATAATTATGAAAATGGAAACAACGGAATGGGTTCTGGAGGATACTATGCTCTGTTTGCGACGTAACGTTAAAGACAGTAGAGCATACCTAAATCATTTAAATGGTCGACGACATCAGAGAAAATGGGATTTAACCCTTACAAATTACCAGAATCTTCGGTGTATTGGAGTCCAACAAAGAATCGAGGAGAAGAAAAAACAGTTAAGAACTTAGAGATAATGGCCCCAACACCTTTGAAAACATTGGGAAGCACAAAAAACAAAGGTACACTTATTACAATTATAATTTCTTGAACATAATTTGAACACTTGAACTGTTAGAGCAACACAAATAATAGCTCAGTTCAAATCATTGGATTGTATAACAATTTTGCTGAAAAAATATTCGACAAGGTCGATTTTTAAAAATTATAACTTGAGTGTCGGAAAATAATTTTTTAAAGCCTTTGGTTCGTTTTTTTCGAAAGGTATTTCATCTCGGTGAGATAACTCGGAACTGTCATACACAACATTTTGAAATTTTGGGTCAGTATAAAATTTTCAAAACAACATGCCACAGCAGAGCCGGTTTTCGATTTCCGGTTTTCACTGGACATTTGAAAAAACTACAGGTAAAAAATTGGAATCGAAAAACCGGCTCTGCCGTGACATGAAGCTTGAAAAGTTATATGATGGTCCACAATGTCAACTGACCGTATATCAATAACGGGCCCTCTGGTCGTTTTTGTTTCTAATTTTTAAACAAAAACTAGGTTAGCTTTTTAAATGAAAATTTCAGTAATCTCAGAAAAAAAAAAAAAAAATGTCCGATTCTGGTCCAATTATTCTTATTATTCACTAGATATTTGTGCTCAGTTGAGCTATCGAAAAAACTAATCAGAAAGTCGTTTTCAAAAGCCGAATATATCACATTTTGGCTGAAAAGTGACAAAAAACGACCAGAGGGCCCGTAATCGATATAACACTTTTTTTCGTTAACGAATCGTTATTAACGATCTCACCGAAATAACGTATGTATACCCTCTAGAAAATGTTTTCTGAACTTCCGGTGATGACTGGTTTAAGGTTATCGCAAAAAACGTGTTTTGGAATTTTTGAAGACGACAAATATTTTGACACAAAATAATTTCTCTTCTTTCTGGTCCTAAAAACCTACATTTACAATTTAAAATTTTAAAATTTATGGAAAATTGCGCACATTTTACCATTTCACCTGAAATAATAAATAAATTGGAAAATGACCATTCTTCGTTAAAAACATGAAAACTATTTTTGAAATAGAGTTATATTAAAATACATCAACAAAAAATGGCCATTTAAATAAATACTCTATTTCGGTAAAAACGTGAACGTTACAAGGACACCAAGTAAATAAATTTTTGTAGCAAGTCGAAGACGAGGATTGGCATGCTAAAATAAACGAGAGTGTAAAAAAGCAAAAAAGAGAAAGCTGCGGCTGCTAATGAGCTCTCGAAGACCCATTGGCTGGGCTATGATGGATTTGCTTCTTTCGGCGGCGGCAAAAAGTCAAAATGAGAATTTCAATTTTCTGATATACTTTCGAAGCAAGAAGATGCGGAAAAATCTGTATTTAACCCCCACTGCACGAGCGTGTTTCAGAACACAGAGACCAAAAAATATTTGAGGAAGTGTCATTTTGGCCGGCGGAATATCGGAACAGACCCCGATAGTTCCTCTTATTTTTAATTTCAAAAATTGGTGAGTTCTAGAATTTCTCATGAGACCGGGAAATGCATTATTGGATGCAATTTTTTGTTTAATGCAGTTAAAACAATACTGAACAAGATAATGACCTACAAGGTAGCAAATTTATTGTGACAACGGCCCTATTTCTTAAAAATCAAGTAAATGGAGTTTTTTATGCTTAAATCGAATTAGTGCTCTAATGAGCGTTTTTAAAAAGTCAGTTTCTGACCACTAGATGGCCAAAAACCTTTTTGTGCACGGAATAGTTTTTTCTGGGTCAACAACCCCCGTGAGGTCATGAATTTGTTGAACTACTGTAGTTCTCCGTCGTAGTTTTACCGGTGCGCTCCTAACTATGTGTGTGTTCTGAAACACTTCTCGTGCAGGTGGGGGTAGGGCATCTCGTGCAGGTGGGGGTTAAGTTATATTCGGTAAATGTGTCTTAACCATACCCGAACCAACTTGTCTATCAATGTGAGCTTTACAAATTCTGTTATTTGTCGAAATAAATTTCTATTCTAGTTTCTCAATTTTCTTCACTGTACCTCTGTCTAAGAGGCCAAAAGGAGCAAAATCTAGCATTTTTTGTGAAAATCCGAAAACTCATCTGTCTTAGGGAGGGGGTGGGAGTCGCAAATCGAAGTCATAAAGCCATTCAAATTGATAAATTTGTGAAATTTAGATAGAAACATATGATTTTTGAACTTGGTGTTTTAATTTTCACATTTCATTCTTGGCGTCCTGCAGCAAAACCAGAAATAATTTTAAATATTCCACCGACGATTCTGCTGAGAAATGTTAATGGTGAGATTTAAAAAGAGTTTGTGAAAATGCCCGAGGAGATAGAATTTTCGAAACGGTAAGGGTACAAAACGCAGGCCAAACGCAGCCAAAAATAGGGCCCGCCACTGGGCCCATGGGGGTAATCGACCTCAGGAGATCCGAATTCGAAATAGGTTAAGATCTAAAATTGACCACGAAAGCCGCTAGAGAAGCAAAAGCGGGCCATGTGCATGGCTCTAAAAAAATAAGGCTACGGGCAATAATATCGGAAAGCCGAAAATGACCGTAAAAACTTGAAAATATGCCCACAAAGAGCCGCTAGAGAGCAAAACGCTTGCCTAATACGGGCCCTAAAAAATAAAGGGCAGGATGTAAAATGATTCCAGAGAAACCGAAAATGATCATTAAAATTTGAAAATGCCCACGCCAGCGCTAAGGAGCAAAAAGTGGAAGAAGAAAGAATGTTTTTTTTTTGAAAAAAAAATTAAGAGTTATTGTTCGCATCAAATTTGCATTTCTAATATATTTTTAAATGAATAAACAAAAGTTCAGAAAAATTTATTATGAAATTGGAAGTTGGAAAAGAGAAGTTTTCGTTTTGTCGATTTTCTAACATCAAAAACAATCGAATTTACTTTTTTGTTCCAAATTTCGCTTGAATTTACAAAAAATTTCGAGAGATAATAAAATATTCATTTTTTTCGTGCTACCAAAAATTTTAAATCTGTATATATATATCAAAAGTTGCGTAGGCTTTCACGCCGATTTTTGTCTATGATATAACCGTGTATAAACGGCCGCGTTAATCAGATTGAGATAAGTCGGGCGACCAGAGGTGACAAAAATATTCCGGCCGGCTCTCTTTTTCTAAGGCGAGAATCCGCTTTAAGGCTTTTTTTTATTGGCGTTCATCGGCGCAGAAGAGCAGAAACGCTCTGTTAAACAGTGAAGGCTTGCATCCTTCGACAAACTAAGCACTTTGCTGGCTTGGAAATTTTTCCATCTTAAAAAATTACCGCAAAATTACTCAAAAAACTTTTTTATAAACTTTTAAAAAGAAAAGTTTTCGAAGGAAGCCCTCATAATATATTTTTCAAACTCATCTAATATGTTATTTATATAATCAGAGAAATTGAAATGACAAAAACTGAACTTTTAATCTCAAAAAAGTTTGTTCTACATTTTCGGCCACATTTCCAAGAAATAAAAATGCTTGTGTCAAGGTTTTATTTTTTTGATTTCATCCAATCCGGGATCCCAAAGGGTACCTTGAATGTTCCAAAAATCAGGAACCGAAATTGAAATTGTTTCAAAATACAGCCGGTTGGTCGTGGATTAATTTGGATTGTTTTTGTTAATTAAAAGTGACAAAATATATCCGCAGAAAAATTTACGAAAATTTCTTAAAACAAAATAAATAGTTTTTTAAATTAATAATTTATGACTTAATGAGAGAATTAAAATTTCAATCTTCAAATTCACAAATAAAGTTTAAAGATTCAAATTTCTCTAAAAAACTTATTTTGATTTATGAACACATATGAATGTACAGTATGTGTTTTTTTAGGGGAAAGGAGGTATCAAGTGGACCGGGAGAATTGTCTTATTTAGGGAGATTCTCCGAATTGTTATTTTGTTCCCGCGAAAAAAAAAACACATACTGTATAAGATACTTAAAAATTTTTATTATGACCAAAAGTTTCTTTCGTGGTGCTAGACAAACTGTCACTGCTAAGAAAAGTTTGGATTCATTCATTGAAAAAATTAATAAGCACTTAAAACTTCCGTTTTAAAACTGTTAATTTTATAGACATTTTAAAGTTTTATTTTATGATTTTAACAGTTTCGGAAAATTAAAATTAAAAAAAAAATTAAATGTGAAATTAAAAAAAATCTTTAAAAAAACTATTTATTTTGCTTTAAGTATTAAAATTTTATTGCATTCGAAAAACAAATTTTCAAATTTGATTACAGGGGGTGCGGCGTATAGTTATACGCGTATAGTTAGATTCCACGCAAAACCTACGTAAAACCTCCGCAAAAAGCCTACGTAAACCTCCGCAAAAAAACGCTATGCAATTTGTAAAATATTCTAGGCAAAAGAAGGCGTTTTTAACTCAGATTTTCCAGACGCAAAGATTCTCCGGTCGGCGCGAACAATGAAAAATACTTTTAAAAAGATTCAGATTGACCAAATGAAGTGTCGGTATTTCAAGGAGTTTAAAACAATTCCAGTCTCGCAGACAATGTCGCTAAGCTTGAAAATGGGGCAATAGTTATTCAGATAAAATATTTAGTTTTTCTGGTATTCTGAGAGTGATTTTACTGTGAGCATAATTTTTTTCATTGTTTTCTTGAACATTTAAACGATTTTCGGAATAAATCTTTTGGCGAAATTCATGTTTATTTTAAAAATTAACTTTATTTCATTTTTCATAAAATCAATTTATACATCCTAGAAGATTGTAAACGAAAAATTAACTTTAAAATCACCAAAATTCTTACTCTGACCATATTTTAACGCAATTTTAAAACTCTAGANTAAGTTGATACATCGCAATTTTTTTTCGGTCTTCCAATCTACTTACCAGTTAACCGGGAATAAGGTAACTAGTTTTCGTTTTGTGGAAATTAGCTTTTTTGGCCAATGAAATGCTCGGAGCATTTTGGAGACAGCCAACCACAGAGCGTTATGCAACTGAAAACCTCTTTTCCACTTATCAAAACTTTTATCTCGCCACAAATGGTCGAAAATATATCGAAAAAACAGACCAATTATAGTCTTATTTCTCAAGAATGTTTCCAAAATCGATATATTTGCCTGCATCATTTCTCAGTCAATAATTTTGACGTTTGTTTCTTCAGGAAGCATGTTCTTACGAACTTTCAACCATTTTGGCCTCCCTGTATAAAGTATTGAACAGACAATTTATTTAACAATTTTTTTTTCAAATGAAAACCATAATAATTTATCGCAAGTTGTCTTATCTCAATAGACATTTTTCAGGGTGAATTGATAACTAATTTCATAAAATTTCCAAATTTTGTCTCGTTTGTCTACCTGTACTGAGTACAGTGTACTCTGAATTAAATGTTTTCCAAGAAAAAAAAATATTACATTCAACCTCATTGGCTCTACTCCTCGCAAAAAACCACGCCTATTACCTCATTCTGTGTAGATTTCGGCAACAATTTGAGAATAATTCAAGGAATGTTTTGGTCATTTTTTTAAAATGAGGCCACTTATATTTTGGCTGTTAAAACTAGACAAGATAGCGACAAACGGTTTTTGCAACCTTGAGAAAAATAAATGGTGGAATTTTTTTTAATCACCGGAAAAAAAAAATTTTCATCATTGCATATGTTGTCAGGATTCATATGCAAAAAACTGTTTGTTGATAAAAAAAATCTCCTCCTTACACTAAAGAAATTCGTAAAACGACAACCTCAAAAACCTAGAATATTTTCAAAGTTGTTTCAATCAGGCCAACATTCGGTCTGTAGACCAATACGGGTACAAGGAGTTCGAATCTGATATCAGATTACATCGGCGATGTCATTATGAGTCATAATCACGACACCGGCCAGATTTATTCTTGTCACGGTTTTTTCTAACTTCTTTATATGAATTCTCCCAAAGTATGTAAAATTTTCTCTTGGACAAAATCAGTGCTAACACGTGACCCCCCTGCAATTTCAGTACTGAATATTCTCAATCGCGGACGGGGGATCAGGTGTCAGCACTGATTTTGTCCAAGAGAAAATTTTACATACTGTATTTGACCCAAAACGTTATATTGTTGTTATTAGTGAATTATGGTATCAGATTCGAACTCCCGTGAAATATAACCCTTATTCGCGTTTTTATTAAGTTACCGTGTTTGTACAAGTTGTAAAAGATTTTCTATGACGTCATCTAAAGTGACCCCAAAATGACTCATAATGACGTCATCGATAAAACTGATATCAGATTCGAACTCCTTGTGCCCGTATATGTCTACAGACGAATTTTGGCCTGATTGAAAACTTTGAAAATTGGACGACCGGAAATCCGCCATTACCGGTTAACCGGTCTGAAATTAAAAAAAATCCAACGCGAGATGCGGAATTAAATTCTCCATCTGCCAAATATAGTCTTATGGGGTTCACAAAATACCAGAAAGCGTCATTTGGCGTAGCTCCTAAAAAACCACCTAACATGTAAGGTTTAGAAAGCAATAATTATGAAAATGGAAACAACGGAATGGGTTCTGGAGGATACTATTGCTCTGTTTGCGACGTAAACGTTAAAGACAGTAGAGCATACCTAAATCATTTAAATGGTCGACGACATCAGAGAAATATGGGATTTAACCCTTACAAATTACCAGAATCTTCGGTGATTGGAGTCCAACAAAGAATCGAGGAGAAGAAAAAACAGTTAAAGGAACTTAGAGATAATGGCCCCAACACCTTTGAAAAACATTGGGAAGCACAAAAAACAAAGGTACACTTATTACAATTATAATTTCTTGACATAATTTGAACACTTGAACTGTTGGAGCAACACAAATAATAGCTCAGTTCAAATCATTGGATTGTATAACAATTTTGCTGAAAAAATATTCGACAAGGTCGATTTTTAAAAATTATAACTTGAGTGGTCGGAAAATAATTTTTTAAAGCCCTTTGGTTCGTTTTTTTCGAAAGGTATTTCATCTCGGTGAGATAACTCGGAACTGTCATACACAGACATTTTTGAAATTTTGGGTCAGTATAAAATTTTCAAAACAACATGCCACAGCAGAGCCGGTTTTTTCGATTTCCGGTTTTCACTGGACATTTATAAAATACTACAGGTAAAAAATAGGAAATCGAAAAACCGGCTCTGCCGTGACATGAAGCTTGAAAAGTTATATGATGGTCCACAATGTCAAACTGACCGTATATCAATAACGGGGCCCTCTGGTCGTTTTTTGTTTCTAATTTTTTAAACAAAAACTGATTAAAAAATTTCAGTAATCTCAGAAAAAAAACAAAAAATAGTCCGATTCTGTCCAATTATTTTATTATTCACTGGATATTTGTGCTCAGTTTGAGCTATCGAAAAACTTAATCAGATAAGTCGTTTTCAAAAGCCGAATAATATACAAATTTTGGCTGAAAAAGTGACAAAAAACGACCAGAGGGCCCCGTAATCGATATAACACTTTTTTTGTCGTTTACGAATCGTTATTAACGATCTCACCGAAATAACGTATGTATACCCTCTAGAAAAATGTTTTCTGAACTTCCGGTGATGACTGGTTTATAGGTTATTCGCAAAAAACCGTGTTTTGGAATTTTTGAAGACGACAAATATTTTGACACAAAATAATTTCTCTTCTTTCTGGTCCTAAAAACCTACACATTTTTAAATTTATGGAAGATTGCGCACATTTTACCATTTCACCTGAAATAATTGAATAAATTGGAAATGACCATTCTTCGTTAAAAACGCATGAAAACTATTTTTGAAATAGAGTTATATTAAAATACATCCCAAAAAAATGGACCATTTAAATACTCTATTTCGGTAAAAACGTGAACGTTACAAGGACACCAAGTAAATAAATTTTTGTAGCAAGTCGAAGACGAAGATTGGCATGCTAAATATAAACGAGAGTGTAAAAAAGCAAAAAAGAGAAAAGCTGCGGCTGCTAATGAAGCTCTCGAAGACCCATTGGCTGGGGCTATGATGGGATTTGCTTCTTTCGGCGGCGGCAAAAAGTCAAAATGAGAATTTCAATTTTCGCGAATATACTTTCGAAGCAAGAAGATGCGGAAAAATCTGTATTTTAACCCCCACCTGCACGAGCGTGTTTCAGAACACAGAGACCAAAAAAATTTTGAGGAAGTGTCATTTTGGCCGGCGGAATATCGGAACAGACCCCCGATAGTTCCTCTTATTTTTAATTTCAAAAATTTTGGTGAGTTCTAGAAATTTCTCATGAGACCGGAAATGCATTATTTGGATGCAATTTTTTGTTTAAGCAGTAAAACAAGTACTGGAACACAGATAATGACCTACAAGGTAGCAAATTTATTGTGACAACGGCCCTATTTCTTAAAAATCAAGTAAATGGAGTTTTTATGCTTAAATCGAAGTTAGTGCTCAAATGAGCGGTTTTAAAAAGTCAGTTTCTGACCACTAGATGGCCAAAAACCTTTTTGTCACGGAATAGTTTTTTCTGGGTCAACAACCCCCGTGAGGTCATGAATTTGTTGAACTACTGTAGTTCTCTCGTTAGTTTTACCGGTGCGCTCCTAACTATGTGTGTGTTCTGAAAAACACTTCGTGCAGGTGGGGGTAGGGCTCTCGTGCAGGTGGGGGTTAATGATTCGGTAAATGTCTTAACCATACCCGAACCAACTTGTCTATCAATGTGAGCTTTACAAATTACTGTTATTTGTCGAAATAAATTTCTATTTCTAGTTTCTCAATTTCTTTCACTGTGACCTCTGTCTAAGAGGCCAAAAGGAGCAAATTCTAGCATTTTTTGTGAAAATCCGAAAACTCATCTGTCTTTAGGGGGTGGGAGTCGCAAATCGAAGTCATAAAGCCATTCAAATTGATAAAGTTGTGAAATTTAGATAGAAACATATGATTTTATGAACTTGGTGTTTTAATTTTCACATTTCATCTTGGCGTCCTGCAGCAAAACTCAGAAATAATTTTAAATATTCCACCGACGATCTGCTGAGAAATGTTAAGTGGTGAGATTTAAAGAGTTCGTGAAAATGCCCGAGGAGATAGAATTTTCGAAACCCCCTGATAATTGAGCTTGAAAAAAACGATTTCTTTAGAATAAAAGCGCTTTCTCAAATAAAATCTTTAAATGTTCACCGGGACAATCTATTATTCATTTATAATGCGCTCTTTTTGAATAAAGAATTGAAGTTAATACCTCGAAAATTTTGAGAGCGGAGATCGACTTTCTAGTTGTTAGCGCCATTCCGGTGGATACCGGAAATCATACACTATATTGTTCAACTTATCTTATCATACAATTGGACAGTTTTTGTTTGGAGTTTTGTGTTTTCGATAGATCTTAGTTGTTCTGTTTCTTTAGATTAGTGGTAAAATGGCGAACTAATTAAAAAGTCATTTTTGCGCGTATTTTTTGCGACCCCACCCCCTTAAGCTGGCTTCAGGGTGGTGATAGTTGATTTGTTTTGGATTTCAAGGCTTCGTACGGTTAGACAAATGCAGACTGGACATTTTTGAAAATACACTATGAAGATCTATTTTTGATCTCGCACATTCCATTTAGAAAGTTTAGTATCACTCCCACTCAACCATCTGGTTAACGCGGTTAAACACGAGTCCCTCAGCTTTTGTCAAAAAACAAGGTCCTCGAGCTTATATCGGGAAGTTTTGAGATTTGGTGAGAATCCGGGAAAATGTCTGAATTTTAGTGTACAGAGCTGTTGTTTTTTTATGTTTGGCCTCAGGGGTCAGCACTTCTGGTGAATTTGTACGAAAACGGGTGTTTTTTTCGACGTTTGATTAAAGCTTTTTCTGTGGAAAGGCCAAGAAACGTCATTTTCGGAATTGTAACAAGCCCAAGGTGTGGTGAACATTTCCAGGAAAGTACTTTTCGAATTTCGACCTTGATGGCTGTAAATCGACAAAAAAGTGCACGGAAATCGACAATTTGAATATTCTTGCATTTCCACTGAAAAAAGCCTGTTAATCCAATAAAGTCGAAAAAAAACCTTTTTCGGCACATTCAACCAGATTGCTGACTCTGAGGCCAAAAATCGGAAAAAAAACAGCTCCCATTCACTAAATTCAACAATTTTCCGGATTCTCACCAAATCTCAAAACTTTCCGAAGCTCTAGGATCCTGGTTTCTTTGAAAAAAGCTGAGGAGCTCGTATGTTATCGTGGTTAACAAGATTGGTTGGTGGGGTGGTTACTAAACTTTCTAATGGAATCCGAGATCAAAGATAGCATCTTCCTAATGATTTTTCAAAATGTCCAGTCTGCATTGTTAACCGTACGAAGNACACTCTCGTGCAGGTGGGGGGTAGGGCATCTCGTGCAGGTGGGGGTTAAGTTATATTCGGTAAATGTCTTAACCATACCCGAACCAACTTGTCTATCAATGTGAGCTTTACAAATTACTGTTATTTGTCGAAATAAAATTTCTATTCTAGTTTCTCAATTTCTTCACTGTGACCTCTGTCTAAGAGGCCAAAAGGAGCAAAATTCTAGCATTTTTTGTGAAAATCCGAAAACTCATCTGTCTTAAGGGGGTGGGAGTCGCAAATCGAAGTCATAAAGCCATTCAAATTGATAAATTTGTGAAATTTAGATAGAAACATATGATTTTTATGAACTTGGTGTTTTAATTTTCACATTTCATTCTTGGCGTCCTGCAGCAAAACTCAGAAATAATTTTTAAATATTCCACCGACGATCTGCTGAGAAATGTTAAGTGGTGAGATCTAAAGAGTTCGTGAAAAATGCCCGAGGAGAAAGATTTTCGAAACCCCTGATAATTGAGCTTGAAAAAAACGATTTCTTTAGAATAAAAGCGCTCTCAAATAAAATCTTTAAATGTTCCACCGACAATCTATTATCATTTATAATGCGCTCTTTTTGAATAAAGAATGAAGTTGATACCTCGAAAATTGAGAGCGGAGATAGACTTTCTAGTTTGTAGCGCCATTTCCGGTGGATACGGAAATCATACAACTTATGTATCAACTTATCTTATCATACAATTGACAGTTTTTGTTTGGAAGTTTGTGTTTTCGATAGATCTTAGTTGTTCTGTTTTTTAGTTTAGTGGTAAAATGCACTAATTAAAAAGTCATTTTGGCGTATTTTTTGCGACCCCCACCCCCTTAAAGCTGGCTTCAGGGGGTGTGATAGTGATTGTTTTGGATTTCAAGGCTTCGTCGGTTAGACAAATGCAGACTGGACATTTTGAAAATTACACTATGGAAGATCTATTTTGATCTCGCACATTCCATTAGAAAGTTTGTACTCACTCCCACATAACCATCTGGTTAACCGCGGTTAAACACGAGTCCCTCAGCTTTTTCAAAGAAACAAGGATCTCGAGCTTATATCGGGAAGTTTTTGAGATTTGGTGAGAATCCGGAAAATTGTCTGAACTTTTAGTGTACAGGAGCTGTTGTTTTTTTATTTTGCCTCAGGGGTCAGCATCTGGTTGAATTTCATGACGAAAACGGGTGTTTTTGCGACGTTGATTAAAGGCTTTTTCTGTGGAAATGCAAGAAACGTCATTTTCGGAATGTAACAAGCCCAAGGGTGGTGAACATTTCGCAGGAAGTACTTTTTCGAATTTCGACCTGATTGGCTGTTAAATCGACAAAAAATTGCACGAAATCGACAATTTGAATATCTTGCATTTCCACTGAAAAAAGCCTGTTAATCAATAAAGTCGAAAAAAAAACCTTTGTCGGCACATTCAACCAGATTGCTGACCTCTGAGGCCAAAAATCGGAAAAAAAACAGCTTCCCATTCACTAAATTCAACAATTTTCCGGTTCTCACCAAAATCTCAAAACTTTCCGAAGCTCTAGGATCCTGGTTTCTTTGAAAAAGCTGAGGGACTCGAATGTTTATCGTGGTTAACAAGATTGGTGGTGGGAGTGGTTACTAAACCTTTCTAATGGAATCGCGAGATCAAAGATAGATCTTCCTAATGTGATTTTTCAAAAATGTCCAGTCTGCATTTGTCTAACCGTACGAAGCCTCTGAATTTCCCAAAAATCACATATCACACCCCCTTAACCCCCGCCTGCTCACGAGCGTGTTTCAGAACACAGAGACCAAAAATATTTTGGGGAAGTGTCATTTTGGGCTGGCGGAAATATCTGAACACAGACCCCGATAGTTCCCCTTATTTTTAATTTCAAGAATTTTTGCGTGAGTTCTAGAAAATTTCTCATCGGACCGGAAATGTATTTTTGGATGCATTTTTTTTTAATGGCAAGTTTAAACAGTACTGGGAACAAGATAAAACTGTTGATAAACATTTATTTTGCTATCGGGGGGATAATCGCCACCGAAAAAAACGATTCCGAGCAAAAAAATGTTTTGGGCTATCTTATGGTCAGAAAGTGAGTTTCCAAAAACCCTCATTTTCAGCACTTATTTTCGTTTTGAGCATAATCTGGCTCAATTTTTGTAGTTTTTCTCGTGGCAAGGATCGTACTCACATAAAAATTTGCTATTTTCTGAAAAAAAAAAGTTTTGAAAAATAAAATGTTCGAAAATTTTCGGTCATTTTGACAAAAAGAATGCGTAGGTGGAACACTTCGTAAGATGAAAATCATTTCAATTTAGTCATTTTAATTTAAAACTTAGAATTTTGACCGCTGCGCACCCTATTTATGTCACATAGATAGGGTTAAGTTAACTTTTTTTTAAGTAGGGCCACCAGTTTTACATCTACCATTTGAGAACGGAACGAGATATTCACAAACGGATTTTTGCAATCTAACAGCAAGGATAAATAAATGACAAAACATTTTGATTTTTAAAAGATGTGATACCGGAAATTGACCGGTAAAAATTTAAAACGTCCGTTAGAAAACCGCTCATTCTTCGAAGCCAATTTTTTAACACTTAATAGAACTTTTCGTCAGAAATTTTTTGGCAGATTTTTTTTGTAATTTGACACTCCTAAAAATTTTTTTGTAAAACGAAAAAACTGTTATTTGACTCTTTTATAGGTGTCATATGTAAAAATTTTTATTTTCAAGCAATTTCTTTTTAAAAACTAGCCAGGTTAGAATATTTCCAGGTCCGCAGGTCTTCTGACTTAAAAGATGGTCAAACTTTTATTCGACTCCTTGAGAGGTGTCAAATTACAAATGATTTTCGGCCAAACGTTTTGGCCCAAAAAGTTGTACAAGATGCCAAAAAATTGGCTTTGAAGGATGTGCGGTGTCCTCAGAACCGACTTTTTAAAAGTTCACCGGTAAATTTCCGGTATCACCGTACATTCGTTTAAAAATCAAAAAAATAGGTCATTTATTTATTCCTTGGCTGTTGGATGCGAAAATCCGTTTTAGAATATCTGGTTCCGTTCTCAAATGGCAGATGTAAAACTGATGGCCTTACCTAAAAAAAAGTTACCTTAATTAAGGGGGTGATGTACGTGATTTTTGACATTTTGGAGGCTTGGAACGGCTAAACTACTGACGGTAGAACATTTTTCATCAATACATATGAAAGATCTATCCTTGATCTCGCGATTCCATCAGACAATTCAGTACCACTCCCACCTACTATCTGGTTAACCGCGGTTCCCTCAGCTTTTTCAAAAAACAAGGATCCTAGAGCTTTAATCGGAAGTTTGAAGATTTGTGGAGAACCGGAAAATTGTCTGAATTTATGTAATGGGAGCTATTTTTTGTTTTTGCCTCAGGGGTCAGCAATCTGGTTGAATATGCCGAAAAATGGTGTTTTTTCGACGTTTTGATACAAGTT
This sequence comes from Oikopleura vanhoeffeni, assembly GCA_004367855.1. Classification (NCBI taxonomy): domain Eukaryota; kingdom Metazoa; phylum Chordata; class Appendicularia; order Copelata; family Oikopleuridae; genus Oikopleura; species Oikopleura vanhoeffeni. The sequence goes on from SCLH01000510.1 coordinate 112,305, forward strand.
TTTTTCTGTGGAAATGCCAGAAACGTCAGTTTCGGAATATAACAAGCCCAAGGGTTGGTGAACATAGAATGGGAAGTACTTTTTCGAATTTCCGCCTGATTGACTGTAAATCGACAAAAAAGTGCGCGAAATTGACAATTTTGAACATAAAAGTGAGAATTATAAAATCTTAGTGGCACCAAAAGATTGCTTGTATACGATTTGCTGGAAACGATATTAGCAACTATGGTCTCATTTTCACACAGCGGATTCTAGAAAAAAAATAGCGTTTTTCTATAAATATTTCGTTATTTTTCGTGCTTTCGTCAGCATCTACAGCATTGCACTAAGATTTTATAATTCTCACTTTTATGTTCAAAATTGTCGATTTCGCGCACTTTTTCGTCGATTTTTTACAGCCAATCAGGCCGAAAATTCAAAAAAAGTACTTCCCATTCGATGTTCACCAACCCTTGGGCTTGTTATTCCGAAAATGACGTTTCTGGCATTTCTACAGAAAAAGCCTTGTATAAAACGTCGAAAAAACACCATTTTCGGCATGTTCAACCAGATTGCTGACCCCTGAGGCAAAATCGAAAAAAATAGCTCCCATTCACTAAAATTCAGACAATTTTCCAGATTCTCACGAAATCTCAAAACTTTCCTATAAGCTCTGGGATCCTTGTTTCTTTGAAAAAAGCTGAGGGACTCGTGTTTAACACGCGGTTAACCAGATGATTGGTGGGAGTGTACTGAATTTTCTAATGGAATCGCGAGATCAAGAATTATCTATCATATGTATTGATGGAAATGTTCTAGTTTAGCCGTACCAAGCCTCCAAAATGTCAAAAATCACGTACACACCCCTTTAAGGAGTGGGTGTCGCAATTTGAGCCTCTTCCGAGGCCATTTCCGCCAAACTAGCAAAGGTATATTCCAAAACATTTGTTACTAACAGAACCAACCTTCGCGGTAATTTTGAATTTAACAGTAATCTGATACAACTCAACCTACGCTTTTAAAAAGCTTCTTAAAAAGACAGCAGTTCGTACCTACTCCTTCAATTTCATCATTTTTTATTAGTTTTTTGCGTAGGTCCGGAGAAGAACCAAAATAATGCAAAATTGCTCTTGTTTTAAATTTGCTTTCGGCGCCCAAAACAGCAAAAAAACGAAAACAAAAATATGATTTTTATGATTTAAATTGAAAGTGCGCTCATTTGTTTTTTCTGACGCTACCGAGTTAAAAAATTGCACCAAAATCCTTAAAAGTGTTGTGTATTTACAGAAAAAAATATTTTGAAGCATTTTTTCTGGTTTCTAAATTTTGTCAAAAAGTTAGGCTCAAATAAAGTTGCCATGGCCCCCAAGAGACGCCAAAGCAAAATTCGAAAAAACCTCTCTAGTTTATTGTCAAACAAGTCTTCTGCTTTCAGATGCATCATAAGTCGAAACTGTATCTCTCCAACTGTGGAGGAGATAGCTTTTGCCTGAGCCTCCAAACTGATATTTCAAAATTTTATTTTTAGTGTTTTTGCGTTTTTGTCCGCCGAAAGCAAATTTTAAATCAAAAGCAATTTTGCACGATTCGTAAGCTTCTCCGGAGCCTGACACAAAAAAATAAATAAAAATGATGAAAATTGAAGGAGTGGCACTAACTGGTGTCTTTTTAGGGAGGCTTTTAAAAGCGTAGGTGTCGGGTAGGTGGATTGGTATCAGATTACTGTTAAGTTCAAATTACCCGAAGTTGGTTCTGTTAGTAACAAATGTTTTGGCCGTTTTTATCACCTTTGCCTAGTTTGGCGGGAAATGACCTTGAAGGCCCAAATCAGCGACACCCACTCCTTAAGGGGTTATGTACGGAAATTGATTTGCTTATTAAATTCGATCCTGGATGCCGATAGGTGCCTCTTTTGTCAAAAATGAAATTTAATTTTAATTTTGATTGCGAAAACTGAACAATTTTTCTCCAGGAACAGATTTTCGTTAGAAAATGCCGATTTTTTAAAAATTTGAATTTAGGGTGGGTGTCGCTTTTTGGTACATTTCAATCACGCCTCAGATCAAATCTAGGGCAGTTGTAAAAATCTGAAGATACTCGTTTGTAGATCCGGCTTCGTCTTACGATTACACATCTCAAAGTCAACCTTGTTCATCACCCAGGTGGTGAGTCTATTCTAGAGCACTAAACGTTTTTCAAAAATCGATCTTCTTTTAGACCCCATACACAAGCGTCTGAAATTACACAGAGACGGTGAGGTTACTAATATGTTGGAGCCATTTTTTTGATTTCGCTCTTGAATTTTCTAGAATCACTTTTGAACGCCGATTTTTCACAATTTTTCGTCTTCAAAGTGATACTTCTCCTAGACGGATGTCAGAATAAACCGTTTTTTCGACTCAGGTAGTTGATATAGTGTCGTCAATATGTTGTCTCGGATTTTTGAATTTCACCCTAGAATTCTAAGAATATGACTATAAGTAAACCGGAAATGAAAAGTTCGAAAAAAAAGTTCGTTTGATCGGACAAAAGTACAGCCAATTGAAGCCAAATGAGATTTTCACCGATCAAAAGTTTGCTTACAGCTAATAAAATTTTTAACCATCAGCGTCAAATTCGATAATTAGGTTAACATTTGGCTTAAAAATAATTGAAATTTCAAATTAGATTTAGACATTTCCGATATTTAATGTCATGCATCTCGTTTCGGTGGGTCTATTCACCAATAAAAATGTTCATTCATGTGGAATACCGGTGTCTGCGGTGTTAAGCAAAAAATTTCGAATTTTGAAATTCTAGATTTTGTTCTAGATTGTTTGAAAAAAGTATTGCCACATGAGATTCCTTGGGTCAACTTTAGTCATAACCGATTTTAATTTATCATAAATTAATCCTTTAAAAGGCTAAAAAAAAACCGACACCCACCACCTTAAATTAAAAAACGAAAAATAAATAAAGAAAGGGGTGAATGCGAATGCAGATTTAATCGTCGAAAGCCTATCGACCGGAAATTCATAAACAATCTGGTTTTAATGCACTTTTCCCATCTATTTTTTAAGCGAAGCTGATTTAATAATTGCCCACATGAAAATAAATGCTGAACATACATTCTCGGGCGGTACCAAGCGCAAAGCACACACGAACCAAATTATCTACAAATACGTTAGTCTTTTAAGATAAAATACCTGATAACTGAACTTGAATACATCTCCTCCAATAGTAACCATATTTTTTCTTACTAAAATTTTGAATATTTTTAAAAGACAGAAGTTTATGTGGCTACCTTTTGACCCATAAATTCTTGGGTTTCACCTGAAAGTGTCTATAGTTAATTAAGATCGTCTCCAAAAAAGTAGAATTAAAAAAATTTTATGGACAATAAAAAAAATCACTATTTTGTTTCTTTTATACAGCTCTGAAAAAATATTGCAATCTGCCGAAGTTATGGCACAAACTCAATTACATAAAAAGTTTAGACTGAATAGACGTTGTCTGTTTGGACGTCAACCTTTCTGATATGTTTGATGAAATGCCTCGAGTCGCTCAAACAAAAAATTGCAAACAAGAACTGATATTATTGGAAGATGAAACACAAGTAAATATATTAGGAAATATAAGATAAACACAGTCGAGTTTTTCTAGTGAAGAATTAAGACTGGTCAAGATGAAGCCGTACAATCTGTTTTCATTTAGTGCAGAACTACGGTGGGCCTCAAACTTTGGAATTCACAATTCCCCAGGGTAAAAACGAATCCTGAATAAGTATGATGCGCATATGTAGGGCAGGGTTGTAAAGGGATCAATCCCCGACCAAATTTTGCTATCCCCATCCCTTTTACAACCCTGATGTAGGGTGCGCAGCGGTATAACTACAAAGAAAACTGGAGTAATCGAGAAAAATTCGTCAGTCTTACGGGGGTAATTGACCCCGAAAAAAAACGATTCCGTGGTCAGAAATTGAGTTTTTAAACCCCTCATTCTGAGCACTCACTTCCGTTTTTAGCAAATAAAACTCATTTGTTTTATTTTTAAAAACCAGGACTGCTGTCAGAAAAAATTAAAAATTTGAAAAAAAATAATTTGTGAAAATTTGTGAAAATTTTTTCAGTCATTTCCAGAGAAATTTGACAAACAGACCTTACAAGCGTTAAAATCAATGAATTTATTCAAAAAAAAGATACAGGGAAGAATTTACAAATGACATTAAATTTCGGGGAATTTTCTAGAGAAAATTAAGTTTTCAAATGACGATGAAGCACGGCGCATTTGGCTTAAATTATGTTTGAACATGAATGCAAGAATGAATTTAAAATTAATAAATTGGCATCAAAAGTCTTTTTGTCTACAATAACGCATCAATACACATTTTTCGTCAAAATCATCCCATGTTTGAATACAATTTTCGACGATTTTTTTCTTATTTATAAACATTTGTTTACAATGAGAATGGTCACATGAGAATGCTCTTCTTTTGAAAAATGAAGTTTTATCAGATAAAAATCGAAGGTAGAGCTGAGAATATTGGCTTTAAAAATTATCTGGCAACTTTTTTCAGTTTGGTCTGTAGTATTCCTGCTGTGCATCCTATGTACAGTAGTTACTCTGTTAGAGTTACCCTTTTTGAGAGTTATGTCATCATGTTGATCACCCTTATAGAAAATCTCAAAAACTCTAGACTTTCAAAATTACATTTCAATTTTTTTCCCACAGTATTACACAGAATTACTGTTGTTTTTGGCCAAACGGGAAATAATCGAGACGGATATTGAAATTTATCCTACTACTGATTTCATGCCCAACTTTTAGGGTTTTTAGTAAATAATATAATTTATAACTGTTTATGTATTTTCTACAGTTCCATATTATTTTATGGAGATATAGTTGCTCAAATTTCTTCATTCTAGCAATTGACGGACAGAATTTTGGTATACGTCCAAACTTTCACATTTACTGAAATATTTTTTGAACCAATTTCTCAAACATTAGTGATTATATTTTCGTATAAACAATAACGAAGTCCACAATTAACGAACTGTTCAGTTAGATTAATCACGTAGCTTTATCTCTGGATGCAGAAAAAATGCGATACCTTCCCAATTTAGACTAGCTAAGTAAGATAACTTAAATAATCTATTGATATAACGTAAGTTATAGGTTAGTAGTTATATAATCAATGATGTTTGCTAGTTTCTGGTAGGCCAAGTGTTGGATTCTCGTTCACGTATTCATCAATATTTTATCCAATACCATTTTTTGACCGTTCCGCTTCTTTATAAGTGCTTTTTTGAATATTCCATAATTTTTCCCATGTATCCTTTCTTTAAAATAGATTTTTATTTTTGGCTCTTTCTATTGATATCAAGTTTAAGTTTGTCTTGTTTTTTTAAAGTACAAAAACCTACTATAATGATATAAGTTAAAAAAGAGAACGTGATGCTCTCTTCTCTT
>SCLH01000510.1:118123-134349 GCA_004367855.1 Oikopleura vanhoeffeni
AAATAAGAAATGAATTTATTGAGGTATTGGAAGTCGAAGAATATCAAATAAAAACTGAGTCGGAGGATGTTGTGATACAAATAAAGATCGAAGAAGACAGTAACCAGGTATTCAAATTTGGTTATAATAGTCTATAAGGACAAAATTTAAAAATCCATTTTCCAAGTCTCTTTTTATTACATTTGTAATAAAAAGAGACTTGGAAAATGGATTTTTTAAAATGGTTTTTTTAAAAACCACCAAAAAAACGACCTAAGGTCAATTTGGGCGAGAAGTGAGAAGATGGAAATTAACAACATGTCGCGACAGAATAGAAATTTTTAGGATATATTATAATGAAGCGAGTCATGTCGTTCTATATTTTGACTTTAATCCGTGTGGGCACAGAGCCTATATATAGGCTCGAGCATACTTAAAATCATCTAAAACCGGCAAAAAAAGCACTGTAGAATTGTCTCGTCCAAATACATCATAATTTTGCGGCGATTCCAAAAATAAAATAAATTTTTATAGCAAATGTTGTTCAAATATTACGGGGAGTTGATTTTTTGAGATTTTTTTCTGAACTTTTAATTCTAAAAAAAACAAATGCGACCTATTAAGTCAATTTAAAAATATTGAAAATAGCCAGTTTTTAGGGAAAGTGTTTTGTGGCCATGTTGAAACTCAAAACAAAATTAATTGGTATACAGCAACAGATATTTTTTTTCAGACGTGATATTGTAAAATTTTCATTTAAAGTATATCACGAAAAATATTTTTCATTTACAAAAATTAATTCGAGCAATTAAATATTGTCCACAGAGGTCACTTGATAGTATATCGAGCCAGAAATAATAGTCAAAAGTGTACATCGCTTTTTATAGGGAAAAATAACCATATTTAAGAAAAATGTGCATTCATAAAAATTTAGGACCTATTGTTGAATATGGCTGCCGAACACATTCCTCAAACATCACATAGGAACCTGTTCCGTCCGGAACCAACTGTACTCATTATACTGTAATTATCCTATTATCTTTTATTTGTGACATAGGAATCAAATAAGATCTCAATCATTGATCTTGAAAACACCTAATAATCTGTCAATAAAAATTTTCAAAAATGTAAAAAATTATAAATAAATTTTGATTGATTAATATATCTATATAGAAAATCAAACGGAAAAACCGGATGACGTGGTTCAGATCCTTGTGCATCGACATTCCGATACAAATAATTTGTGAACACCACTCGTGACTTTATCACGTGATATGCTATACCTTGCTCTTATCAGTAAATTTTCTAGAATTAAAATTCAAAATTATAGAATATCAAATGTCTGATGCAGAAATATATCGTTTGCACTTCCTTATGCAAGAAAAATTGAAACTCCAACTACCTTAGGCTTTCTGTTATCAGCATTGAAAAAATGCCTATATATAGGCTCTGGTGCCTTGGCGGAACTTTTTGTTCTGTGCTCACAGGGGTTAAAGATATCAAATTTGTTGATTTTTTCATATAATTGTTAATTTTTCACCTATTTTTGTTATTTAGTATTCATAATTTGACATTTTGTCCTTATAATTTCCTTTTTTGTCTTTATATCAACTGTCATAATTCCTTGATTTCGCAATTTTGTGCTAATATCGATAAATATGTCCATAGAGTCGATTTTACTAGTTGTTTAGGCATTTGATCTTGAAATGAAAAAAAAGGCCGCGTTATAATTGCCAAGCTTTTTTTTCCGATAATTAGCTCAACCAACTATTTTATCATAAAGTCTTTATATAATTATTTTTCTCAGAAAATTTTGGATAATAATGAAAGCGATTTCGAATTTGACGTTGGCGAACTCAAACAAATATCAATTGTCTCGCGAAAACCAGATCTTCCTGTCAGAAAAATCTGTAATTGGAAAACACCTGATAATTGTAAAAAGAAAACAAAAACCCCTTGTATGAATCAAGTTTGTAAAAAAGTAGCTTGTAATTCACACAGTTCAATCATTTGCTTTTATTGTACACAACTCTCTGACCTACGCGAAAAAAATATTTTACTTTCTCCTAGGCGCTCTGATAAAAGAAAATATTGTGGCTTTAGCTCTGATAAAAAAAGATATTCCTCTAGTGCGTGGTTTAGTGATTGCATTAATCATTCCAAAAATCAATGCGCAATAGTTGAATGTAATAAATTCATGTGCGGAATGCATGAATTTAAACTTTGTCATGATTGTATAATAAAATAGCTCCGACAAGATCTGGTTTTTTTAGGACCATAAAACCCGTGAGATAGTTCAGAACTGGTGCATACATGTACAGCTTTTTGAAATTTTGGCTTTGATATTAAGTTTCAAACTATGTGCTTTTTTGGATTTTAAGGTGATGTTTTTTCAAGAAACTGAAAATTTCTGGTAAATTACCGGTTAAAAACGGAAATTAAAGAACAGCCCTTTAGTGGCACATAACTTGAAAATTAATAGTATGGCCTATAATTGATATGCTATAATTTATAGCCTAACATTTCAAAACAAACCGTATGTACCAGTTTCGCTATCTCACGGATTCGAGGGTCGTAAAAACCTAGACCGAAGTATTTATACAAATATGCGTCAACAAACGAGAATTAAATTTTCTCAGATTGTATTATAAATTATTTATATCAATATTTTTCTCAGAAAATTCTGGAAAATGATGAAAGCAATTTTGAATTTGACGTTGGCGAGGTTAAAAAATTTTCAATTGTCTTCCAAAAACCAAACTTATTAACTAAAAAACACTGTAATTGAAAAAAAAATCATAATTGGGAAAATAAAACAAAACCCCTCGTTTGAATGAAGTTTGTAAAAAGTAGCTTGCAATTCACACATTCAATCATTTGCCATGCTTGTACACAACTCTCTGACTTACGCGAAAAAAGTATTTTACTTTCTGCTGGGCGCTCTGATAAGAAAAATATCGCTCTAGTGAGTGGTTTACTTAAGTATTAAGTAATAAATTGCAATTATCAATGCGCAATATTTGAATGTAGAAAATTCATGTGCGGAATCCATGATTTAAAACTTTGTCACAATTCTAATTGTGCTGTTCATAGCAACTGAGATGAACACTGACATATGAAAGATCCCCAGCAAGTACCAGAATAGATATATTTCGTCAAAAGAAATGAAGTAAAAATTGAAATTTCTAAAAAATTGTGAAAAATCTTCGAGAAATCCATGGAAATCTAAAAACTAAAATGTAAAGAAAAGAGGTTAAAAACCTACAGATTAATTATACCGGACGATTTTATGTTCAATACAGAAAATAATTTTACTATTACTTATCTGCGTCAGAAAAAATGCTGAATTTATAATTGCCAAAAAATTGTTCAAATATTTAAAACTCGCACTTAAATACAACCAATAAATTTTAACAATAATTATTTTTGTAGATTTTTGCTTTTTGGGATAAATACTGTGGGTTTCTTCTGTAGAGACAATATGATGAAAATATGGGCAAAAACTACGCTTTTTATCTTGACGTGTCATACTGTTAAGAAAATATGACCCATATTATATGGGGTGAAAGCAAAAAATCTTTTTTATTATCAAAACAGGAATTTTAAAGGAAAAGAGCACAGAAAGGTGCTCATATTTTTTCATACAAAAATTTATAAAACACCTTGTTTTTGGTAAAATATGTACTTTAAAAATGTAGGGAATGTAAGAACTTTTTCCTATTTTAAGGGGGTGGTCGTCGCATTAAAAGGTGTTTTCAATGGCCAATTGTCGCAAAAGTACAAATCGTTAGACCAAATATTATCTCTCTCAGATATATTTTAACAAAAAGTTAAGAAAAAATGCACTTGTTAACATATGGTCAAAATACTGTTTTTTGGTGATTCTGAAGCCAAATCAAAGATTTTTTCCCAAAACTCATCATAGCGGTGTGCTCACGTTCTGTCCGGTTAATTTGAGGCATGAATCATTGTTGTACCTTAAAAACTCAGGGAGGAGATACATTTTGAAAGAATAATTTTGTCACTTTTGTAAGCACGTTTCTGATTGGACGAGCCATCCGTCACTTTCGATTATATTTAAGGATGCAAGATTTTTGTTTTTATATCAGAGAGATAATATTTGGTCTAACGATTTGTACTTTTGCGACAATTGGCCATTGAAAACCCCCTTTAAATGCGACGACCACCCCCTTAAGGGTGTGGGTGTCGCTGACATTTTGACAAGTTTACGAAGCATTTTTGGATAAACTAGCAGAGCTGATATTCCAAAACTTGTGCCTTGAGAAACAACTCTTCACGGTGAATATGATTTAACATAATCTGATACCAATCCCACTACGCAGACACCTACCTTTGTTAAAAAGCCTCCTAAAAATCGCTAATTACGCAATTCCCGCAATTTTCACCGTTTTTCATTATTTTTTTTTTCTCAGCTCCAAAAAAAGCCTCATACATGATGCATTGGCATTACTCGGAATTAGCTTTTGGCGGAAAAAAAACTGAAAAAACAAAAGTAAATTTTTGATGGTCAATTTGGGAGGCCAGGCAAAAGCTATCTCCTCCACAGTTTAGAAGATATAGTTTTTTCTCATACGCATCTGAAAGCACATGCCTTGTTAACAAAACATCAGAGAGTTTTTTTTGAAAATTTGATTTTGCGTCTCTTGGGGCCATGTCAACTTTTCATTTTTAGCCTAAATCTTTGAATTGTCAGTTGGGAGGCTCAGGCAAAAGGTATCTTCTCCACTAAGTTTAGGAGATACAGTTGTCTCATACTGTATCTGAAAGCACAGGCTTGTTTTTTTTAATTTTGATTGGCGCTCTCTTGGGGTCCATGTCAACTTTTCATTTTTATTTTGAATTTTGTCAAAATTTAGAACTAACAAAAAAAATTTGACAAAATGCTTCAAAATTTTTTTATCGTTATTTTCAAAACACCTTTAAGGATTATGGTGCAATTTTAACTTGAGCGTCAAAAGAAAACAATTAGCGGACTTTCAATTTACCTCATAAATTAATCATAATTGTTGTTTGTTTTCGGCCGCCAAAAGCAAAATTTCGAGGAAAGGGCGCTTTGCATTATGTGTGGCTTCTCTGGAGCTGAACACAAAAAAAAATTAAAAATGGTGAAATTGAAGGAGAAAATGGCGTATTGAGTGTTTTTTAGGAGGCTTTATTAAAAGCGTAGGTGTAGGCGTAGGTGAGATTGTATCAGAGTTACTGTTAATTACAAATCACCGTGAAGAGTTGTCTTCAAGATGCAAAGTTTTGGGATACAGCTCTGCTGTTTATCCAAAAATAGCTTCGTAAACTGTCAAATCTGCGACACCCACACCCTTAAGGGGTGGGTCTCGCCTTTTTTTTGAGCGCTTAATAGAATTAATTTATGATACATTAAATGAATTATGACTAAGTTGACCCAAGTAATCTCATGTTGGCAATCATTTTTCAAAACAATCTAGAACAAAATCTAGAAGTTTCAAAATTGAATATTTTTTCGCTTTATCTCGACAAAAACTGTAATTCAGCACAAACATCAAGATTTTTTCAGTCTCTGGACCCGTCGAAAACGATGCATGAAATTAAAATTTCGAAATTCCAAACGAATTTTAAATTCATATTTTAAGCAATTTCCTAATTGTGTGTTCTTCCAAACGCTTGGTCAGGATTCAACAGTTAGGGAAAATCACTCAATTAAATTTTTAGNTTCAAAAATTTTCAAACTAATTTTTTTGGAATACTTAGCTGAAAATATTGGGAATGGCTACTTTCACTATATTTAAATATGCTTTCGTTTTGTTTCTTCGCTCCTGTTTATACTCTGAATCATACTTTTTGGAATGAAAATACGGTTTGCGCGAAATAAAGTTAAGCCCTCTTAGTCAAGAATTAAAAAAAAAATTATTTCACCGAGACTTGCTCAATTGGTAAGCCAACCTGTCGACCGTTTTAAATTTATTTCATTTAACTCATGAAAAAAAATATTTAAAGGCGTATAATATTTTTAAAAGCGTAGGTGGGATTGTATAAGATAACTGTTAAATTAAAAATCACCGTGAAGAGTTGTTCTTCAAGATGCAAAGGTTTTTGAGATATCAGCTCTGCTGGTTTATCCAAAAATAGCTTCGTAAAAGGTCAAAATCAGCGACACCCAACCCTTTAAGGAGGTACTGGTCGCTGGCTCTATGAGGCCTTAGGGGCATAATAAATGCTCCAAAATGACCCGGTGATTCCGAAAAAATCACTTATTTTTTTTTTGGATATTTGGCTCAAATATTACGGAGAGTTGATTTTTTGAGATTTTTCGCCGAAGTTTTACTTCCGGAAAAATTATTTCGAAACTAGACAACAAATACAAATGTGAGATAAGCCAGTTTTTAGAAAAGTGTTTGGTGCATGCAAAACACTTAAGATTAAAGTTTATTCGTATCTTGGGACAGATATTTTTTTGGAAGTGAAATTTCAAAATTTTCGATTTCAGTATTCCATGAAAAAAATTATTTATTTTAAAAATTAATGTAATCATTGATTGAATCAAAAAGTGTCCACACTGTCACTTGATTACTATATCAACTTAAAAATAATAATAAAAAGTGTATTAATCTACTTTTATTTGAAAAAATAGCAATTTTTCATAGAAATTCGTGATTTTTTCNAAAAAAAAATTAAAAATGGTGAAAATTGAAGGAGAAAATGCGTATTGAGTGTTTTTTTAGGAGGCTTTTTAAAAGCGTAGGTGTAGGCGTAGGTGAGATTGTATCAGATTACTGTTAAATTACAAATCACCGTGAAGAGTTGTTCTTCAAGATGCAAAAGTTTTTGGGATATCAGCTCTGCTAGTTTATCCAAAAATAGCTTCGTAAACTGTCAAAATCTGCGACACCCACACCCTTAAGGGGGTGGGTCTCGCCTTTTTTTGAGCGCTTAATAGAATTAATTTATGATACATTAATATTGATTATGACTAAAGTTGACCCAAGTAATCTCATGTTGGCAATCATTTTTTCAAAACAATCTAGAACAAAATCTAGAATTTTCAAAATTTGAATATTTTTTCGCTTTATCTCGCAAAAAACTGGTAATTCAGCACAACATCAAGATTTTTTTCAGTCTCTATGACCCGTCGAAAACGATGCATGAAATTAAAATTTTCGAAAATTTCCAAATCGAATTTTAAAAATTTCAATATTTTTTAAGCAATTTCCTAAATTTGTGTGTCTTCAAAACGCGTTGGTCAGGATTCAAAGTAGGAACCGACAATTAAATTTAGGGGGCCGTATATAAAGTCCATTATACAAAAATGGGTCTTCTGAAATTAAACTAAAAATTTAAAAATTGAGTTATTTTAGACTGAGAATGGGGTCGACCTACAATTATAATGAACCGAAAATTCATGAAAATAAAAGAGTAATTGTCAAACAGGAAGTTGTTTTTTTTGAAGAATTAAACGAAAATACATCAGAGCAGGTAAAAAAGTGGCACCAAACAAAATTTTGTACGTTTTGTGGTTAAGGGGGTACTCAACGGTTTTTTAATTCGGGTTAGGGACATAATAACTGCACCAAATAGCCTCAATAGGCCCACAAAATGCATTTCTGCTTCTTTATCATAAAAAAAAAGTTATTCGAGATTTTCTCAAATTTTCGAGTTTTTTCAATTGTTTCTAAGTATTTTTGTGAGAAAAATACTAAACTCAATTTTAATGAAAATTTCGAAAAATAAGTAAAAGTGAGTAGACCTTTTTACTTCAGTTTTGCAGTGAGCTTCGATTTGGGGGTTACTTTCGTGTACACTGGGATGAATTAAATTCTAGAAATACTGACAAAGATATTTGCTCGCGGCTGAACAAAATGGCAATTTCTAGATTAAATAGGAGCAATGTAAAAATAGAAAGTTTAACACTAGATATTTGAAAGACAGTGTGTCTTCGAATTTATCAATTAAATAAAAATCGATCGAATCCGTTTTTGAGATAATTTCGTTTTGGTTGAATTTTCATACAGTTACTATGATTAGATATAAGGATCTAATTTCAACTGACGTAAGCAATTTTTTTGTTCGTAGGACCATGAGCTTTCATTTGATTGGAACTGTTCAACAATCGATGAAATTTTTTTTTTTGAGTAGAAATCGTCGAAAATGTGACTTCCGGCCTGAACTAACTCATTTCTAAAAACTAGGAGCGATTTTCAAAAAAAAGATTTTCACATAGGAATTGAGGAAGACATGTTCCTCCGAATATGCCTGAAGGTCGGCTTTTTTTCGGTGTGCTCCACTAGGGGTATCTGTTCTGAGGAACTAGACAAGATAGCGACAAACGGTTTTTTGCAATTTATCTTACCGAATTGGAACGCAGGATTTTTTATTTTTCTCCGATGATTACCGGTTCACCGGTAATTCGCAAAAAACGGTTTTTTCGGTCATTTTGAGCAATTCGATGACTGATTTCCGTCACGTGATAACCTAGGAAGCCAACATTTTCCGCATATTTTTTTCCAGGTTTCACGTGCAAAAACTATTTGTCGCTATCTTGTCTAGTTCTCAGTCGAAATCTGGTGGAGCAACCGAAAAAACAAAGCGACCTAATTTAAAAGAAACAATCGAACGTGGCAGCAACTGTTTTTGCAAAATTGAAGCTGAGCAAATTCTAAATTTCATAAATTACTGTTTTCATAAATGAAGTCAAATCAGTGTGTTCTGGAACTCTACTCCCTTGTGCTGGTGCCAAAGAATATTTCTACCTTTTGGTGCGGGAGCAAAAATAGATCGTTCTTTAGGGTTTTCCAAGAATTTCGCATATTGTGTTCGTTTCCTTTGGCCCCGATCTAAATCTCAAGAACCCGTTGAGTACCACCTTAAATTTTTCTAAAGAGAATTTTGAGGAGTGCTTTTACATTTGTGATAAAACGATTACGATGCCGTCAATTGGAAAACACTTTTTAGATTCACATTTTTAATCACGTATATAGATATCTATTTACCTTTTTCTGATTAATGATTTCTAGGACTCTTTAACTTTAAAATGTCTGGTGTCAAAAGAATAAGGCTGTTATAATAAAACTATGTCTCAGACTTGGAAAAGATTTTCTGATCATATCTTTATGAAAATAAGAGACATTTACAAAATAAACGCGAACAAGGCAAAAAGCTCAGAAAAAAGTATTTTTCTATAGATGGGAAACATTATCGATATTTCCGATGATATTTTGCTGAGGTGGTTTTTTTAGAAGGGCTGCAGGGTTCCCAAATACCATTACGCCAGAAAACCTGCAGCCCTTCTAAAAAAACCACCTGATGAATCTTCCTGATATCTAGTAATTTCATTATTTAGGAAGAGCAGAAAAATGAACAAGTTAATCTTGGTCCCAGTATAAAAATTGGTGAAAAACGAAAACATATCGAAAAATCTAATCTGGCATATTGCAATGAAAATTCTAAAGCAGAAGACGAAATTATCGAATTTATCGAAAATGGGCCTAAAATGGAGCTTCACGAAGAAAACATAGAAATTAATATCAAGGAAAATAATAAATCGCGACAAGAAAATGGAATTTATATAGATAAAATATGTAGTATAATTTCACTGACAAAAGATCAACGAACCGAGATCGTGAAAGATGTTCTTGATTTTCAAAAACATAAATTAATGACTCCAACAAATCGTGCGATCAAAAAATTTTATCAAAAATATTATCCAACAGAGTTCATGCTTCACGAAAAACACAATAGCTGGAAAAATTGTTATATTAATTCTAGTAAAGTTTTAGCTTGGAAGAAACAGTATTTACATGAAGTTTTTAAGCCAAAGTAATTTTTCATACCACTCAACTACGATTATATTTCCACGTTCAAAATTTAATCTTATTTTACCTCAATTACATTTTCAAAAGCAAAAACCAAATGAAATATTTTCAATTTTCATAATTTTTGCTCGAAATGGTAAAAATAAATACAGTTGCGCCCACTGAGTTTCGCAGCCGCAAAACTGTCAGACGTATATTGATAAGTGCTGTGCAGACTGTGCTTTGCTAAAGGAGACTGAAAAAAGGCATGACGATGAAGGTTTCGGTGAAAAGTAGCTATAAAAAAAATTACCGAAATGAAAGTTTATAACTGTCGTGTGTGTCCAAAACGACTGCGCATGAGAGGACAAAACGGCAAAAATTCGGCGGTTTTTGGTCATTTTCGAGATGTACAGTATGTAACATTTTTCTCGTATTGTTCTAATTTGGATAAATCTGAATTCCATCGTTTTGATTGGTTCAATCTGGAATAGACGTATGTATTTGCCAAAATTGATCGTTCTAATTGACGGATAGCAAGTTATCCAAATTGGAAAAAAGAGAAAAAATGTTACATTCTGTAGGTGTCGCTAAGAGGACAAAACGGGGCATTATAATTGTATTGAGGATCCAAATTTCAAAGATCATTATTATTCCGAAATATTTTTAAAAACAATAATAATGTACCGTCTTTTTAAAATATGATTTTTTTTCTTCGCTTTGGGCAACCGGACATATTTCTAGACATACACGACAGTTATTTAAAAATGGCTTTTGCCTTCTCTAAATTAACTTCAACACCTTCAAAATTTGTTTCGAAAAATCTCATGTAAAACTCAACTGCTGTAAATTAAACTGAAGATTTAAGATGGAAGAATAAAAAAATTTTAATTGAAGACTGAGAATGGACTCGAATAATGTTCAGACAAACAATTTTCAGCCGAAAGTGATTCAGAATGAAAATATAAAAATAAAGGACGAAGTCGTTTCATTGGAAGAATTTGATGAAAATAACCAAATGAAGGAAACAGAACAAGACCGGAATCAAGTCAAAATTTAACCAGGAAATTCTCATGATATTTCAACTGAGAATCATTTATTTTGTGAAAAAGGAATAAAAACTGAATCTTCGAACCGTGAAAGTCAAATTGAAAAGTATAAATCAGAAACTATTGATGATTATTTTTGTGTCGAAGAATCTCTAAATGAACCAAAAAAAGAAACTTCCAGAAATATGGAATATTCAATGCGAATAATCCAGATATAATAATGGTAAATATTATTTGTCTCTCTTAGGTAGAAAAGTAAACATAGTGGAGGTATTTTTAGCAGGGAAAACTGCGGAAAACTTTTCATCTCAGCAAAAATTTGTGGGGCTAGTTTCATGGAATTTCGAAAAAAAATTTTTAAGTTCGAAAATTTGTCACAACTAAAAACATACTTGTTTTGCCTTTTATGCAATATTGTTATTATTCGCTGCAAAAAAATAGTTCAAGGATACATGATAATTTTTTTATTAAATAATTTTTGAACGAGACGTCTTAGAAAATTTTAACTGACATTTTTGAATTCCTCGTGGCAAACTCTATGTTGGGTTTGATCAAAAAATTTCCAGGACTTTTCTTTCATCCAATTTCAGCGGATTCAAATTTTTCAGCACCACTTAAGCTTCCAAGGGTTAAGGAAGAAGTTATTTTATTGGAAGAATTGACCGAAAATAACCAAATACCGGTAAAAGAAAATGAATATAATCTTGCACAGAATCAAATTAAAATTGAAGCTGGAAATTCTCATTTCATTTCAACTGAAAGGCATTTATTTAGTAAAAAAGAATAATTGAAGATTCGAACCCTGCAAATCAAATCAAAAACTTTAAACCAGAAGTTATTGATGTCGAAAGTTATTATGTTTGTGTCGAAGAATCTTTGAATGAACCATTCGAAAATTTTAAACAAATAAATTCGAATTATCCGGATATGACAACGGTAAATATAAGCATTTTTGAATTGCTGGAAAGAATAATTCATAATGGCGTCGTACAATTTTCGTATTTTCAATGAGAAAACTGGTGGGTTTTCTACCCAATTGTATAATCAAAAAACAATGGTCCGTTTTTAAACCCCCACCAGCACGAGATGTCCTACCTCCTCACCTGCACGAGAGTGTTTCAGATCACAAACAAACGATTTGCTTATATTGCTGAACACAAAATAGCTTTTTCGATTTCGATTTTGAAATTAATATTTATGGTTTCTAAATTGCAAGATTTCAGTGGTTTCAGACGAAAAATATTACACAAGAGGTGTTTTGAAGCCTATTTTCACTTCCATGAGCTGCCGTGTATGAAAATTTATGATACAAAAATTTTTGCTTGAAAAACTTCTCCTATAAGTATATTTATAGATTCATATTAGGTCTCAGTCACGAGATAGACGAAATAGCTCTTTTCACCACCACGTGGTGCCGAGTGTAAAAATTAATAATGTCAAAATTTTCTCCTCCGAAAGTTACCGTATAAGCATATTTGTAGATTATTATCTGGTTACAGTGCTGTTTTAAGCGCATAAAACAAAAAATTGCATCCAAAAAATGTACTTCCGGTCTGAAAAGAAATTTCTGAAACTCACCAACATTCTTGAAATTTAAAATAAGGGGGACTTTCGGGGGTCTGTTCCGATAATTCACCGGCCAAAATGACCCTTCCCCAAAATTTTTTTGGTCTCTCTGATCTGAAACACGCTCGTGCAGGTAGCGGTTAAGATAGCTTCAAACGGAGTTTAATCGCGAGCAAAATTGACTCATACGATCTTTCTGATATTTAAGGTCATATAACAACTTTTTATTTTAGGTTGCGCTGCAAAGACGGATTTTTCGATTTCCGGTTTTTAACGGACATTTGCCATAAATTATCGGTCTTTCGCCAGAAATAAACATCAAAAATTACCGGTGAAAAATCGGAAATAAAAAGGCAAGGGTACAATACGCAGGCCAAAAAAATATGGCCCGCTATGGGGCCCATTGAGGTAAACGACCCTCATGAATCCGAATTCGAAATAAGGTGTAATCTCTAAATGGTCCACGAAAGCCGCTAGAGAGGCAAAAACCGCAGGGCTTATAGGCAGGCTAAAAAAATACGCTTATTGGACGAACGACCCAGGCAATCCAAATTCGAAAATAGGTTAAGCTCTAAATTGACCAACGAAAGCCGCTAGAGAGCAAAAACGCGGGCCAATGTGCAGGCTAAAAACAATGAGGCTACGGGGATAAATGCGGTATCGGAAACAGCGAAAATAACCGTAAAATATTTGAAAAAATGCCCACTCCAGCCGCTAGAGACAATAAAGTAAAATTAAGAAGAAATGTTTTTCTTTCAAATAATGTATAGATGTTCTTTGTTTGCAAATCGAGATTTTGCATTTCTTACAAATATTTTTTCAAAATGAATACACAAAGTTCACTCAATTATGAAATTGGCCTTTTTCAAAGAAAAAGTTTGTTTTGTCGATGTTCTATCATCAAAAAAATATGAATTTTTAAACAATTCGAATTATCAAATTTTTTCCTAAAAAAAAAATTGTTCGTGAGAGATATACAATACAAATATTGGAATTTTTCCGTGCTACCAAAATTAAATCTGTATACAGTTGGGTGAGACCAATGGGCAAACAGTGACAATGGGCACAACAGTGAGCACCAATTGGGCAACACTTTTTGCAGATTTGATTTTTTCAGACCTATGAGACCAATGGGCACACTCTGAAATTTCTTGGTAATTTCTAGTGGCAAATTTTTTTCGAATTTGCCGCATCATCTTGATAAATTTATAATAAATTACAGGGGCCTGTGCGGTATAGTTATTCGCGTATGAGTTAGATTCCACGCAAAAACCTACGTAAGCCTCCGCAAAACCCTACGCACTTGAAAAATAAATTTATTCGTTCCTGCGTGCGCGGGATAGTTTAGGCAAAAAATAGGTTTTTTTTCAAACGTTCTAGGCAAAGATAGGCGTTTTAACCAAGATTTTCGCCAAGATTCTCCGGTCGGTCGGCGCGACAATGAAAATACATTTTTTAAAAACATGTTCAGATTGACCAATGAAGTGCCGGTATTATCAAGAACTTTAAAAACATGTTTTCAAGTCTCGCAGACAATGTGGCTAGCTTGAAAATGGGCAATAGTTATTCAGATAAAAATATTTAGTTTTTTCTGGTTTTTGAGGTGTTTACTGTGAGCATATTTTTTTTTCATAATTTATCATTGTTTCTTGACATTTTAAACGTTTTCGAGATAAATTCTTTTTCGAATTCATGTTTATTTAAAATTAACTTTATTTCATTTTTTTAATAAATTAAATTATACATTAAGAAGATTTTGTAACGAAAATTAACTTTAAAATCACCAAAATTCTTGCTCGGACCATTTTTAACAATTTTAAACTCTAGATATTGTTAAATTGACCAATCAGAGCACATTTTCCAACAAGTACGCGTATTAGTTTAGAAGTAGCGTATAGTTTAGAATTACGCGTATAATTAGGGTTTTTGGCGACACTTTCTAACTATACGCCGCACCCCCTGTAATATATTTGTAATTTCACAATATTGTTGTAATTTTATAATCAGAAAGACATCAAAAATCTGTTTAAGTTTTCAGAATATCATGTATCAAATTAAAAATCGGACTAGTGAGACCATGGGCAACACCCTTCGTGTGAGACCAATGAACAGTGAGACACATGGGCACACACTTTTCGAAAACGCTCGTGTGTGCACAATTGGTCTCACCCACTGTATATATACTTTCTGTAGGACGAGCTTTTTCAACAAAATATATTTTATCGTAAGGCTTTTTTTAATGAAAGTCTCACTCTTGTCAGCATAATACTCGAGATTATAAGAGATATGACAAACAGTTTTTTTTCATGTACCAAAGTCAATGTTGACATGGAAACGTTTTTTGTTTTTCCAAGTCACATGATAGAGCTTTTGACATTGCGGTTTGAGGCAAAACATGGAATTTTCGAAATCTGTTTCTTTTGCTATATTATATTGATCTAAAATTTTTTATTTTCACACTATTTTCATAGTATGTCCTCCGGCGGGCCTTACGGAGGCTGTTGTATTATGTGTACACTGAGCAACACTTGATGTGAAAAAAACAAGGATGATGCAAGAAAATATGATTCTCATCGGTGAACGTCCTATGCATTCCATAAATTAAAGTATTCTATTTAATTCACCAAATTTAGTTTTTTAGGCTTCTCTCTTTACATATGTATATTAGATAGCACTTGCTCCCGGCGGGGCCTGCGGGAGCTCGTTTAGTGTATTATGGACACTTCGATGCCGAAACTTTTTGATTAAAAAAATGTTTGAACTGATTTTACATACAATTTTGGCTCCGTGATAGCATTTAAAGTATGACTCCCGGGGCCCTGCGCGGGCTATCTGTTACATTTGTGTTTTAAAGACAATTGTTCACGTAGGGATGAATTTTATTCTGTGGCTACATGTACCAAAACATGGGAATTTTCTCGGAAAAATTTTGTCTTTTATAAATATATCGATCTATTTTTTTAATTTGACAAATTTTTTCAATAAGTATTTGCCTCCGGCGGGCCCTGCCGGGGGCTCGTCATGCTTTATTGTGTACACTTAGGGCATGCCCCACAACTTTTTGAGTGAATATCTGGGATATGATACCAAGAAAATATGTTTCTCATGGAACCGCCAATGGCATCATAATAAAAATAATTGTATTTAATCAGACATTAAGATTTTTTCATAAAGCTTCTCTTTAACATAATTAGAAGATTGCTCGGCGGCCCTGCCGGGGCTGTTACATGTTCACAATTTGTGTTAAAGGATAATTGTGTTCACTAAGACCATGGCAAAACTTTTGTACTTGTACATGTACAAGAACCGTTGATTTATATCTCTTATCAGTTTTAGTAATCATGCTGATAAAAGTGGGTTCATTAATAAAAAACTAATATAATATTTTAACGAATTCTTCTGTTCATAGAAATAACTTTTATATGTTGTCTTGTCTTAACGACAACCGGATTTTATTGAAAATTTAAAAATTTCTAGCTTTTATTTAGAGTTTTTAAATGTTTTCTTCAACGGCAGTGGCCGATGGTCAACGAGCTCGACGACAGTTATTCTTATGCGCCTATCCCTTGGGTTCGAATCCGGGAAGCAATATTTTTAATATTACACTAATACATTCAAAAGTTAAATAATTCGATATTTATTACAGAATTACCTTTATTACATTAGGAAAATGGTTCGGTAATAGAAGCGATTTAGATAACTACAGAATCGTGAGCTTGTTACATTAAGCATGATGTATACGTAGTTATAATATAATTAGAATTTTTCAACAGACTTCCCACTGGAGAATAGTGGAATGTTAATTTTTAATGAATTTTAATTTAAAATATTTATACATCAGAGCTTAAAT
>SCLH01000510.1:136283-158426 GCA_004367855.1 Oikopleura vanhoeffeni
CTCTGATTGGTCAATTTAAACCATATCTAGAGTTTATACATGTAATTGAGTTAAAGGGTGGTCAGAGCAAGAATTTTTGGTGATTTTAAAGTTAATTTTTCGTTACAAATCTTCTTAAATGTATAAATTTAATTTTATCTAAAAAATAAAATAAAGTTAATTTTAAATAAACATGAATTCGAAAAAGATTTATCCAAAAATTGTTAAAATGTCAAGAAAACAATGGAAATTATCAAAAAAAAATTTTGCTCACACTAAATCACTCTCATACCAGAAAAACTAAATATTTTTATCTGAATAATTATTGGCCCATTTGCAAGCTAGCCGACATTGTCTGCGAGACTTGAAAACATATTTTTAAAGTTCTTGATATACCGGCACTTCATTGGTCAATCTGAACATGTTTTTAAAAAAATGTATTTTTCAATGTCGCGCCGACCGGAGAATCTTGGCCGAAAATCTGGTTAAAAACGCCTATCTTTTGCCTAGCAACGTTTGAAAAAAAAACTCTATTTTTTGCCTACAACTATATAAAGTTATTTTGTGAGGATTTTCACCTTGGAACAAATGTGTTTATTTTTTGATGAGTTTGAAACTTAATTTCGATCAAACAGATATCAATTTACCCTTAAAACATCAGGTTCATATTGTCCTCATTTTGCTCTTTAGTGGCTCCTGTGGTCACTTTGGAACTATTTAAGTGTCATTTTCGACTTCCCTGATACAAATTTACTCATGAGGCCAACAAAAAAATAGTCCCAAATGCTTGAATTTGCTCTCTAGCGGCTCTTGTGGTCACTTTGGACATTTAATTGTCATTTTTGGCATCCCTGATACAAATTAACCATAAAGTTGGTGCAGCATATGCTTCGCATATGCTTTGAATTTGGCCTGCGTTTTGTACCCTTGCCAATAAAAAACCTGCTTTGCAGTGACACTAAGCTTCAAAAGTTATATCTTGGTCCAAAATTTCAGAGATATCGGATGTACCAGGACCTAACTATTTTTTTGATGAGACCCATCTAAAAAAATATGACCAATCCGTTTTTCGGTTCGAGAAATTGTTTTTTGATTAAGTGGAAGTGCAAAATTGATTGGCAAAACAAAATTTTGGATTTTGCTTTGCTTTTATTATGCGATATTGTAATTTGTCTTCCCTAGAAGATAGTTCAACAACGTTACGTGATTATTTTTTATTTATAGAATAATTTCACTTTCGCAAAATTAAATGAAAAATAAGTATTTTTGACAAAATTATTATAAATTTCAAAAAAAAAATTTTAAATTTTTTATTCAGGTCATCGTCGATTCAAATGATAACAAAGATGAAAGCCAAACCCCGCTGAAAAAAGTGAAAACACATCAAATGGTTCTCAGATTTTTANTCAGAACGAATGAAACTTGTATTTCGAGAGTGCGTAGGCTTTTTGCGGAGGCTTCAGTAGGTTTTTGCGTGGGTTCCAAATCCGCCGCACCCTGCGTGTTATTAAGGAATGTGTAGGCGGAAATATTTAATATTTCTCTATGAAAATTTCCTAAGAATCATGTTCTAATGTTTTGAAAAATTTTATTTTTGCATTGACAACAATATAATTATGAAATGTTTTACTGACAATGTGTGTGAATATAACAACACCCTATCCGATTTACGGATTTCCTGGTCGTTATTTGCTTAGATTTTTGGCCAAAATTTTTCTAGATAATTCGGCTTTTGAAACACTCATCGATCTACATTCTTAGATAGCTCAAAAAACTGAGGCACAAATATCTTGTTATTAATATAAATAAAAAAATTGGTCTATCGGACAATTTATTTATCTCTTTTCTGACATTTGATTTTTTATTTATTAGTTTTTCTCTAGAAAAATTTGAAGCAATGGGTCGGATTTGGACCATTTTTAGGTATTCTTATTTTTCACAAGATATTTGAGCTTCAGTCCGAGCTATCTAAGAATGCAATCGGAATGAGTTGTTTTTCAATGCAAATTATTTAAAAATTTGGCCAAAATCTAGCAAATTAACGACCAGGAAGTCGCGTAATCGATATATTTTAATTGTATATATTTTTATCGTTTATAAGAGAGGTTTTTTAACGCCTACGCAATTTCCATGGTAGCAAAGAAAGAGGAAAATTCCCCGACGAAAAAAGTATACCTCTTTTTCTAAAGATACCTCAAAAAAAAATTTGATTTCTGGTCAAACATCATCTGATTAAAAATGAAGGAAACAGTGCAGTTTTTTGTTGTTATCTTTAAAAATTCGTCAAAAAATTAAGTTGTAGAATGACTGACCGTTCGAGGGTATTTTGTTGTTGTGAATTTGTAGTTCAAAGGCCGTTACCCCAAAGCCCAAGACGATTTCAAAAAGATTGTCCGAGTTCCCACTCTTGAAATGAAACACAAAATGGCGTCCACCCTCAACGGCCACTTTTACCAGAGTCAAAAATTTGGTTAATCAAAAATGTTCAAAAAAAGAAAAAAAGATTTCGACCTTCACAAAAGCCTCAATACCGACCTTGATGACCGGAACAGCCCCATTCGATAATTTTTCAACATTTTGCCGTGCCAATCTATGGAATATTTTAAAAGGTATTGTTTATACCGTAGGGAGGATCCGTGAGAAATATGGTAAAATGGGTTAACTGAAACGCGGTTGAGTTAAGAGCTGAAACCCTTTGGACTTTATAGAGTTAACTCTGAGAAAAATTTTGGGAAATATTTTTTTTTTCGAAAAATGACCCAAAACAGGTCATTGGGGGTTAAAACGTTCGGAAAAACCGCAGAAATTGACGAATTTAACGCTGTTGGTTTGAGCTCTGAACTTCTTGGCGCCAATAAAGTGTTACCCCGAGAAAAATTTTGGGAAATATTTTTTTTTCTGAAAAATGGACCAAAAACAGGTCAATCGGGGTTAAAAGAGTTCGAAAATCCCCAAAATTGGCCAATTTCAATGAAATGAAGTCAAATCTATGAAACTTCTTGGGTTAATAAAAATTAAACGAGAGAAAAGTTTGCCAAAACTCACCTTGGCGGTCTGCTACGGTTTGTCCGTTAAGTTTGAAAACTATGAATCATTGTTGAACTTAAAAACTCACGGGAGGAGATACATTTTTGAAAAATAATTCCGTCACTTTTTGTAAGCACGGTTTCTGATTGCGACGAGGCATTCGTCACTATCGATTGTTTTTTTAGCATGCAAGATTTTTGTTTAAATATATCAAAAAAAGGTAAAAGTTGGTCCGACGATTTGTAACTTTTGTGACAATTGGCTATTAAAACCCTTAAAATGCGGACGACCTAAGGTATCTCTTGACCCTAATTTGACAATTCTCGATTAAATATTAGTCAAACAGAGCTTCAAGGATATAATTTTCAGATTAGCCAGTTTGTAGAACTAGCCTTAATCTTGCGTTAAAACATGGTCTAATGTTTTCATACATATTACTCTCCGACACATTAAGCCGAGACAGGGAGACTCGAGCCAAACGGAAAATCATCTCCTCTCAGTTTTCATAGAAAAAACCTAAAGTTTTGGGTTACAACCGTTATAATTACTATTCAAAACTTAACAGTGGACGTTTTTGTCGATAAGTGCTATATTTAATAAATATTATTTATTTCTAGAACATGCAACAAACACCATTTTTTGACATTTACGCCTCGAAAAAATCTATCTCTCCCAGGTTAAATTGCAAATTAGCTCAAATTTTGCAATTGATTTGGATGCATTTTTGATGACATAATAACTGTCGAAAATGTTAGGGGCAGGGGATACCCTTAGATTTACAATTATTCTTTCTAAAATATAAATCTCCCAAAAAAATATCTAATTTTACAGGTTTAAAGGGGGGTAGCGTGTCGTAAATCTCGGTACCTTCAATCACGCCTTCAGAAACCAAATTTCTAGGGCAGTTGTAAAAATTCTGAGGATACTCGTTTGTAGATCTAGCCTTCGTTTCTAACGATTACACATTCTTCAAAAGTTCAACCTTGTTAACATCACACCACCAGGTGGTGAGTCTATTCTAGAGCACTAAACGGTTTTTTTTCAAAATCTATCTTCTTTTAGACCCCACATACAAAGCGTCTGAAATTTACACAGAGTACCGGGGAAAAGTGAGGTTACTAAAGTTGGAGCCATTTTTTTGGAATTTCGCTCTTGAATTTTCTAGAATCACTTTTGAACGCCGAATTTTTTACAAGTTTTTCGACTTCAAAACTCTTCTTCTTTTTAGACGAATGTTCAGAAGAAATCCGTTTTTCGACTCAGGGTAGATAAATTAACTTGGCGTCAATATTGTTGGTCTCGGATTTTTGAAATTTTCACCTAGAATCTAGAAATATGACTATAAGTAAACCCGAAAATGAAAAGTTCGAAAAAAAAGTTTGTCTGATCGGAACAAAGGTTACCACAAATTGAAGCTGAGATTCACTGATCAAAAAAGTTGGCTTACAGCTAATTCAAAAATTTGTTAACCAATCAGGCCGTCAAATTCGATAATTAGGTTTAACATTTTGGCTTAAAATAATTGAAATTTCTAAGATTCGAATATAAGACATTCCGGATAATTTAATGTCATGACATCGTTTTCGGTGGGTCATTATTCACCAATAAAAAATGTATATCATTGGGTGGAATACCGATTTTATGCGGATAAAAGCCAAAAATATTCGAATTTTTGAAAATTTCTGATGTTTTTCTAGATTGTTTTGAAAAAAAGATTGCCACCACGAGATTTCCTTGGGTCAACTTTTAAGTCATAACCGATATTAATTTATCCATAAATTAATTCTATAAGGGACTCAAAAATTACGACACCTACCCCCTTAAAAAGACCTTTTTCAAAAATATGTAAATGTCTGGCCTTTGTCCTTGTTCCTCTAATTACAGGGACATTGGGACAAGGAACCAAGAAAGGACAGGGATTGCGACTCCTAATTCACAGTGTGAAATTTGAGAGTACTAGAAACCAAAGTATAAACGGAAAAATTATTCTCTAACACTAATTATTAGCTGGAAAAAATGTTAAATTATAATTGCTAGTTAAATTTATCATCTAGTTATTCTGAAAAAAAGATGAATTAAAACTAGAAAAAATAAAATAAAATAAAAAAAAAAAAAAAAATTTAAAAAAATATAAATATAATAAAACAAAACATAAAATTAAATAAACGCCGGATTGAAATGGAACGGTGTGTTTCATTATGCTCGCGTGACGCGTGCTCGCGAGTCGCGTTCCCATTATTCTTTGTTTCCTAATCGATTCATGTCATTTGAAACACTATGATCATTAGACTATGATGCATTTTGAGATTATTAAAAATTGATTTTGTGAGAACCATTCACGATAAAAAATATTTTTATCGGGCGAGACGCCGCGAAAATTATTTTTAAATGTTGGCTAATATTCCAAGTACCACGTGATATAGTAATTTATCTCGTCACATCGCGTTCACACTGCATATAATTTAATTGATTTTCTGAAAAAAAAAACTGAAGATGTGCGATTTTTGTCGAAAAACCACGATAAAGGGAAAAACTGGGGACAAAAATCTGAAAAAAAATTTTGGCTAGAATACTCACCAGACCGTCATTCTGACCAAATTAGAGGAAAATCGATGGTCTCACGTATCCACCCTATTATACCGTATGAAAGTTACCCGGTGAAGGTATCTTGTCCATGTGAATTTCAAAAACGCAAAAAATGTTTTCTTCAAATTCTACCGAGTACAAATGTTTAAACTAAAACAATTGATCATAAATAATTTGCCGAAAAAGATCCTACAGAAGCTTTATTGGGACCATTTTTTTGCCAGAAGGTTAAGGGGGTATATCTGTCTGATTAAATAAGGCCTTAGAGGCATTAAAAATGCTCCAATTGATACGGGGTGATAATTAAGTGATTAGGAACCAATCATCAAAAAAAATTTTTTTTCGAAATTTTTCGCATTTTTTCGATTTTTTTCTAAGTATTTTTAAAAGATTGAAGTTAAAACTAAGTTTGCTTCGAATTTCACACTAAAAAACTTTCAAAATTTCGCCTTCCTTGACGTATAGCCACTTTCTCATCAGTGTTTTAACATGGCTTTCTTTTTGAGCCTCTCTCGAAAAATCGAAGCACTTTTGTTTTCGGAAATTTTTTGAAAATGACCAAAAAAAAATCATATTTCGAGTTTAAGCCGGAAATGCGAAAAAAGTCGTCTTAATCTCTTTACAAATGTTCTGGAGGATACTTGTAAAAATTTGAGCCATTTTTGCAAATATATCTTCAGAGGAGATAAATTTTGAGTTGAAAATTGTGAAAAACGTCGGTTATGTTTGGCGTTCTGAATTTGTTTAGCTCGCCGGATCGATAAAAGCTCGTCTTAAAAGATTGCCATATACCGTTCGTGATCTGTGAATATTTGAGCTCGTTTGATATACGTCTGGGTGGAGGAGATAGGTTTTTGCAGTTTGGAAAATGTCACCTTTTTACGATTACTGTTACCTATTCGTGTAATGACAAAAATTAATTTATGGTGTACTTTTTCGCAAGATTAAGGATAGATCTACAAATTAGAATTTTCGGTTTTGCTCATACGCTTTTAGTTTTTCAGAAATTTATCATTCGGTGAATATTTCGAATTTGCCAGATATACCCCCTTAAACATGACGCCATTTTTTTCCTGGTACAGCACTTTTTGCGAGGGGGTGGCTTATAACAGTCAATATGTGTACGACGGCTCCCCTTTTTTTGCTACCGTAAAATTTTCTTGAAAACACCAAAAAAATTTCAAATATTTTGTTAACATTTTCGCAAAAAATTGAAAACAAATTCTAGGACGTTTAAAATCCTGAAGTTTTTTCAAATTTTATGGTGTTGAGTCAAATATATGCATTTTATTGACATTATGACCTTTTTTATGGATTAAATCAGAATGACAACTTCCGGCATTTCTCACACAATGACCTGTTTTTCAAGGCCATTTCTCACACAAATGGAACCCTTTTTTTTTTTTTTTTTCCCCCAAGGGGAAAAAACAAACCATTTCTCACACAATGACCTTTTTTTTCAAAAAATTTTAAATGACCTTTTTTTTCAAAATTTATAATGACCTATTTTTCAAAAAATTTTAGAATGACCTATTTTTTCAAAAAAATTTATTAATGACCTTTTTCAAAAAAATTTAATGACCTTTTTTTTTCAAAAAATTTATAATGACCCTATTTTTTTTCAAAAACTTATATGACCTATTTTGACAAAAAATTTATAAATAAACCTTTTTTTCAAAAAAAATATAATGACCTTTTTTCCAAAAAAAATTCATAAATGACATTATTTTTCAAAAAAATTTTTAATGCACCTTTTTTCCCAAAAAAATCATTAATGACCTTTTTTCGGAAAAAATAATAATAACTTTGTTTTTAATTTATTTTAGTCACAGTTCAGACAGATAAAATTATTTTTCATTTTGCTCGGGAAAGTGGAAAGCTGTGATTCTTCGTAGTTTTTTGCGACATTAAGAAATTTATGTTTAAGTCTTTGACGTATTTATCTTCGCTGAGCGCCTTTTTAATATATGTCCGAGAAGTTTCTTTTGTTAAGCATGTCATTGTTCTCATCTAAGGTTTCCCACGAATTCAATTTCCGAGATATCATGGACTTTTAATAAACCACTTTCGTTTATGTACTCGATGAGTTCAAGACAATTTTGGATCCCCTTGTTCCATTATCTTCTGGAGTATTTGATGCATTAGAATCCAACCTCCATGTCAAAGCTTATCATTCCAATTGAAAACTTCATTAAGTGTTGAAATACCAGACGCGAATTGAAAATTAACTTTGGAAAAAAGTATATAATTTTTTGGTGGGATTCCGTGGGATTTGCAAGAAGAATGTTCCAAAATCTAGGAAAAAAGAATAATAACCTGGGACTGAACTCAGATGATTTCTGCCAGAGTTTTGAGCATGTCCGCTAAACCAGAGAAGCAATTGTAAAACTTCTAAAATGTTCCTCATATATAACCAATTGGGCCGTATTTTAATTATTTTCGTAATATTTATGGATTATTTTGGCGCTAAATTAAAAAAACAAATTCATCAACAGCCAAATTACAATCTAAATGCAACAATTTGCATAAGAAACTTTTTTGAGCAAATTTTCAACATTATTTGATCATGAATGAAAATTTTCCACACACTAGATGGCACCAAATCATTTTCTCAGAGTTGATTTACCGTGGATCGAAAGTTTCGAAGAAATTTCGATCCCAGTGCCTAACCCCTAAATAATAAAGACATTTATTTTAAAATAGGACATTATATTTCTTGAAAAAAGTCATTGAATTTTGGAAAAAAGAAAAAAAACGGTCATTACAATTTTTTTTGAAAAATAAGGTCATTTTATTCTTGAAAAAGGTCATTTATAATTTTTTAGAAAAAAAAGCGTCATTTATATTTTTGAAAAAAGAGGTCATTATAAATATTTTCGAATAAAAGGTCATTAATTTTGAAAAAAAGTCATTAGAAATTTTTTTGAAAAAAAGGTTCTTATATTTTTGATATAAGGTCATTATAAATTTTTTAGAAAAAAGGTCATTATATTTTTGAAAAAAAGGCCATTATAATATTTTTTTGAAAAAAGGTCATTATATTTTGAAAAAAAAGGTCAATATACTTTTGAATAAAAGGTCATTAGAAATTTTTTGAAAAAAAAGGGTCATTATATTTCGGAAAAAAAGGTCATTATGTTTTTTGAAAAAAAAGGTCATTGTGTGAGAATGGCTTGAAAAAACAGGTCATTGGTGAGAAATGACGAATTGTCATTGTGATTTAATCCATAAAAAAGTCATTAATGTTTAATGATCTTAAGTCATTGTGCAAGAAATATCAGCTTGTCATTGTGCAAGAAATGTCGCCTAGGCGAATTTCTTGCACAATTGACAGGCTGATATTTCTTGCACAATGACTTAAGATTCAGTTTGACCGTCAAAAAGCAAACTTGATATTCTATAAGGAAAGTCTGGTATTTCGATTTTGGTTCCGGGTGAATTGTTTTTGATATAAATCCGGTTAATTTCGTATCCTGGTAAATTTGATTCTTAAATTTTTTTTTTTTTTCAACTTTTTTTTGGGGATTTTTTTTCATTTATTTGTTAATATAATACGGTGAAGTGCCTTTTGAATGGCCCGAGTCGACCCTCATAATTTACTATAAACGTGTATATCACCGAACAAAGGCGTTTCTAGTTTTAAAATTTTACTATATTAATTGAGGAAATTTTGCGACAGTTATGCAGCATAACTTATGCTCTTTTTTCCACACTGTTTTTTTTTACTTGAGCTTGTACTAACTTCTCCAATTCCTTTCTGCTTCTATTCAAATCTTTTTTGTACAATGATATTGGTTAAAAGAAAAAAAAATACAGTGTGGGAATTTTCTTTTAATTAACTAATTACAGTTGACTTTAAACAGGACAGGGGTAACGATTTTCAACCTGTCCGTTTACTTCATATCACTGGTACTGAAATTCATGTTCTCATTTACTGTCAATTAATTATGTTTCACTGCTTCAAAACTGGCCCACATCAAGTCTTTCTTAAAGCAATAATTAACTAAACAAGAAGCCGTAAAAACGCTATCTCTTTAGTCACATAAAAAAAAAAAAAGTTAAAAACAACAACAACAATTACAAAAAAATGGTTTGAATAATTTTTTAAGTACAAAAATGCGCTTTTACGACAATTTTAAAAGTTAAAAAAAATCCATTCTTTATTCATAACTTTTTTATAAAAAATAAAAAATTTGTCTTTCAGTCGGGTTGAGTTATTTTTGAAAGACAATGTTCAATTGTGGAAATTACGAAGAGCTAAAAATTTCTGTTGGAGTTCGAACAGTTGATTGTAATTATCGGGTCTTATCAACGGGAACAGACAGCTTTGAGGCACTTGCAAGAGTGCCGCAGAATTGGCGCAACTAGTTACTTCCAAAATGGAGCATGGTAATTTTTTTAATTTTGAAACTCATCAATCAATTTTGATCAAATGCGTGTCTTTTTCAAGAAATTAAAAAAATTATAAATTATTTTGAAAATAATTCTTATATGAGTTCTTATTTTTCAAAAAATAAATGGATCATAGAAATTAATTTTGAGGGTGCTGTTGGTGCTAGAATTCAAGCACTTTGAAATTGTTCTAAAAGTCGAAAAAACTGTTTTCGTATACTGAGTCATAAATTATATGGAAATATATTGTTATATTTTTGGATTCGAAATTGAATTATCTTTTCAGCATGATGTTTAATATGATTTGAAAAATTTTGCCCCTGCGTGTCATATTATGTAATTGGCCCCTTAAACTTTTATCAAAAACTCTTAGGGGGTGGGTGTCCGTATTTTGGGAGGCCTTATATAGAATTAATTTATGATATATTTTAGCATCGATTATTGACTAAAGTGGACCCAAGGAATCTCGTGGGTGGCAATTATTTTTTTCAAAACAATCTTAGAACAAAATCTAGAATTTTCCAAAATCGAATATTTTTTTTGCTTTTTAACCCGCATAAAACCGGTTCTACCATGATATGAACATTTTAATTGTGTGAATATGACCCACCGAAAACGTGCGCATGACATTAAAATTATTTGGAAATGTCTTAAGGGGTGCCATAAGTCTTGCAGATTGGTTACATTTTCAGAGCCGATAAATGAAAGAAAAAAAAATGTGAAAATTTATTTTTTTATCATTCAATAAAAGTGTCTATTCTTTGCAAACGTTTATTTTTTATTTCTGAAATAAACTAATTATCTGGGAAATTATAAAAAAAACCACTTTTTCACCGGTTAACATCATTTCCAACTAAAACTCGACTACAGATTTTTAAGACGACTATTTATAAAACTTCAGACATTGTCGGGTGTTTGCGCTAAAAAAGTCTTGGTTTTTTATTTTGCTTATTAAAAAATTTCCGTGATATGAAAGTTTTTTTCACATGAAAAATGCGGTTAAAAAATGGCAAAAAGTTTAGAGAAAAACAACTTTTTTGCGATAAAAATTGACCGTTTAATTACGTTTTGATTTTAAGTTAAAAAATGTTCTTACTATCTAAGAAATGGCGCTATAACACCCACAATTTATTTGGAATTTTTGACCAGCATAAAATTTTTAAATTATTTAGTGCCAAATGCACTTATCGAGTGTACCAACGAGTGTTAAAATTTCATCGATATGTTTAGAAAATTAAAATCGCGCGACCAATCATTAGTGACATACGGATAGTTAAATAGGATACCAAAACATTTAATAGTGTTGTCAGCCTGATTTTTTAATGGAGATTTAAACTAAACCACTAATTAAAAAATAATTGGACCTTGATTTGCGAGAAAATTTTCATAATTTTTCTAAAAAAAGTCGACAAAAATGACAAAAAACCAATTATGAATTTTTCCCAACAGCAGTTTCAGAAATATGTAGACATGCCATGGAAAAAGGTTAAGTGCATATTTTTTAGTTTTTATTCATAGATTTCAAAAAACGATCAGAAAAAATTTTGGACAAAAAATTGCGGAAAATTTTCATAATAGTTTGAATTTTTTTGAAATTTTTACGATTTTCAAAAAATAAAAACTCAAACTGAAAATCTTTCCTAAAAATGAATAAAAATAATTGTTATCAAGCTGAAACATATTTTAGATCGGTTCAGCTAAAACTATTAATAGCCATTTAAAAAAAATTATACTGACTTATATTTTCGTAAGTTATAACGACTCCCAGTCTGCTGGGTTATGGCACCCCCTAATCGAATTCTTATGAAATTTAATTATTTTTTTAAAGCAAAAAATGTTAAACCTAATTATCGAATTTGACGCTGATGGTTAAAAATTTGATAACTGTAAGCCAACTTTTTGATCAATGAATCTCAGCTTTCTCAATTGGTGTACTTTTGTTCCGATCAGACGATCTTTTTTTTGGGAACTTTTCATTTCCGGTTTACTTATAGTCATATGTTCTAGAATTCTAGGGGGTTGAAAATGTCAAAAATCCGAGCCAAACATATTGACCACAGTGATATTATCTACCTGAGTCGAAAAAACGGCTTTCTCTCTGAACATTGCGTCTAAAAGAAGATAGAGTTTTTGAAGTCGAAAATTGGTAAAAAATCGGCGTTCAAAGTGATTCTAAAAATTCAGAGCGACATTCAAAAAAATGGGCTAAACATATTAGTGATCTCACTCTTCCCGTACCTGTGTAAATTTTCAGACGCTTGTGATGTGGGTGTTAAAAAGATAGATTAAAAAAAAACACGTTTATGCTCTAGAAATAGACTCAACCACTGGTGGGTGATGTAAAAGGTTGACTTTGATGATGTGTAATCGTTAGGCGAAAGGCTAGACCTATAAACGAGTATCCTAGTTGTCTCACAACTACCCAGGAATTATTATGAGGCGGTGAATTGAAATGGTACCGATTACGACAACCCACCCCCTTTAAGGCATTCGACCGATTTTTTTTTAACTATACCATAACTCGGGATTTCGCCATTTCATTCTTAAATCGGGTTTCACCGGCTACCGTTAGTAGCCAGTCAACAAGAATTTTGACTTGGGTTTTCTAGAAATCGGTACCACTGCAAACGTCATATAAACTATAGTATAGGGGGGGCAATAGCTCCGCCCAATATTGCCGAATGTGCTGATATCGCCGAATTTAACCACGGCAATATCGCCATTTTTTAGCTAAAAATTCCTTTCCCTATTGCCGAAAGTGCCCAATATTGCCGAATGTGCCAATTATTGCCGAAAGTGAGAAATTGTCCAAAATTCAGGTGCCATATTGCCGAAAATATTTTTTGCTAATTTTTAAGTGTCTTCGAAAGTACATTGCCAGTAAAAGCTCAAATTTTAGGTACCTTTTATTATTATTTCAGCAGATTTGAATAATAATCGGCACACAAACTTTTCATCCAGTAGAGGCTCTACTGTAGAAGCTCGCGTGATAATTTCATATCCAATTTCTTTCTAATAATGACTCATATGGTCTTGCGTGAAATCAAAATTAAGGATCTACGCGAAATCATTTCTGCGAGAACCAACGTAAAAACCCACCAATCACAGCATTTTTTTGAGTCGGATTATCTACGAACAGGTTAGCTCCCATTATATAATTAGCTCCAATTTTATTTTCTATTGTCAAATGTTTCCGCATCTCTTAAGGTTCAATTATTGCGTTGAATTTTGAGAATCAGAATTATAATTTATTTTGTCACAAGTAGTCTAGAATTTTTTTCCCACGCCTACGCATTTTTATTTTTCAACCCAATATTTATTCTGGTCACAATGTGACCGTCACAATCCCCGAAAGTGCCCAATATGCCGAATTTTTTTGCCAAAAAATTCGTCAATATTGCCCCCCTGTATACGCGGGCAGCCTAATCCTATGCCGGAGTAACTTCAATCTCTTATTCCCTATTCTTTTAAAAGGCAAATTGAGAGATTTAAGTTACTCGGGCATCATGAGGATATACATAGATAAACTGTAGATAAACTCATTAACCGTCACAGTATTGGCAGAATATCCTCTCTATATGCTTTGAATTTGGCCTGCGTTTTGTACCCTTGCCAATAAAAAACCTGCTTTGCAGTGACACTAAGCTTCAAAAGTTATATCTTGGTCCAAAATTTCAGAGATATCGGATGTACCAGGACCTAACTATTTTTTTGATGAGACCCATCTAAAAAAATATGACCAATCCGTTTTTCGGTTCGAGAAATTGTTTTTTGATTAAGTGGAAGTGCAAAATTGATTGGCAAAACAAAATTTTGGATTTTGCTTTGCTTTTATTATGCGATATTGTAATTTGTCTTCCCTAGAAGATAGTTCAACAACGTTACGTGATTATTTTTTATTTATAGAATAATTTCACTTTCGCAAAATTAAATGAAAAATAAGTATTTTTGACAAAATTATTATAAATTTCAAAAAAAAAATTTTAAATTTTTTATTCAGGTCATCGTCGATTCAAATGATAACAAAGATGAAAGCCAAACCCCGCTGAAAAAAGTGAAAACACATCAAATGGTTCTCAGATTTTTACTTCGTTGCAACTGCAAACTTGCAAACTCATTAAAATTTTGCCATTTACGAATTACCCTCCAATTTTCTGTTTTAAACTCAACGAAGAAGAATATTTTTTTAGTTTTGAAAAAATAACATCAGATTCGCGAATAGAGTTACGCTGTCAAAACTCTGGCTGTCGTATTCAAGCGTTTGTAGACTCTTTAATTGAAGTTTTAGGTGGTCAGAAGAAGATTATAAATGATTCTGTGAAATACCTCACTGGCTTATTTGAAAAATCTGACCCAGTAATTTTTCAAAGTTCTGGTTACGACGCAAGAAATTTTTTAATTCGTAGAAAACATAAACATCACGCACCACAGCAAAATCGGGTAACTAAAATTTCTTACAAAAAATCTCTTACCAAAATTCTAGCGGAATGCGATATTTTGAAGATTGAGAAAGAAGGTGAAAATCTTTCTTTTCATATAAAAATCAACGAAAAAGTTTACTATTATCGCTATGCAGAAATCCACCATGATTTCGACGTAGTTTTAGAGTGTGCAGATCACGCTAAAAATTGGCACGAGTACAAAACACTTACCAAAAGCGAACCCATAACAAACGTTCGGGATAAAAAGATTTGTTCTCAAAAATGTACAGCCTGAGTTTTCTCGTTTACCGCGTTGTTTTTATTCGGTCGGTTAGACAGCAAAACATCGAATAAAAAAAACGCGGTATGTAAACAAACTTTTTTACCGTGCGAAAAAAGTGTTCCCGAAAAAAACGCGGGGATAGGAATAAAAAAAACGCGGTGAATCACGTGTCAAATTGACTCATCGATTATCTCAAATCGAAGTGAAATTTAATACGTCTGCTAACCGACCGAATAAAAAAAGACGTGCGGTAAAACGAGAAAAGCCAGGCTGTACATGTACATAATACATACATGTATATAATATTTTGGATTATTGTTTGAGAATGTCTTTCTCTTAAAATTGTCCTTTGAGATATTATTGAGATTTTTGAAATATTATTATTTGTCTTCAAATTTTTTGTTCTGTAAATAAAATGGCAGAAAGTTTTAATAATTTTTTTTTTATGGTCATTTACATGCAATATTTTGCCTAATTTTAATGAGCGTATAAAAAACTCCTACAAATCGTAAAAACCTTCTACAATCATATTGCGTCAAACCAATGCTATTTCCTAGATATTTTTCACCAATATCTGAAAATTTTGATGATTCAGTTTAACGAATTTGACATTCCTTCTGGCAATTTTTTCTTCTTCTGAGCACATCTCATAGAAAATACCAGTTTATGCACATTATTTTTAATGTCATGCCTACCCTACAGTTAAGTATAAATTAACCTTTTTCGAATGACGGATGATAATAAACCTATATCTACAAAAAATACTGTTATTTTCTAGTTTTTTATATCTTGATATTTTAGAATCAAGTGATAATTTGTGATACCTCAGTTTTGTATTAATTTATTTAGACTAAAAATGGATTCAAATTTTATTGATAAAGATCATTTTTTACCAGAAAACCTTGAAAGTGAGCAGTTGAAAGACGAAAATATTAGTCCAAAAGAACCTGAAAAGTTGAATCATACTGAAAAAAGTTGTGTTGAAATGAGTCAAAATATTGGCGAAAAAAGGAAACATGTTCAAGATGCAAGTTATGAAAATGAAGTTCACAATAATAAAAAGTTAAAGGCGAAAGTTTCTGATGTGCAACTTCAAAAAATAGAAGATAGCGAAAATATTCTTGAAATGGATCTCAGTGATGGAAATTTTATCCCGGTAAATTTGTAGAAAATTTTAGACAATTACAGGGTTTACATATATTTCACTGAATTAACTGAATTTGATTTCGGTTAACCGACCGGTTAAAACAATTAATCAAATAAAATGTTTTATTGTGACTACAGTGAAGTCACTACACATGAAGTTTTCGAAAATATTATATGATCTTAGTAATTTGAAGGTAAAATTTAACCATTGAAATGCGTAGGCGGAAAAATGTTTATTTTAAAGTATTTGATTGAGTTCTTATCTTCCGGAAACTTTTCATTTGTCTATCTTAAAGAGAATTTCATGGGCGACAATTTGTACGAAATGAAATTTCTTGCGCGCGATGTGAACCTTCTCAAATCGTCAATTCAAAATTTTGACCGCCAATTACACCACCAGGTGGTGCCGTGGGTAAAAATTGATAATGCCAAAATTCTTGAAATTAAAAATAAGGAGAACTTTCGGGGGTCTGTTCGGATATTCCGCCGGCCAAAATGATACTTTCCCAAAATATTTTTGGTCTCTGTGTTTTAAAACACAGATTTGCAGGTGGGGGTTAGGAAAGAGCTCAATTCAAATTTTTGTTATTTTTTTAAAAATCGCGCTCAGGAGCGCCATTAGTAGAAATAAAAAAGTGCTCGCATAGCGATCAAGCTAAACGTTTGAATATTTGTACGTTTGAATTCCCAATATTTTGTTATGTATGCCTAGGGACCGGCCAACAATAATTTCATAATACAGGGAGGGCAATAGCTCCGGCCCAATATTGCGGAATTTAACCTACGCAAAATCACCATTTTTAGCTAAATTAATTCCTGTTCCCATATTGCCGAACGTGCCCAATATTGCCGAATTTGCCAAAATCGCCGATTTTTTTGAGATTTATATCTCAAATTACTTAAGTATGCGTCATGAATGACGTCACTTCCAGGATTGTTTTTCCCAAATCTACTCTAATCAACTTTAGTCGATGCGTTTGATGGAGAATTACATTCTACGCATTTTGGTGAGTCACGTCATTCAAACCTATTCGTGAAACCCTTATTAAAATCTGTTGACATATGACGTCATTTCCAACGCCTACGCGTTTTTTTTATTTTTTGAACGAAAAAATTAATTTTTCTTCTCATATTGCCGAAAGTGCCCAATATTGCCGAATGTGCCAATATTCCCGAATGTGCCAATATTGCCGAATTTTTTTGCCAAAAAACTTTCGGCAATATTGCCCCCCCCGGTACTTTCTTAATTTTGACAAAAAAAATGGGCTTAGGGTGAATCGATCTCAAAGAAAACGAAAATCGCAATTAAAAAATGATTCGACGCCACCTAGTGGTGGAAATTCGAAAATTTCTTAATAATAGCTAAGATTGGACCAAAAATATTTGTACGCAATTTTTATAACTTGGATATGTCACTTGAATTGTCGGTTATTTTTTTGTTAAATTAGACATAAAATTATGACAAATATTAAAAAATAATTAAACTGGGGCCAATTAGTTTATATAAGACGAAATTTCACTAGGTAATATTTGCTTTAATGGTTTATTGGTCAACGTTCAGCACTTCGGGTCTCGTCAGCCGGATTCGATCCTCTGTTAAAGCTTATCTTTATTACAAGATTTTTATCATCGACTGAAATTTTACAGTAGTTTTCGGTTAAAAAAGGTGGTCCTGCCTATCACTGCCTAAAAATAATATATTTTTCATTTCCCGTTTTGGATTCTACGTCAGCTCAAAAAGTTTCAAATTCCTCGGGGATACTCGGGGCACATTTCATCAATATTTTGACACATTTCGAACTTTGAATTTAATATTTCACCACCTGGTGGTGACTTAAAAAAGTTTTACTGTGCATTTTCCTCTTAGTTGGGATCAATATCGTATTAGTTGAACTACAATTTATTGATATACGGAACTTGAAAATAAACAAAAAAAATCAGTGGCCGGTCCCTATGTATGCCAAAACCAGATTTGCTTAAAAATAGTATTTGGAAGAAATTCTAACACTAGAATTTAAAAATATTGCAAAAGCTTTTTGTTATGCTTATGAAAATACAAAAACTTTAAATGCCCAATTTATTTTTATTCAGAAAAAACGAAT
Organism: Oikopleura vanhoeffeni; assembly: GCA_004367855.1. Lineage (NCBI taxonomy): Eukaryota > Metazoa > Chordata > Appendicularia > Copelata > Oikopleuridae > Oikopleura > Oikopleura vanhoeffeni. Next base: position 154,220 of record SCLH01000510.1, read on the forward strand.
ATCACTTAGAAAGACGAATTCTGATGATAATTATGATGATAGCAAAACCCTTTTGAAAATAGTCGGATCAACCCCAGATGCTATTCACATTTATTCGCCTTTGCACTGCAACCTCCTTAAAATCTTGCCGTTTGACAGCTATCCACCAATATTCTACTTTTCAATCAATGATGAAAAATGTTTTTTCAGTTTTGATAAAATCACACCAGATTGTAAAATTCAACTACGTTGTCAAAAATTACGCTGTCGAATACTAGCTTTTATTGACCCTTGTAATCAAGTTTTAGGGTGTACGCAAGAAATGACCAAGGAAAATCTCCAGAGATTATTTGACGAATCCGATCCGAAAATTTTTGATATTAAAGGTTACGACTCAAAAACCTTTGTATTTCACGGAGCGCATAAAAGCCACGCTCCAAGACTCAGACCACGAGTAAATACGAATAAAAAAATCGATGATAAACTCGTACTTTTAAAAATAGAAAAAAAGGGTGAAAATGCATTGTTTCATGTCAGAGGTTGCGACTCTGTAGATTTTTACCACGTTAGAGAAATCACCAAAGAGTTTAAGATTGTTTTACGTTGCAAAAAAGACGGTTGCAATCAAGATATATATATTTCCCCTAGTTTAGAGGGTAGGAAAATGATTTTCGAAAATCCTGGCGATAACCCGTTATTTAAAAGCTATTCGTACCATGACTTAAATGAAAATGACCTCAGAGTGTATAACATGTCTAGTTATGATCAAAGCACTTTTGAATTTTTCCGATATCATAAATGCTACGGAATGAAAATAACCGCATATAACCCTTATATAACTTCGTCCACCCTTTTGTCTATTTCTAAATATAAGGAAATAGATAATTACAACGTTTATAAATTCACTGGTGATTTTAAAGTTCAGCATGATGACCGTATCTATTATTATAGCTGCAGGGGAGTTAAATCTAATTTTCAATTATGTCTCGTATGTATGGATTTTCCAAACTGTTATGGTTCTGGTTATTTGACTCTCAAAGATAGTAGTATTTTTAAAGGTCATTTATGTCCAATTAATTCTAAAAGGGTCTCGAATGACCTTCAGTATAAGTTTATTGACCTTGATATACCTGAAATTATAGACATTGAAAATTATGTCCGGGATTCTTTTGAAATTAAGAAAGATCATACTTGTTCTAGTTTTTCCGTTCCTGATATTGTTAAATTAGAAGAAATTTAGTAGAGTATACATTTATTGTCCAAAGACCGACCTGCAAAATGCATTGAATATATCATCATATCCATTACAATCTCCGGGTACACAAATAGACTTTTTTTGTTGAATCAGAGAATATTCTTCCAGATAATAATAACGTGTGCTACTCGTCTCATTCCGAGAATTCGAAGAATGACGCTCAGTATGACGGCATATTCCTATAGGAAAAAGTTTTCAACACATAATTAGGGAAATTTTCTATGATAAATAGAATGTCACCCGCGGATGCGGAAATAGAGGCTAAGAAAAATAAAAAATCCGAGGATGTCAATCATTATGATTTTGTGCCGAAAAACGAAAATTTATTTATTGAAATTTTTCCAAAAATTTTCAGATTTATTTTCAAAATTTTACAATATGCAAAATTTTAAAATCACCGAAAGTGACCTTATATGGGTATCAAACGAAACTTCAGAAAATTATAAGGCAAACGACTGATAAATGAAAATTCAAAAATTTTGATTTCTTTCGATTTTTATAAAGTTTAAATCTCCTCTGAGAAAAAAAAGAGTCGTTTTGTGCACCCGGAGATCGTAATCGATATGAAACGTTCTATCGAGAAAATTTTCTTCACACCATGAATGAATCATAATTATTTTCGAAAACATTCAAATTACTAACGCATTCATGGGCATGTACTACCAACGCATTCAGGCGACCAAATTGGTTCGATTTCATGTTGAACAACACACGAGTGATCGATCGGGTTGTTGCTGTTTTCGTCAAAGAAAGCTACAGATGATAATGGACGAGGTCTGTCGGGCATCATCTTTGATATGTTAAATGACCTCGACCACCTTGAAATCAGTGATATTATCAATTATATAGATTAAAGGGCCTCCTCGCATATATTAGCCAACATTTTTATATAATTCGGCTTTCGCACTTTTTTGATAAAATAAAGGCAGAAAAATAAGGAAGCACAACCCTGAGACGTCAAATGATTTTGATTAGTCAATTCTCATACATGTATGTGATTAATCACTAAAGTAAAGGGGTTTCGAAATAAAAAACATTGTTTTAACTGTGAAGACGATAAAAGTAAAAACATTTTAAATAAGGAATTTCAAAAATCTGAACCTATTTATTGTGTCATATACATACGACATACGATTTCAATTGAAAAAACAAAAATTCGAAGTGTGTTCCGAATTTTTAATTTTGTATTTTTTTTAAATCCACACAGTGAGTTTAACTTTATTTACATAACGGATACTTTAAAACACAGTAGCTCCAAAAAATACGATTGTTCTTTTCTATTGCTGCATATCTGAATCTTTGAAAATTATAGGGATCATTTATGATACTAAAATTTTGTATTTCTGTATTTAGACTCAAAATGGAGACTCAAAAAAGTTATGTTGAAATAAGTCAAAATATTGGCGAAAAAAGAAAACATGTTCAAGATTCAAGTTATGAAATTGGAGTTTACAATAATAAAAAGTCAAAAGCAAAAGTTTCTGATGTCCTTGATCAAGTAGAACTTCACAAAATAGAAATTAGCAAAAATATTAATGAAGTGGATCTCGATGATGAAAACATTATTCCGGTAATATCATATCAAATTTTCCGACCAAATTCGTTCAAAAATTTGAAGTCACAACAAAACATTTCTTAGATTTTTATTTCGATTGTTCTGATGATATACGCATACGCACTTTTCAAAGCAGAAGATAGGCATTTAAAAAAGTCGATGTGTAGTACACATTGTGAACGTTATAATTTTATACATTTTGGTCGACTTTTTAAAAAAGCCTATCTTCTGCCATGGCATGCTATAGCATTCTAAGGGAGTGGGAAGACGGAAATCATTAGTACAAGTAAAATACAAATTTACGAAATGTTGTACTGATTTTGTTGCAAAAAGAAAAAACGTCCGCCAACCTCATTTTTTATCAGAAAATAGGCAACCACTCATATTTTTGACGATAACGGGAAAAACATAGGAGATATCGAAAAATGTTTTTTTGCATTCAACTGCCAAGTAAAAAATCTCAATAGAGTAATTTTATTCTCGGTGGGCCGATTTTTTTTTAAATCAGCCGGAAATTTGAATTTTTATGTTTGTTCATTCTTATATTACGATTGTCTACACATTTACTGCTTGAATTATATTTTTGATGAATTCCTGAAAGAAAGAAACGAGTTTCGATTTTTCTCCTTAAATTGTTTACTGAAAATGCCTATATAATAAATATCCGGTAACCAGTAAACCGGTAGTCTGAGAAAACAAATCTGCATTTAGCTTTTTTAGTTTGCAGTTGAATGCAAAAAACAGTTTCTCGATATCACCTATGGTTTTCCCGTAATCGTCATGGGTAAAGGTGGTTGCTTAAAAAACTACCTTAGGTAATTTTTTTTTAGGTCAACCCACCCTAGTCATGACGATTACGGGAAACGATAGGTGATATCGAGAAACGTTTTTTTGCATTCAACTGCCAACTAAAAAAGCTCAATGGAGAATTTTCTTCTTTTTTATCGGACTACCGGTTCACCGGTAACCGGAGATTTATTATAAAGGTATTTTCAGTATAAAATTTGAGAAAAAAAAAATCGAAACTCGTTTTTTTCTTCCAGGAACTCATCAAATATATATTTCAAGCAGTAAATGTGTAGACAATCGTGGTATAAGAATGAACAAACATAAAAATTTAACTTTCCGACTGATTTAAAGAAAAAAAATCTTGGGCCCATCGAAATTCGAACCTACCAAAAAAATACATTCCAGTTTATATCCGGTGAACCGGATGTCAAATCAACTTAATAAAATTTTTTCATTGAGCTTTTTTAGTTGGCAGTTGAATGCAAAAAAACGTTTCTCGATATCACCTATCGTTTTCCCGTAATCGTCATGACTAGGGTGGGTTGACCTAAAAAAAACTACCTTAGGTAGTTTTTTTTTAGACGCGACAGATTTCACTTTTCACCACGGACTAACCGTTAGAGATATTG
>SCLH01000510.1:177542-217469 GCA_004367855.1 Oikopleura vanhoeffeni
CTTTGAAAAAATGCTAAAATTTTGATAAATTGCTCTCTGGCGGCACTTGTGGTAATTTTTGAACGTCATTTTTGGTTTTCCTGATATCGATTTACCCTAGAAACGAAATTTCGTTGAAAATTGTTAACTTTGAAAAAAGACGAAAATTTTGATAAGTTTCTCTTTAGCGGCACTTGTGGTCATTTTTTAAATTTTTAAAGGTCATTTTCGGTTTCCCTGATATTGATTCACCCTAGATACGAAAAATTGTTAAAATTGGGTATCTTTTCAAAAAATCGAGTCCCCAGCTGACGGTCCCTAATAATAGCTATTATTTAACACAGGTTATGAATCAGAGCTTATATTCATCACAGGTTATGAATCATAGGCTATGATTCATAGCTGATATTCATCACCTCAAAAATGTGAGTACTGTCTTTTAGTACTATCTTCGTACTAACTTTTAGCACTATCTTCGTACAATTGTGTCCCTGTTACTACTCATAAAAATACGTTAGTGTAGTTTTGCTTTAGTTAACTTTTAAAATTGTACGGAAAAATTTCGTCAAAATGTATTTTTTGTGTGTGTTTTCCACCACATTGTCTTTTTTTCTGGTTTTTAGGTTAAATTTATTAGTGAGAAGGGTTTTCTTGTGGTATTCATAATATTCGTTTTACTTCACTTTTAGTTATTTTAAACTTTTTAAGATTGTCTTCGGAAATGTTCTCCAATATATGTCGGGCATCGAGGCCTTTGCTGCAAAGCTTCAAGATTTCTAAAAATATAATGCAAAATAAGGTCATAAAAAGGCCATTTATAGCCCTTAGAAATAATTCTACAAAAATTCAGCCGATAGAAACGAGTAAAACTGTTGCGTATTGGCTATATGGAATTTGGTAAGTTGTTGGTTATTTACCCAGAAATAATATTTTGTTTGTTTAATTTGTCAAACAAAGACACTTCATTTGTGCATTCAAATTGACATGTAGAACCCCCTTAAATCAGTACAGCAATATGACTTTAATAGGACGGCCCGAGTCAAAATAGAAAGTACTGTACCCCGAAAAGTACTTTTCTTCGTCATAAAAAAACACCATAGACTATGGTTCATAGACTATGGACCATAGTCTATGGTGTTTTTTTATGATGAAGAAAAGCACTTTTCGCGGTACAGTACTTTCTATTTTGACTCGGGCCGTCCTATTAAAGTCATATAATATGACTCATATTGCTGTATTTAAAAAACAAGAATTGTTCGTTTAAAGTTTAAAACCTGTTTTTTTAGTTTTGCCACTGTAATTGCTGTCAGTTTGGGTGGCGTTACCCGATTAACAGAATCTGGTTTGTCTATGACTTCATGGCATTTAATAAAAGATATTTCAAAACCTATGTGTGAAGAAGACTGGCAACGGGAATTTGATATTTATAAAACGTTTCCAGAATACGAAGCAGTTCATTCTGACATGACCTTAGAAGGTATGGGGTCAAATTTCAAAATATATATTATGTCAAATGACCCCCTGCTAGAAATTGTAATTCGACCCCACTGAGGGTTCAAATTTATTTATCATATGGAATGGGGCCATAGAAATTGGGGCCGAATGATTGGTGTGGCTTTTATTTTACCATTTATTGGATTTTTGATGAAAGGAAAATTAGCACCGCAAACTAAAAAAAGATGTTTTGGTCTTGCAGCTTTATTAGGATTCCAAGGTGGTATGGGCTGGTAAGTAACAACAACTGTGTGGACGTCAAATTCAGAATATCTGCAAGCACTTTGAAATTAGCTAGCGTATAAAATGCGGCGTAAAATAATCGTGAAATAATCATTAGTTAAATTGACCCACAGGAAATCCATTTACCTTAAAAATTTCAGTTATGAGTTAAATTCGCTTATTTTTAACTTATAAATTCACTGTTAAATTTGGAAGCAAATTTTGATCTAGATTGTTTTTTTAAACGATTTTTGCTGGTTTCAGTGCACTGGCAATAAGTGAGCTTAAGAAAAAATTCAATCACTAGATATTTCGAGCATCATTTTATAACCTACACTTTCAAAAACATATTTTTATCTTGGTGGCTTATTTTTATTTACAAGAATAAATTGTTATTAAACGACGCATTATATTAATTTAAAATCTAGTGAGTAAAAGTTCATTACCTCACCGAAAAAAGATGCCCTGGTTCGATACGTATTTAAAACATATCATAATAGGCCATCTTTTTACGTTACAGTAAAGTACTTTTCGTAGGACACTCATTTTTGTGTTAATAATGCGCTTCATATCCATTATTATTCCCGGGTCACTTTAAAAACTTATTTGCCTGTTAAAAGAATAGGGAATAAGTTTTTAAAGTGACCCGGGGATAATAATGGATATTAAGAGCACTTCCTTGTATTTAAAATTCAACAAATTTGGTTTTTAGGTATATGGTTAAGTCAGGCCTGGCAGTAACCGATGACAACACTCCTGTCCGCGTCAGTCCTTATCGATTATGCGCTCACTTGGGCACCGCCTTTCTCTTTCTCACTGGCTCTCTCTGGACAGCTTTAGATGTTCATTTGGCTCACCGAGGACCGTCTCAGCTCCCAGATCATAGATTGATAAAAGTTTCGGTTTTAATTTTTAACATATTTTTTTTATTTGATACGTCATATTTAGGTTGCAAAACTAGAATTAAAAAACCTAAATCCATTGATAATTATTCATTGAAACTAGTCTGAAAATTATTTTTGTACCCTCATTCTGATGATTACTGTGAATTTTGTCTAAGCGGACAAAACCGGCAAAACCTACGCATTTTTTTTGGAAACCCGAAAAAGTTGAGTCTAAGCGGACAAAACCGGATTTCTACTATAAATTCAACGACCATAAAGATGTAGCGGACTAAACCGGATTTGGAAAAGTGTCCGCTTAAGGTAGCTTTTTTTTGAAAAAAATTCACGGACAAAATTCAGTTGTAGTACTTCAATTTTATGGTCTCTTATAACTTAATTTTTCTGAAATTATTTCAGTCGAAAATTTTTGGTCATTTTTAGAAAAATGCGGAAAAATTTTTATATTCATTAAAATTTGTGAAACACCAGGAATTTTCCAACAAAAAGTTCAACTGGCAATTTTTTAAATTGTTTTCAGTTTTTATTTTTTAACTGAAATTGTAGAATAATTTTTCCTGCATATTAATAACCTTTAATACAGTTCTCAGAGGCAAATCATTAGGAATGGCCGTTTTCACATTTCTTGTAGCCCTATCTGGCGCCTTTGTTGCTGGAAATGATGCTGGATTAATTTACGGAACATATCCAATGATGGCGGATAAATGGATCCCATCTGATTATTGGGACGAAAAATTACCGTTTGTGAGAAACATGGTCGAAAATAGTGCAGCAGTTCAATTTAATCACAGACTTGTCGCTCATATTTTAGTTGCAGGATTTATTTCGATGTGGTTTTTAACAAGAAAAGGTTAACCTACTAACTAAAGTTATGATCAATTTATGTAAATTATAGGCTATGAATAAAAAACTAAGGGAGAAAATACAGGGGGTCAAATTGTCCGAGAGTTGTTGCAAATTTTTTTGACTACAGTCCTCGCTCCCTAACTAAAAATAAAAAGAGAGAGGATAGAGAATATACCAATAAAATTTCTAGACGTCCCACTAGGTGGCCAAAAAACTTTCAAAAGAGAAAGTGGAAAAATCATTTTTGGAAATTTTAAAAAGGTCATTTTCGGTTTCCCTGACATCGATTTACCCTAGAAACAGAAATTTCGTTGAAAATTGTTGGACTTGAAAAATGCTAAAATTTATAAATTGCTCTCTGGCGGCACTTGTGGTAATTTGTTTGAACGTCATTTTTGGTTTTGCCCTGAGTATGATTTACACTAGAAACGAAATTCGTTGAAAATTGTTTAACTTTGAAAAAAGACTAAAATTTTGAAATAATTGCTCTCTAGCGGCACTTGTGATCATTTTTTAAAATTTGAAAAGGTCATTTCGGTTTCCAGCTGATATTGATTCACCCTAGATAACGAAAAATTGTTAAAATTGGAGTGATCTTTATCAAAAAGCGAGTCCCAGCTGAACGGTCCCTAAATATATTAATTATAAATTTTAACACGAGTTTTGAACAGAAGTTTTCTTATATTCACACAGGTTATGAAATCATAAGGCTATGATTCATAGCTGTATTCAATCACCGTCAAAAATGTGAGTACTGTCTTTTAGTACTATCTTCGTACTAACTTTTAGCACTATCTTGTGAACAATATGGTGTCCCTGTACTACTCAATAAAATACGTTAGTGTAGTTTCTTTAAGTTAATTTTAATTAGTTAGCGGAAATTTTTCGTGCAAAATGTATTTTTGGTGTGTGTTTTTCCACACATTGTCGTTTTTTCTGGTTTTTAAGGTTAAATTAATTAGTGAGAAGGTTTTCTTTGTGGTATCATAATATTCGTTTTAACTTCACGTTTAGTATTTTAAACTTTTTAAGATTGTCTTCGGAAATGATTCTCAATATATGTGGGCAATGAGGCGTTTGCTGCAAAGCCTTCAAGATTTCTAAAAATATAGCAAATAAGGGTCATAAAAAAGGCCATTTATAGCCCTTAGAAATAAATTCTAATCAAAAATCAGCCGATAGAAACGAGTAAAACTGTTGGCGTATTGGCTATATGGAATTTGGTAAGTTGTTTGTTATTAGCCGCAGAAATAATATTTTGTTTGTTTAATTTGTCAAACAAAGACACTTCATTTGTGCATTCAAAATTGACAATGTAGAACCCCTTAAATCAGTACGGCAAATATGAACTTAATAGGACGGCCCGAGTCAAAATAGAAAGTTACTGTACCACCGAAGTACTTTTCTTCGTCATAAAAAAACACCATAGACTATGTGTCATAGACTGGGTGTTTTTTTATGAATGAAGAAAAGACTTTTCGCCGGTTACAGTATTTCTATTTTGATAACGGGCCGTCTATTAAAGTCAGTGATAATATGACTCATATTGCTGTATTTAAAAAAAGAATGTTTCGTTTAAAGGGTTAAAACCTGTTTTTATTTTTAAAGTTTTGCCACTGTAATTGGCTGGTCAAGTTTGGGTTGGCGTTAACCCGATTAAACACAATCTGGTTTGTCTATGACTTCATGGATTCTAATAAAAGATATTCAAAAAACCTATGTGTGAAGAAGACTGGCACGGGAATTTGATTTTATAAAAACGGTTCCAGAAGATACGAAGCAGTATCATGTCTAGAACTATGAGCCTTAGAAGGTATGGGTCAAGTTCAAAATATATATAATTCAAATGACCCCCTTAGAAATTCGTAATCGACCCACTGAGGGTTGTCAAAATTATAAATTATCATTGGAATGGGGCATAGAAATTGGGCGCCGAATGATTGGATGTGGCTTTTATTTTACATTTATTCGGATTTTTGATGAAAGGAAATTATGCACGCAAACTAAAAAAAAGATGTTTTGGACTCTTGCAGCTTATATATAGGACTTCCAAGGTGGTATGGCTGGTCAGTAAACAACTGTTGTGGACGTACCAAAATTTCAGAATATCGTCAAGCACTTTGAAATTAGGCTAGCGTATAAATGCGGCGTAAAATATCGTGACATAATCAATTAGGTTAAATTGACCCACAGGAAATCCATTTGAGTTAAAAATTTCAGTTATGAGTTAAATTAGCTTATTTTGGACTGATAATTCACTGTTAAATTGGCAAGGTACATAACGCGGGCCAAAATTCAAAGCATTGCCGAAGCATATGCTGCACCAAATATATGGTAATTTGTAAACTGAGATGCCAAAAATGACAATTAAAAATGCCAAAGTGACCAAAAGAGCCGCTAGAGAGCAAATGCAAAGCATGTTGCTAGACCTATTTTTTCGTTGGCACTTTTGATAAATTGGTTCCGAGGGAAGTCGAAAATGACACTATAAAATGTTCCAAAGTGACCACAGGTAGCCGCTAGAGAGCAAAATGAGAACAAATAGAAACATAATTTTTTAGGTAAATTAATATCTGTTTTGATCGAAATTGAGTATTCAAACTCATCAAAAGTACACACATTGTTCGACGAGGTGGAAAAATTCTCACAAAATAACTTATTATGAATTTCATATTCCTATGACGATGCTCAAGAATAATCAAAATACTCTCAGCATTTATTAGTGTTTTGGAAGAAGAATTTATAAATATGCTTTATGATAAAGTAACAGAACTAGGGAAAACATTCAACAAAAACATCTTTAAAAATTTTGAAAAACCTCGTGCCAGTATAACACGAGATAAAACGGCAAAAACTTGTTTGTCAGGAAAAAATAGGTTGGGGGGTGAAAGAAGATTAGGAGTTCCGCAGGAACTCTAAGTCTTCTTGCAACCAATCCCTAGTTTTATTTTTGACAAAAAGTTTTGCATGCCGAGTGTACCTATAACTTATGTGTACACTAATATAACCCATATCTTAAAAGTACTTAAGAATTAGGGTTAGGTTAAACCTCGTGTGCCAGTGACACGGTATAAAACGACGCAAAAGCCTGTTTCTTGGAAGGCTAGGGTTAGGGTTAAAAAATAGGGATTGTGTTCCGTAGGAACAAATCGATTAATACACTATTTTTTAACAATAACATGAGACTTTTTCCCGAAGAAAGTTTGCCCATGCCCACAAGTGTTACAGCTAATAAAAGTTATTTTCTATGAATCAGCAAAATTTACCTTAAAAATGTGTATTTTGCTTTAGTTTCTTTTTTTTGCAACCCAATTTCTCAGCATGATTTAGAATTTATAAGAAGAATATAAAATTAAAGCGGTTTTTTTGTACATCAGTACCCAAGATAAGAACATTTTGCGAATGGCCTTAGTGTACACAATTATGTTTTAAAGACGAAATTGCTAACATGTAACGCCGCCGCAGGGCCCGCCGGGAGGCAATGGAATTTCTTAATTATGATTAAAGAGAAGAAGCCTAGATAAAATCTTAAGTTTTAATAAAATGTTACCAAGTAATAAATTTTGCCATGCCCTTACTGTACAAATTATTTGTTTAACAGAAATTGTAAATCTTGCAGCCGGGAGGCAATACTATTCACGGATTAGATTAGTATTCTAAAAAATAGGTTCAAACTTTTTATTTACATCAAAAAGTTTGGCATGCCTAAGTACAGCCCCACACAAAAATACCGGCCCCCGGCAGGGCCCCGCCGGGAGGCAATACAAATCAGCGGACAAAATTCGTATTGTAAAAATCAGTTTCAAACAATTTTTTCCACTATCAAAAACTTTTGGATCTCTAATTACAGCCCAAAGAATAATACCAGCCCCCGGCAAGGGCCCGCCGGGAGGCAATGCTATAATTATTATGATTCAAGAGCGAAGCCTAATAAAAATCTAAAATTTAATGATTTTAAATAGAATATTTTAATTTAAATGGAATTGCATTAGTGCGGTTTACCATGAAACATTATTTTCCTTGCATCGAATCCTTGTTTTTTACATCTAAAAGGTTGTCATGCCCTGAGTGTACATAACATATACACACAACAGTCCCCGGCAGCGCCGCTCGGGAGCATACTATTAAATATGTCGAAGTAATTTTTAAGATCGATAGAATTACTTGAAGAAGGGCAATTCATAATGAAGTTATCTGACTTTGTGTATTCATTTGAAAAATTATTGTAAGAAATGCAAAAATTTGATTCCGAACAAGAACATCTAAATATTTAAAAAAAAACAGTTCTTCTTAATTTTATACACCAGCTTAATTCTTTACAACCATAGCTTGTATTTACGCCCGAAATATAGTCAGGGTTTTACTCTCTAGCGGCTCTTGTGGGCATTGTTTTTCAAAATTTTTACGAGTCAATTTCTGGCTTTTTCGGAATACTGAATTTACCCTTAGCCTCATTTTATTAGCCTGCACATGGCCCGAGTTTTGCTCTCTAGCGGCTTTCGGTGGTCATATTTGAGCTTAAACTATTCGAATTCGGAGGATCGCTGGGGTGATTCCAGACCAAAAAAACGTAATTTTTATTTTGGTGCGCTGAAATGGCCTGCGTTTTCTCTCTAGCGGCTTTCGTGGACCATTTAGAGCTTTAAACCTATTTCGAATTCGGATTCCTGAGGTCGGATTTACCCCCCATTGGGCCCCTTGCGGGACATTTTTTTTGTGGCCCGCGGTTTTGTACCACTGCCGTTAAATTTGGAAGCAAATTTTGATCTAGATTGTTTTTCTAAACCGATTTTGTTGCTGGTTTCAGTGCACTGGCAATAAGTGAGCTCTTAAGAAAAAATCAATCACTAGATTATTTCGAGCATCATTTATAACTACATCTTATCAAAAACATATTTTTTTATCTTGGTGGCATTAGTTTTTAATTTTACAAGAATATCATGTTATTAAAGAGGCTATTTATTAATTTAAATTTAGTGATAAAGTTCAATTACCTCATCCCGAAAAAAGATGCCCTGGTTTCGATACGTATTAAAACTATCATAGATAGGCCATCTTTACGTTACAGTAAAGTACTTGTCGTAGGACACTCATTTTGTGTTAATAATGCGCATCAATATCCATCTAATTTATTCCCGGGTCACTTTAAAAACTTCATTTGCCTGTTTAAAAGAGATAGGGAATAAGTTTGTTTTAAAGGTGTACCCGGGGATAATAATGGATATTAAAGAGGCACTTCCTTGTATTTAAAATTCAACAAAATTTGGTTTTAGTAATATGGTAAGTCAGCTGGCAGTAAACCGATACAACCACTCCTGTCCGCGTCAGTCCTTATCGATTATGCGCTCCACTTGGCACGCCTTTCTCTCTTTCTCATGGCTCTTCTCTGGACAGTCTTTAGATGTCATTATTGGCTCACCGCAAGGACCCGTCTCACTTCCCAGATCATTAGATTGATAAAGTTTCGTTTTATCTTAACAATATTTTTATATCGATACGTCATATTTTGGTTGGCAAACAGAATTAAAAACCTAAATCATTGATAATTATTCATTGTAAACTTATCTGAATTATTTTTGTACCCGTCATTCTGATGATGTATGTGAATTTTGTCTAAGCGGACAAAAACCGGGCAACAAACCGTACGCATTTTTTGTTGGAAAACCCGAAAAAGTTGTAGCGTTCTACTATAGCGTGATTCTATAAGACCCTAGGATTTGGACATGCAATTTGATTCGCCTCATAACAATTTGGGAAAATCTCACCTGCATGCGACAGCAAATAAGACCTGTGTAGCGGACTAAACCGGTTTGAAAAAGTGTCACGCTTAAGGTAGCTTTTTTTTGAAAAAAAATTCACGACAAAATTCAGTTGTAGTACTTTCAATTTTATGGTCTCTTATAACTTAATTTTCTGAAAATTATTTCAGTCGAAAATTTTGTGTATCATTTTAGAAAAATGCGGAAAATTTTATATTTCATTAAAATTTGTGAAACACACCGAGATTTTCCAACAAAAAGTTCAACTGGCAATTTTTTAAATTGTTTCAGTTTTTATTTTTTAACTGAAATTGTAGAATAATTTTTCCTGCATATTAATAACCTTTAATACAGTTCTCAGAGGCAAATCATAAGGAATGGCCGTTTTCAACATTTCTTGTAGCCCTATCTGGCGCCTTTGTTGCTGGAAATGATGCTGGATTAATTTACGGAACATATCCAATGATGGCGGATAAATGGATCCCATCGGATTAATTGGGACGAAAAAATTACCGTTTGTGAGAAAACATGGTCGAAAATAGTGCAGCAGTTCAATTTAATCACAGACTTGTCGCTCATATTTAGTTGCAGGATTTATTTCGATGTGTTTTTTAACAAGAAAAGGTTAACCTACTAACTAAAGTTATGATCAATTTATGTAAATTATAGGCTATGAATAAAAAACTAAGGGAGAAAATACAGGGGTCAAATTGTCCGAGAGTTTTGTGCAATTTTTTTGACTACAGTCCTCGCTCCCTAACTAAAAATAAATGTTCCAGTTAGGGCGCACTATAACTTGATTGCACCGATGATAAACAAAAGTAGGGATGATTTATATTCCTAGCGTGTCCACCTGGTCCACCGAATTGATCGATTTTCGGCCAAATCGACTCTTAGGAATTAATTATCCATTATGTAATAGTTTGTGCAAATTTTATGGCGCGTATTTGGTACGAAATTTTTTTTTTGAAATTGATAGTTTTTGAAAAAAATGATAATTTATCTTGAAAAATCGTAAAATTAGCGTAAAATAAGGGTTTTTTGGCCCGCAAATTTGTCTCCCTTCAAAACTCACGAACTCAATTTTTGCAGAGGCTAATTTACGATTTTTTGAAGCTTTAGAAATAATTCCAAAAAGCCAATTTGTAAGTCCTAGCCTTTTATCTTGTGAAATCGAAAGTCAAAACTCAGATTTTGATGATAGCACACATTTCGGTCGTTTTTAAGATTTTAAGCTTACAAATCGATTATTCCGAGGTTTAATTTCAAAATTAGAGCCTTTTTAAATTTTACACTTTGTTACACTCCTATGTAGAAATTTTTCGATTGTGCATTAAATTCACCGCAAAGCCTGGCTTTATGATCATAATAAGCTTTTTTGTTATTTCGTTCTGCCATTTAAAGTCTCGAAAAGACAAGTCAATTCTATTTTATGTTGAAATATTTTTGAGATGTTTTAATAAATACATTCCAAAATTTTTCCAAGTATTTTCTACAACTGAAAAAAAAAATTTCGCCAATAATTTTTTGCAGACGTTTCATACAATTTTAAAAATAGAAAATTTTTGAAAAAATTTCGAAATTTTTTTTTCATTTTTTGAATTGTCTGAAACATCTACAAAAAATTTCATCAAATTTTTTTTTCATGTAGAACAATACTGGAAAAAATTTCTAAAATTCCAAAAAATGTAATATGACACATCTATTGAGATATCAGGGTGTAAGGTTTTTCCTTACTTTTTTCAAACTGGTTACACTGATTTCCGCCGTTTTGATTGGTTGAATCTGAGAAATCTCTTCTGACCAACCAATCAAAAACGGCGGAAATCAAGTGTAACACAGTTTTGGAAAAATAGAAGGTAAAAAATCTTACACCTGTAATGACACAAAGGTGTGATAGCTAAGTTCGACAAGCGGTCATTTTTGATTAATAAATATTTTTTGTCGGAATCAAACGGGCATCCCTTTCAACTTTTACGTTTTTTTTTGTTGAAAAATCGAGGTTTGGGAGCCAAAAAATCAAAATTTCGAAAATTTTATTTTTTTTTAGAAAAAAGTATGTTAATTTCATTAATAAAGTGGCGTTGACCCAAAAACTGCCGATTTTGCATTTGTTTTATATTAATTAAATACTGAAAACACGAAAAATCGCTATATTTTGATCACGTGACGACCAAAATTTTTTTCATATTTTTTTTTTCCATTTGACATATATTATTCACTCCCAAGAAGTTCAGAANTTTTTGACTACAGTCCTCGCTCCCTAACTAAAAATAAATGTTCCAGTTAGGGCGCACCCCTATACTTTGATTGCACCGATGATAAACAAAAGTAGGGGATGATTATTATTTCCTAGCGTGTCCACCTGGTCACGATTGATCGATTTTCGGCCAAAATCGAACCTCTTAGGATTAATTATCCATATGTAATAGTTTGTGCCAAATTTTATGGCGCGTATTTTGGTACGAAATTTTTTTTTTGAAAATTGATAGTTTTTGAAAAAAATGATAATTATCTTGAAAAATCGTAAAATTAGCGTAAAATAAGGGTTTTTTGGCCCGCAAATTTCCTCCCTTCAAAACTCACGAACTCAATTTTTGCAGAGCTAATTTACGATTTTTTGAAGCTTTAGAAATAATTCCAAAAAGCCAATTTGTAAGTCCTAGCCTTTATCTTGTGAAATCGAAAGTCAAAACTCAGATTTTGATGATAGCACACATTTCGGTCGTTTTTAAGATTTTAAGCTTACAAATCGATTATCTCCGAGGTTTAATTTCAAAATAGAGCCTTTTTAAATTTACACTTTGTTACACTCCTATGTAGAAATTTTCCGATTTGTGCATTAAATTCACCGCAAAGCCTGGCTTAGATCATAATAGAGCTTTTTGTATTTCGTTCTGCCATTTAAAGTCTCGAAAAGACAAGTCAATTCTTATTTTATGTTGAAATATTTTTGAGATGTTTTAATAAAATACATTCTCAAAATTTTCCAAGTATTTTTCTACAACTGAAAAAAAAAATTTTCGCCAAAAAATTTTTTGCAGACGTTTCATACAATTTTAAAAAATAGAAAAAAATTTTTTAGAAAAAAATTTTCGTAAATTTTTTTTTATTTTTTGTGAAATTGTTCATGACAACATCTACAGAAACTAACTTTTACGTTTTTTTTCTGTTGAAAAATCGAGGTTTGAGGAGCTCAAAAAATCAAAATTTCAGAAAATTTTATTTTTTTTTTAGAAAAAAGTATGTTAATTTCATTAATAAAGTGGCGTTGACCCAAAAACTGCCGATTTTGCATTTGTTTTATATTAATTAAATACTGAAAACACGAAAAATCGCTATATTTTGATCACGTGACGACCAAAATTTTTTTTCATATTTTTTTTTTCCATTTGACATATATTATTCACTCCCAAGAAGTTTCAGAACAAATCCACCCATTATTTCTATAAGTCGAAATTAATGGTGGACACGCTAGTGTCATATTACAATTTGGCTCTTGAATGATTACATATGTTACATATATATAATTCCAGATACCGAAGATTTAGTTTTAACCGTTCCTCAGGATGAGATCACACACCCATCAAGTTTTAGTCAATAATGACTACCAAATTTTTAATATGGCATCAAAGTATTAAATTTTCATTTTAGCTGGATTAAATGGACGCCCAATGCTTGCAATGAATGCTGCGTTAGGATTAGTTTTCGCTCAAGCTAGTATGGGAATTGGATGTCTCCTTTATCAAGTTCCGTTTCTCTCGGAGCCGCGAATCAGCTTGGATCTGTATTTTTATTGAGCACAACTACATGGTTAGCCCATGAACTGAGAAAGGAAATATTCAGAAAGTAATTAGAAAAAATTCCAAAAAAAATGGTTATACATTGTACCGCCGAAATGGACTTAAATATAATTTATCATGTTTTTCACAATGAAATTTGACACCATTCCTTTTGATGAAATTTGACACCAACCAACTCTCTTTTCCTGCCCAATATATTTTCTCAGTTTAGACTACTGTAGCTGTAATATGACGCTTTGAAAATAAACTCAAAATTATGTGTGTAACTTATTTATATATTTATCAAGGTATATGTTGTAGTAATATTTTAAGCATAGTTTTTAGGAATAAAAGTAACAACACAGAAATTCTGACCCATCTCTTCGTCAAAGTCATCATCTGCGTCAATTTTCCGTTTTTAAGTAGCGCAGAGGCCATTTGCATTGTCTTTGTTTACTTTTATTCGCGACACTTGTCCTTTTTCTTTTATGGGGTAAATTTATATGAGGTTGTGAAATAAAAAATTTAAACGCACTATACTGTAGTAATCCTGTCAAATTTCCCTCGAAATTTGTTCTGTTTTTCATCACTACCTGAAGATGAATAAAAATATTTTAACGTTGTGAAAAGTCAATTTAAATTGCAAGTAGCTACTGTGATTTTTGTCTAAGCGACAAAAACCAGCTAAACCTACGCATTTTTTTTCTGAAACCCAAAAAAAGTGTGAGTCTAAGCGGACAAAAATCGATTTTACTATAAATTCAATGACCATAA
Source organism: Oikopleura vanhoeffeni (assembly GCA_004367855.1). Classification (NCBI taxonomy): domain Eukaryota; kingdom Metazoa; phylum Chordata; class Appendicularia; order Copelata; family Oikopleuridae; genus Oikopleura; species Oikopleura vanhoeffeni. The sequence goes on from SCLH01000510.1 coordinate 191,301, forward strand.
AATGTAGCGGACAAAACCAGATTTCGAAAAGTGTCCGCGCCTGACAAAAATTGTGTCTCAAGACCAAATACAATTTTCTTTATATTTGTCTTATTTTTGAATTAAAGCCCATTTTCCTGGTTTTTGGGTTCCATTGCTGAGTACGGATTGGACACAAATTACTTGGTAATGAATAGGTTGTGAAACTTGACTCCCGTTTATAAGAAGTACTGTTTCAGAAGCTCCCCTCTCAACTCATCCATATTCGAAATTTGCGAAATATCACAGAAAGACGCTCCGTAGCATTCGATTATTCATTTGTTTGATTTTGAAGTTGTCTAGAGAGGTCATTTCTGGTGTACTTTACCTGATATATTTGAGATATTACTTTTATTACTCTGTAATGGGATTTAAATTTTGAGAAAATAGTAAAATTATACAACAAGGTTTAAATTAAAAATTCAGAAATTGAAATCCAGATTTAAAAATCATTTCAAATTTTACAGTAGATCCGTTTTTAATGCTGAAAATTGAATTCTGAATTCAGCTATCTACTTCATTATTCGAAATTTATACAGCGAAATTTGTGTGAGCAGGCGTTTTTAAATTTCAACGAGTCCCGCTAACACAATTTTAGCTTATAAATTCGAAAAATTGAGCCAAAAGAGCTGAACTCAGAGTCCAATTTTCAACATTTAAAAAAGAATCTTCTGTTAAAAATTGGAACTTGATAATTTTTTTTTCTTACCGTCATATTTAAAACCCAGACCTTGAAACTCCGCTGTGATTACTGATGCGTGAATTACTGCTCATATTAGTTGTTAAAGTTCTTCCATATTCGATTGTTAAGTTATGTTGTGTATTTATCTCCATTGATTTTATCATTACAAGTAGCTCTCGAAATTGGTCAGTTGTCTAAAGAAATTATATCTTTAACAAATTTTCAAAAAAATAATGTTACATTGAAGTTAAGTTTAAACGCGTATAAACTAGCGATTCAAAATTAATTTGTCCGTCCTAGAAATATGTTCGAGATTTGCTCAAAGAAATATTTTTTTTTGAAACAATGGAGAAATTTTATTAAAATATGACACAAACGATTCGTATGGAAATAAGCCCATTATACATAATTTATTTTTTCCCGGTTTTTTGAGACAAAAAAATAAACTTTTATTTTAATTAAAAAATTGTTTTTTTTTGAACATGTTTCAATGTATTTGCATCTCAGAATTGACGAAAAAAATTGGATAATTTGAAACGAAACATTTTCGGGTGGGACAAATTTAATTTACGAATCGGTCCTGTAGTTTGTTAAATTCAGACTCATTTCAGATAGCAGAATTTGAAAGGGCACAGTTATCATTTTTTTACATTTTTGGGTATTTTACCACGTCTTGCCTGGAAAAAATAGGCCGCGATAACATTTTTCAGAATGTTAAGTTTTAAGATTTTAACCTCTAATAATTTTCATAAAATTAAGTTTGTTTTTTTAACAATGTGCAAAATTGAATTTCGGTCATTTTATTAACAAAGACTGTTCCTTTTTTTTTTATATTTCTACTACAGTAGACTGCCGTTTCAACGGACAGTTTGCGGGTCAAAATCATGCGTAGCGTGCATTCAAAAGGGAAAGTTCTTGATGCAAACTGTCCGTTCGTTTAATTGAATGGTCAAACTGCCCGGTTGAAACGCCTCGCTGACAGAACTTTTTACCGCAAACTCATTCTGCGTTAAGGGGTGCCATCCCAGCAGACTGGAGTCGTGTATAACTTACGAAAATATAAAGTCAAGTATATTCTTTTTTATGACTTTTTAAGTTGGCTGAAACGATATAAACTATGTTTTTCAGCTTGGATACAATTAATTTTTATTTCATTTAGGAAAGATTTGAGTTTTTATTTTTGAAATCGCTAAAAATTTCAAAACCAAATTCAAACTAGTATGAAAATTTTCCGCATTTTTTGTCCAAAATTTTTTCTGATCGTTTTTTGAAATCAGGAATAAAAACTAAAAAATAGCCAACTTCTAACTTTTTTCATGCATGTCTACATATTTTCTGACTGCTGTTGATAAAAAATCATAATAATGTTATTTGTCATTTGTGTCGACTTTTTAGAAAAATTATGAAAAATTTTCCGCCAAATCAAGTCCAAAACTTTTTATTAGCAAAAAACTGGTTTTTAAACTCTCAGTAAAAATCAGGCAGAATCACATATTAAATGTTTGGTTCTATTAAATATCCCGTATGTCAACTAATGAGTTGGTCGCGCGATTTTCATTTCTAAACTATCGATGAAATTTTTAACGCTGTAGGTGGTACATCGAGAATGCCATTTGGCACTAAATATTTGAAAATTTTATGCTCGCCGTCAAAAATTTCAAATTAAAATTGTGGTTATAAAGCGCCATTTCTTACATAGCAAGAACAATTTTTGGAAGTATCGAGTAGAACGCAATTGAAAGTCAATTTTTATCTCAAAGAAAAGTGTTTTTCTCTACTTTTTGCCATTTTTAAACCATTTTTCATGGGAAAAAAACTTTCATATCAAGAAATTTTTTAATAAGAACATTAAAAACAAGAACTTTTTAGGCGCATAACACCGACAATGTCTAAGTTTATTTAAGTATCGTCTGTAAAAAAAAATCTAGGTAGTCGAGTTTAGTTGGAAGGTATGCCCCATGAAAAGTGTTTTTTTAATATTTCCCAGATAATTAGTTATGTAAGAAAAGATAAAAATATTAAAAACGTTTGCAAGAATGGACACTTTTATGAGATAAAAATAAAAAAATAAAATTTTCACATTTTTTTTTCTTTCATTTATCGCTCTGAAGAAAATTACCAATCGCAGACTTATGGCACCCCCCTTAAGGGCATACTGGTCGCATTTTAAGGCGGGTTATGCGGACCTCTGATTTGACATTTTCTCGTGAAAGTATAACTGAAAAACTAACAGTTCATGAAAAAACCAAAATCCTTAATTGGTAGATCTATCCTTAATCTTGCGAAAAAAGTAGCGAGTCGAGAAATTTTATATTTTTGGACCATTACACCAAGAGGTACAGTATCGTACGAGAGGTGACCATTTTCAAACTTCAAAAATCTATCTCTCCCAGACGTATATCAAATTGAGCTACAAATTTTCACAGATCACGTAACGGTAGGATATAAATTTTTCATCGAACAGCTTTTTTATCCGGCCAAACTGACAACAATTCTAGAACGCCAGAATAACGAACGATTTTTTAACAATTTCAGACTTCAAAATAGCTCAAATTTTTATCAGTATTCCTCAGAAAATTTTAAAGAGATGATCGAGAGCTTTATTGCAATTTCGAGCTAGACTCGGAAATTATTTTTTGGTCATTATCCGAAGAATTCCGAAAAAAAAAAGTGCGAGGGGCTGCTTTCATTTTTCGAAAGTAGCTCAAAAGAAAGCATGGAACACGGATGAGAAAGTTGGTTACGTCAGTCGATATTTGAATTAGTGCGTCAAATTTCGAGCAAACGGTGATTTTAGCTTCGTGAGAGAAATACTAGAAAAAATCGAAAAAATGCGAAAATTCGAAATTTTTTTTTGATGATTGGTTTCTTAGTACACTTAATTATCACCCGTATCATTTGGAAGCATTTTCAATGCCTCTAAGCCTTTATTAAAAGCAGAGTCGCATTACCCCCTTAAGCCAAAAACAGGGTGTGTAGTCGTGCGCGCTGCGCGAGCTAGTACGAGAACTAGACACACGAGATATTATGGATTCAGTTTAAAGGATAATTGAAAATAATGCTTGCTCCACCAAAACAAATCGGAGACCTCTGATTGGCCCGGACCAATCAGCGAAACGACCTTTTCAAAGATGGCAATATTTCTTTCAAAAGCCTACTCCTCCCTGAGTTTTGAAATAGAGAATACTTTTTATTGACCACAAGAACGTCGGAGAGCCCGAGTCCGTTCTACTCATAAAATTCATCGGCGCTTAATGATTGCAAAAGTTAAGACATTTAATGCTTAATGAACTTTATTTATTTTGTGAATACTTAATGTTAATTAAGTCGCCCCAGAGGCCCTAAATCAAGCCGAAACGGCCAGTGCCCATGTCTGAAAAGCTTGGAAAAGCATCATTTCAATTGAATAAAAGATGATGAATAAGTTTTGATAACGCTACAAAAAAAAAATTATTCTATTTAATTACGAAAAAAAATATTTATTTCTCATTGAATATTTTTCTATTTAATTACAGAGGAGAGAAAACACTTTTTTTCCATTAAATAGTGAAAAAAAAAAAGTATTAGAGTGCCAAAGAGAGTGACTGTGGAGATGAGATGTTGAACCTTGATAAGTTTTAAGATCATTAAGTTCTCAAAAAAAAACCGTACTTAATCATGTTTAAGTAGAAAATGATTAACCTCCATTAAGATTACTGGATAATGAGCAAAAAAATAAACTGTTTTTTGGCCTTAATTTTGAGTGCCTCGCGAAAATACTACTCCTCCCTAGATTTTTTGACGCCAGGAACCCTTAAACTGTATGAATTACCATCCAAAGGATACGGGCAGACCCGAGGTCACCAATTGCATTTTGTATCTCGTTTTTTTTGGAAACAGCGATTCAAATTCTCAAAATTTCCAAAATTTGAATAAAGAAAGAAATATTTCTCAAATCGCGATAAAGAATACTTTTTTTCATGACAATTGAAATATAAAAAGGAATTCTTATCAACTTATTTTGTCCATATTTCAGGAAAAAAAATATTTTAAGTATCTAGAAATTTCAATGTCCGAGTCTCTAAATGACGACCAGTACCCTCCCTTAACGCACTTTACGGTAGGCATTTACTACGACTATTAGAAAATATGAGATTAAAAAAAAGTACCTTCGAAAATATTGCTTTATTTGGTTTGTCGATAGTTCTCGATTAAGAGCTCCAGCTTTTGCTGGTTTGATACATTTCCACCCAAGTGTCGTATTTTTCAACTTCTAAATCTGCTTCCTCGCACGAAGTTCCTCTAAAACTGGCTTTGCTTCACAAATAGCGCCTCTATAGGCGCATTGAGCGCTTTTTCGTGGGCTCTTGTGCGCAAATTTAAAGTATCTAATAACCTGCAAACATTGCTGCTACGAGAATAGTCGAATGTATCTCCTGTTATCTGGAATTATTTTGTATTAATCGTCCTGCTTTGTTTACTTCACCGCGTCAACTAAAATTGTGACGTCAGAAATATAGTGGAACCAACAAATCACGGACGATTCTTAAAATAATTGACAATCGTCTGATTGATTGCGTCACTATTTTTTCTGGACATCCCACAGTTATGAGTCATAAACTTATGACGCGTGAGTACAAAAGCAGGACGAAGTTAGTCTTCGGATATGAATCATATTCATATGAATCATAAAATTGTGATCTGCGCGTAAAATTGTCCAGCGAATCAAATGAGCTAAACTTCTCAATCGACAAAGAATGAATAACATGTTGAAACTGTCATGGAAGTTGACCCAAAAAAACATCGCCCAACCGAGTAGGTTGCCACGAAAAAATTGCCTTCAAAATTCGAACGTTAAAATCCTGGACTTAAGTTTTCAAAGTGGACCTTGATTTCTAGCACCTATTTTTTGCTAGGTAGGCCTAACTATGCGTTAAATTTAAATCTGTAGTCCACATAGTTTGTGAACACTATTTTTTAATTTTATGACAGGGTCGCGTATAGTTTTAATACGCGTTATAGTTGAGAACCGAGATAAAACCTACTAAAGGCCTCCGCAAAAACCTACGCCTTTGAAAAATAATTTATTCGTTCCTGGCGTGCGCCCGTATAGTTATAGGAAAAAGATAGGGCTTATTTTCAAACGTTCTAGGCTAAAAGATAGGCGTTTTACACCAGATTTTCAGACCCAAGATCTCTGTCGGGCGACAATGAAAAAATACAATTTTTTAAAACCATGTTCAGATTGACAATGACCAAGTGTCACTTATGTTCAACAAGTTTAAAAACATGGTTTTCAAGTCAAAAAAAACATATCATGTGTACATCTAAGAAATTGATAACGAAAAGATTAAATTTTAAAAATCCACCAAAAATTCTTACGCGACCACCCCTTAACTCATTACATTATAAACTCTTAGATACTGTTAAAATGACAGATAGAACAGGTCTTTATTCTTTTTCTTGAAATCTTCTTTAATTCAGTTTTTTAATTCACGTTATTTTCGATTTTGGATGAAATCAAATAATACATACACTAAAAATTCTAGTCTAGAATATATTTAAAATTACCCTTAAATCACCAAAAAAATTCTTCTTGACCATATTTTTAACGCAATTAACTCTAGAATTGTACAAATACCAATCAGCAGCACATATTTCCCAGAAGTCGCGTTATAGTTAGAAAGTACGCGTATAGTCCGGATTACGCGGTATAGTTTCCGGGGTTCTTGGGCGGACGGAACTTTTCTAAACTATACGGCCCGGCACCCCCCTGTAGTTAACGTTTTCAGCAGGCGCTATTTTGTTGGATTACTGTGAAATTTTACACTAGGTATCAAATTCCAAAATCTACTGTAGCTCCATTTTTTAAACTTGAAAATTAAAAAACTTCCTTTTGTACAAGACTTTCTTGTTGATCAAGAAAAACTATATTGGCAGATTTAAGTTTAGCAAAAAGTGGAAAAAAAAAAAAAAAAAAAAAAAAAAAAAAAAAAAAAAAAAAAAAAAAAAAAAAAAAAAAAAAATTAAATTTTCTTTCATTGCAAAAGCGCTCCTGTGATTTTCCTTAACTCCAAAATAGCTCGGAAGGGCAAATTTTTCAATGGCAGGAAAAAAAAAACTAAAGTTTTTCAGCAAAAAAAAAAAAAAAAAACCCCCAGTTAAAAACCCTTTATTACAGGGGGGGGCCCAAAATAAAAATTTTTTTTTTTTTAAAAAAATTTTTGTTTTTTGTTTTTTTTTTTCTTCTCTCTCTTTTTTCATTATTTCTATAAGTCGAAATTAATGGTGGACACGCTAGTGTCATATTACAATTTGGCTCTTGAATCATTACATATGTTACATATATATAATTCCAGATACCGAAGATTTAGTTTTAACCGGTTCCTCAGGATGAGATCACACACCCATCAAGTTTTAGTCAATAATGACTACAAATTTTTATATGGCATCAAAGTATTAAATTTTCCTTTTAGCTGGATTAAATGGACGCCCAATGCTTGCAATGAATGCTGCGTTAGGATTAGTTTTCGCTCAAGCTAGTATGGGAATTGGATGTCTCCTTTATCAAGTTCCCGTTTCTCTCGGAGCCGCGCATCAGCTTGGATCTGTATTTTTATTGAGCACAACTACATGGTTAGCCCATGAACTGAGAAAGGGAAATATTCAGAAAGTAATTAGAAAAATTCCAAAATAAAATGGTTATACATTGTACCGCCGAAATGGACTTAAATATAATTTTTATCATGTTTTCACAATGAAATTTGACACCATTCTTTTGATGAAATTTGACACCACCAACTCTCTTTTCCTGCCCAAATATATTTTCTCAGTTTAGACTACTGTAGCTGTAATATGACGCTTTGAAAATAAACTCAAAATTCTGTGTGTAACTTATTTATATATTTATCAAGGTATATGTTGTAGTAATATTTTAAGCATAGTTTTTAGGAATAAAAGTAACAACACAGAAATTCGTGACCCATCTCTTCGTCAAAGTCATCATCTGCGTCAATTTTTCCGTTTTTAAGTAGCGCAGAGGCCATTTGCATTGTCTTTGTGTTACTTTTATTCGCGACACTTGTCCTTTTTCTTTTATGGGGTAAATTTTATATGAGGTTGTGAAAATAAAAAATTTAAACGCACTATACTGTAGTAATCCTGTCAAATTTCCCTCGAAATTTTGTTCTGTTTTTCATCACTACCTGAAGATGAATAAAAATATATTTTAACGTTGTGAAAAAGTCAATTTTTAAATTGCAAGTAGCTACTGTGATTTTTGTCTAAGCGGACAAAACCAGCTAAACCTACGCATTTTTTTCTGAAACCCAAAAAAGTGTGAGTCTAAGCGGACAAAATCGAATTTTTACTATAAATTCAATGACCATAAAGATGTAGCGGACAAAACCAGATTTCGAAAAGTGTCCGCCTAGACAAAAATTGTGTCTCAAGACCAAATACAATTTTCTTTATATTTGTCTTATTTTTTTAATTAAGCCCATTTTCCTGTTTTCTGGGTTCATTGCTGAGTACGGATTGGACACAAAATTACTTGGTAATGAATAGGTTGTGAAACTTGACTCCCGTTTATAAGAAGGTACTGTTTCAGAAGGCTCCCCTCTCAACTCATCCATATTCGAAATTTGCGAAATATCACAGAAAAGACGCTCGGTAGCATTTCGATTATCATTTGTTGATTTTCGAAGTTGTCTAGAGAGGTCATTTCTGGTTACTTTACCTGATATATTTGAGATATTACTTTTATTACTCTGTAATGGGATTTAAATTTTGAGAAAATAGTAAAATTATACAACAAGTTAAATTAAAAATTCAGAAATTGAAATCCAGATTTAAAAATCATTTTCAAATTTTAACAGTAGATCCGTTTTTAATGCTGAAAATTGAATTCTGAATTCAGCTATCTGACTTCATTATTCGAATTTATACAGCGAAATTTGTGTGAGCAGGCGTTTTTAAATTTCAACGAGTCCGCTAACACAATTTTAGCTCTATAAATTCGAAAAATTGAGCAAAAGAGCTGAACTCAGAGTCCAATTTTCAACATTTAAAAAGGAATCTTCTGTTAAAATTGGAACTTGATAATTTTTTTTTTCTTACCGTCATATTTAAAACCCAGACCTTGAAACTCCGCTGTGAATTACTGATGCGTGAATTACTGCTCATATTAGTTGTTAAAGTTCTTCCATATTCGATTGTTAAGTTATTTGTTGTGTATTTATCTCCATTGATTTTATCATTACAATAGCTCTCGAATTGGTCAGTTGTCTAAAGAAATTATATCTTTAACAAATTTTCAAAAAAATAAATATTACATTGAAGTTAAGTTAAACGGTAAAACTAGTCGATTCAAATTAATTTGTCGTCTAGAAATATGTTCCGAGATTTGCTCAAGAAATTTTTTTTTTGAAAACAATGAGAATTTTATAAAATATGGACACAAACGATTCGTATGGAAGATAATGCCTATACATATTTATTTTTTCGGTTTTTTGAGACATAAAATATAACTTTTATTTTTAATTAAAAAATTGTTTTTTTGACATGTTTCGCTGTATTGCATCTTCAGAATGAGAAAAAATTGGATAATTTGAACAGAAACATTTTCGGTGGGAAAAATAATTTGACGAATCGGTCCTTAGTTTTGTTAAATTACAGACATATTTCAGATAGCAGAATTTTGAAAGCAAGTTCATTTTTTTTTACATTTTTTGGTTATTTTACCACGTCTGCCTGGAAAATAGGCGCCGATAACATTTTTCAGAATGTTGAAGTTTTAGATTTTAAACCTCTAATAATTTTCATAAAATTAAGTTTGTTTTTTAACAATGTGAAAATTGAATTTTCGGGTCATTTTAATAACAAAGACTGTTCTTTTTTTTCTTATAATTTCTACTACAGTAGAGTGCGTTTCAACGGACAGTTTGGGTCAAAAATCATGCTAGCGTGCATTCAAAGGGAAAGTTGTGTGATGCAAACTGTCCGTTACGTTTTAATTTGAATGGTCAAACTGCCCGTTGAAACGCTCGCTGACAGAAACTTTTTAACCCAAACTCATTCTGCGTTAAGGGGGTGCCATAAACAGCCAGCAGACTGGAGTCGTATAACTTACGAAAATATAAGTCAGTATATTTTTTTTATGCTATTTATAGTTGGCTGAACGATATAAATATGTTTCAGCTTGGATACAATTATTTTTATTCATTTAGGAAAGATTTGAGTTTTTATTTTTGAAATCGTAAAAATTTCAAAAAAATTCAAACTATTATGAAAATTTTCCGCATTTTTTGTCCAAAATTTTTTCTGATCGTTTTTTTTAATTCAGAATAACAACGTAAAAAGAATAGTCCAACTTCTAACTTTTTTCATGCAGTCTACCTATTTGCTGACTGCTGTTTAAAAAATCATATTATATGTTATTTGTCATATTTGGTCGAATCTTTTTTAGAAAAATTATAAAAATTTTCCGTCACATAATCGAAATTCTCAAAGCTTTAGTTGAAAAACTGTTACTCTCAGCAACATAATCAGGCAAATCACATATTAAATCGTTTCGGTAATCATTAAATATCCCGTATGTCAACTTAATGGACGTTTGGTCGGCGCGATCTTCTCAATCTTCTAAACACGATGCAACTTCTTGAACGCTTCAGTCGGTACAGTCGGAATGCACATGTTGGCATAAATATTTGAAATTCTCTATGCTCGGTCAAAAGTTTCAAATTAAAATTGTGGGGTGTATGAGCGCCATTTCTTTACGATATGAGTCGAGATACAATTTTTGGAAGTATCAGTAGAATCGCAATGTGAAATGGTCAATTTTGTACTCTCGAAGAAAGAGTTGTTCTTTCTCTACTTTTTGCCATTTTTTGAACAGTTTTTCATGGAAAAAAGACTTTCATCATCAATGAACGATTCTTTAATAACGTCTACATTAAAAATGCAAGAACTTTCTTCAGGCGATAACACCGACAATGCTTAATTTAATTATCAAGTAGTCTGTAACAAAAAAATCTAGATAGTCGAGTTAGTTGGATAAGGTATGCCCCATGAAAAGTGGTTTTTTATATTTTCCAGACTAATTAGTTATGTAAGTTAATTAAAAGATATTAACAAAGTTGTGCAAGAATGGACACTTTTTGAGATAAAAATAAAAAAATAAAATTTTCACATTTTTTTTTCTTTCATTTATCGCTCTGAAGAAAATTACCAATCGCAGACTTATGGCACCCCCCTTAAGGGCATACTGGTCGCATTTTAAGGCGGGTTATGCGGACCTCTGATTTGACATTTTCTCGTGAAAGTATAACTGAAAAACTAACAGTTCATGAAAAAACCAAAATCCTTAATTGGTAGATCTATCCTTAATCTTGCGAAAAAAGTAGCGAGTCGAGAAATTTTATATTTTTGGACCATTACACCAAGAGGTACAGTATCGTACGAGAGGTGACCATTTTCAAACTTCAAAAATCTATCTCTCCCAGACGTATATCAAATTGAGCTACAAATTTTCACAGATCACGTAACGGTAGGATATAAATTTTTCATCGAACAGCTTTTTTATCCGGCCAAACTGACAACAATTCTAGAACGCCAGAATAACGAACGATTTTTTAACAATTTCAGACTTCAAAATAGCTCAAATTTTTATCAGTATTCCTCAGAAAATTTTAAAGAGATGATCGAGAGCTTTATTGCAATTTCGAGCTAGACTCGGAAATTATTTTTTGGTCATTATCCGAAGAATTCCGAAAAAAAAAAGTGCGAGGGGCTGCTTTCATTTTTCGAAAGTAGCTCAAAAGAAAGCATGGAACACGGATGAGAAAGTTGGTTACGTCAGTCGATATTTGAATTAGTGCGTCAAATTTCGAGCAAACGGTGATTTTAGCTTCGTGAGAGAAATACTAGAAAAAATCGAAAAAATGCGAAAATTCGAAATTTTTTTTTGATGATTGGTTTCTTAGTACACTTAATTATCACCCGTATCATTTGGAAGCATTTTCAATGCCTCTAAGCCTTTATTAAAAGCAGAGTCGCATTACCCCCTTAAGCCAAAAACAGGGTGTGTAGTCGTGCGCGCTGCGCGAGCTAGTACGAGAACTAGACACACGAGATATTATGGATTCAGTTTAAAGGATAATTGAAAATAATGCTTGCTCCACCAAAACAAATCGGAGACCTCTGATTGGCCCGGACCAATCAGCGAAACGACCTTTTCAAAGATGGCAATATTTCTTTCAAAAGCCTACTCCTCCCTGAGTTTTGAAATAGAGAATACTTTTTATTGACCACAAGAACGTCGGAGAGCCCGAGTCCGTTCTACTCATAAAATTCATCGGCGCTTAATGATTGCAAAAGTTAAGACATTTAATGCTTAATGAACTTTATTTATTTTGTGAATACTTAATGTTAATTAAGTCGCCCCAGAGGCCCTAAATCAAGCCGAAACGGCCAGTGCCCATGTCTGAAAAGCTTGGAAAAGCATCATTTCAATTGAATAAAAGATGATGAATAAGTTTTGATAACGCTACAAAAAAAAAATTATTCTATTTAATTACGAAAAAAAATATTTATTTCTCATTGAATATTTTTCTATTTAATTACAGAGGAGAGAAAACACTTTTTTTCCATTAAATAGTGAAAAAAAAAAAGTATTAGAGTGCCAAAGAGAGTGACTGTGGAGATGAGATGTTGAACCTTGATAAGTTTTAAGATCATTAAGTTCTCAAAAAAAAACCGTACTTAATCATGTTTAAGTAGAAAATGATTAACCTCCATTAAGATTACTGGATAATGAGCAAAAAAATAAACTGTTTTTTGGCCTTAATTTTGAGTGCCTCGCGAAAATACTACTCCTCCCTAGATTTTTTGACGCCAGGAACCCTTAAACTGTATGAATTACCATCCAAAGGATACGGGCAGACCCGAGGTCACCAATTGCATTTTGTATCTCGTTTTTTTTGGAAACAGCGATTCAAATTCTCAAAATTTCCAAAATTTGAATAAAGAAAGAAATATTTCTCAAATCGCGATAAAGAATACTTTTTTTCATGACAATTGAAATATAAAAAGGAATTCTTATCAACTTATTTTGTCCATATTTCAGGAAAAAAAATATTTTAAGTATCTAGAAATTTCAATGTCCGAGTCTCTAAATGCGACCAGTACTCCCTTAAACGCACTTTACTGTAGCATTTACTTACGACTATTAGAAAATATGAGATAAAAAAAATGTACCTGAAAATATTGCTTTGTATTTTGGTTTGTCGATAGTCTCGATAAGAGCTCAGCTTTTTGTTGGTTTGATACATTTCCACCCAATGTCGTATTTTCAACTTCTAAATCTGCTTCCTCGCACAAGTCCTCTAAAACTGCTTCTTCGACAATAGCGCCCTCTATAGGCGCATTGAGCGCTTTTTCGTGGGCTCTTGTGCGCAAATTTAAAGTTCTAATAACGGCAAATTGCTGCTCACGAGATAGTCGAGATGTATCTCCTGTTATCTGGAATTATTTTGGATTAATCGTCCTGCTTTTTTACTCACGCGTCATAATTGTGACGTCAGAAATGATAGTGACCAATCAAATCACACGATTCTTAAAATTAATTGACAATCGTCTGATTTGATTGGTCACTATTTTTCTGACATCACAGTTATGAGTCATAACTTATGACGCGTGAGTGCAAAAGCAGGACGAAGGTTAGTCTTCGATATGAATCATATCATATGATCATAAAATATGGATCTGGGGTAAAATTGTCCAGCGAATCAAATGAGCTAACTTTCAATCGACAAAGAATAATAACATGTTGAACTGTCATGAAAGTTGACCAAAAACATCGCCACCGAGTGGTTGCACTGAAAAAATTGCCTTCAAAATTTCGAACGTTAAAATCTGGGACTTAAGTTTTCAAGTGGACCTTGATTTCTAGCACCTATTTTTTGCTAGGTAGGCCTAACTATGGTTAAATTTAAATCTGTAGTCCACATAGTTTGTGGACACTATTTTTTTAATTTGTATTAGTTAACGTTTTCAGCAGCGTATTTGTTGTATTAACTGTGTAAATTTTACACTAGGTATTAAATTCAAAATACTGTAGCTTCATTTTTAAACTGAAATTAAAAAACTTCTTGTGACAAGACTCTTGTTGATCAAGAAAACTATATTGGCGAGATTTAAGTTTAGCAAAGTGGAAAATAAATTCTCATTTGCAAAGCGCTCTGTGATTCCTAACTCCAAAATAGCTCGAGCATTTCATTGGCCAAGAAAACTAAGTTCAGCAAAAAGAAAACCAGTAACCTTATTACAGCATACTGCGTTTAAACGGACTATGCTGTACCGGGAAACCGGTTAGTGGATTGGAACACCGAAAAAAATCTGATGTATTAACCATCATTGACCATGGGAAACATTGTGAATTTCTTGAATCGGATGTACCGTTCTCAAACACATACAAAAGCCTTTGATTATTTCTTTTCCACTTCGCTAACCTTTAATCTCGTCATTATTAGTTTCCTCGAATTTCATATATTCCACTTTCCTGATATACTACTTTCTTCTTCTTTATTTTGTCGTGTTTCGTCAATATCGTTCAATACAATTTTTATGGGTATAAAATTTCCCATAAAGAATTTACCCGGAATTTTAAGTTGACGTTTTCATAAACTAATTTCAAGTCGAAAAAAAATTTTGGCACCAAATTTGGTCATTCTAGAAATGTTTAAAAATAACACTTATTCTAGAAAAATTCAGTTAAATGTCGGAAATTCGTAAACGAAGCTATAATAATGTTAGCGACGGAGATATGGAAATGTTAGCAAGTAAATGGTCAAAAATGTCCGCCGAGCAACTTTTGGGCACTTTACTCCCAGATATCAGATATATGATTTACAAGACTGACTTTTGGAGACCAAGTGGAAATGATAGAATTGTTTTTGGAGGAACAGCCATGTTAAAAACAGACACAGATGAAAAAATAATTCCAGCTAGGGATCGTTTTCTTCGAAAATTTAACTTTTTGTTTTTAAATTTAGTGTGTTCACTTTTACGGTAAATCCGATCTCGGTTAAAAGTTTTGCAACATGGAAAACAAGACACTAAAAATGCTCTCTGTATAAAATGCTTACGAGTTTTGTGTAAAGATAAAATTGATGACAAATGCGGAAAAGGGTTTACTGACAAATATTTTAAAGCAACAGATTTAAGTCCAAAGGTAACCATTTTGGAAGCATTCAGTTACTGAATTATTCAGTACTGTTAACTGTTCTTATACATTTTGAATGACTCGTAAAAAACTTTCAGACTTCATTTCAAGGTATTATTACTAAAAAAATGTTAATTTGGGATTTCTATTCCCCAAATTAAAATTTCAAAAACCAGTATCATATTTTTGTCGATATTTCCCGTAATGATAAATATCAAAATATCTGCAAAAAATTGAATTATTCTGCAAAACTATCATTTCGAAATAAACCGACATCTCTTATTAAAAACCCTCTTATAACAATTAGTTATTTAACAAAACATAGGAAATAATGTAATTTAATATGCTTTTATCTTTAGAGTAGTTTAAGGTATTTTTTTTTAAAGGAGGTCACCCTTCTCATGACTATCACGAGAAAACCACCATTATATCTGATATCGAGAAATGGTTTTTGGCATTCATATGCCAACTAACAACAAAGCTTAAATGTGAAATTATATGAAGTTGATCTTGACAACCGGGTTCACCGGATATAACCGCATATCAATTATTTGCCTAGGTTCTATAATCTCGGTTGGGCCCAGACATGAATTTTTTCTTTAAAATCAGCCGGAAGTTGAATATTCTATGCTTTTTCCGTCTTATATTCCACATTACTACACATTAACATCTTGAACTATATAACTTTGATGAAGTTCGGAATAAAAGAACAGAGATTCGAGTTATTTTGTTCGTCAAAAATTTAATAATCGAATAATGCAAGTCTAAATACGATCTCACGGTTACCGGTAAACACGGTTGTCGATGAAACAAGAAAAATTCTCTCATTGATGCTTTATTAAAATTTGGCAGTTGATGCAAAAAAAAATTTCTCGATATCTTCTGATGGTTCTCGCCGTATCGTTCATGCTGAGCAGGGTGGCCTCCTTAAAAAAACTCCTAAGGTAGACTTTTTTAAGTTAGTCCACCAGTGTTACTATCTTATTTGAGAAACGGAACGAGATATTCCCAAACAGATTTTGCATCTCAACAGCGACGGGATAAATAAATGACTCATTTTTTTTTGATTTTACACGGGTTGCCGGTAATACCGGAAATTGGCCTGGATGAAAAGTTAAAAACGTCGGTTTGAGAAACCCGCACATTCTTCGAAGCCAATTTTTGGGCACGTAGTAGTACTTCGTCAGAAATTTTTTGTGGGGATTTCTTTTTGTAATCTTGACACACGCCCTAAATTTTTTTTGATGACGGGGAAAAAACTGTAATTGACCTTGGACTTTATTTTCAAGAGGCATTTTTTGTGAAAAAACATACCAGTATAGAATATTATCAGGTCCGCAGGTCTTCGACTAATACAGGATGCAATGATAGTAGTTTGACGTCCTTGAGCAGTGGCATCAATTCACAGTAGAAAAAGAATATCGGCCACAGTTTGCCTATAAAAAGTTGCTACACAGAATACACACAAATTGGTTCGTAGGAGATGCGGTGTTCTGGAACCGCGCTTTTTAAGTTTACGGCCATATTTCCGGATGATCAATCGCGACATCCGTTAGAAAACAAAAACTATTTCTTCATTATAATATCCTTTGGCTGTTTGGATGCAAAAATCCGCTTGGTTAGAATATTCTCGCTGTTCTTCGAATGGCAGTGGGAAACTGGAACCCGGCGTGCCGGTCGCCTTAAGAAAAATAAGGCTACCTTAATGGTTCAAGGAAGCAGAACTCGTGTATGTCGAAACTACAAATTTGTCGCATATATCTTCTCTTGTAGCAATTGCATTGTTACGGCTTATTATTTACATAAATTGTGTCCTTTTATGGTGATTGTTATTCCCCAAAAAAAAGTCTTCAATGACCACTTGTTGCTCCATTTTATGTTAACCAGAGATAATAATAGACATAATATTCGTTGCCTGACTTTATATGTTATGATTCGAGGTAACTAAAGAAGATGACGCTGGTGTATGAATAATGATTTGGGAATAAAATCACAAGACACTCATTTTATTAATTAAAATTATAACCGTGAAATGCAATTTGAAATCTATTGTACATCCAATTGTCAAAATATTATTGTTATTCGGAAGAACTTAGTTCATTTGCAGAACTTAAAATTTTAAACGAATTTTTAAGTTTTATTGGTTTAGGACAGAGAATTCAGAAATAGTTACGGTTATGTCATTGATTTGCTACTATATGACGCTGAATTTGATTGGACTCGGATTCGTACGTTTTCTGTAAGATTGATACGAACAAGTTGAAATATCACCTCGCATAATTCCGAGTGGTAAGCAATCAGCATTGGAACGAAAATGAGTCGACACTTGAAAAGCTCGTTAAAAAACATCTGGAAAAAATCCGATAATAGCCAATCATTCGACTTGGTAGCTCGGTAACACTATTAAGTAAGTACACCTGTTGGTTTTTGATGTACTTAAACTTGTCTTGATTCGAACTTATACTACCATTTTTCTAAATTGTTGGGGATAATTTCGAGGTGCACTTTTGTGACCTATTTAATTAATTCTGCTGCTCGGTCTTTAGCTTACGTAATAATGTGTGCTCTATTTCAGTGATGCTCAGTGAACATTAAGGTTTAATATTTGATAACTCCCCCGCACCTGCGCCTTGCGAGAAAATAATTGAGAAAGGGTGGCGGGTAGTAAAAAACTACTTAAGGGGGTTCCATTAAACTCAGCAGACTGAGAGTCGTTATCTACCTACGAAATAATAAGTCAGACTTTTTATTCATCTTTTATGTCGTATTGACTTATGAAGTTAGTGAACCGATTATAAATATGCTTCGTGGAGTAAAATTCATTTTATCAATTTCTATGAATATTGATTCGAAGTTTTCATTTTTGAAATCGTGAAAAGTTTATCAAAAAGAATTCAAGAACAGCTATTAATGAAAGCAATTTTCAGCTGCATTTGTGTCCAAATGTTTTTGCTGTCAGCGTTTTTTTTTTAATTTATGAATTAACACTTAAAAAAATAGGTCCAATCTATAACTTTTTCAGTGCATCTACCTATTTACTGAACTGCTGATTGAAACATCTATGTAGTATGTCTTGATTTGTCATTTTTTGGTACGATCTTTTTTAAGAAAAAATATATAAAACTTTCCGTCAAATCAGTTCAGAAATTTATTTATAAGCTTTATGTGAATCACTCCAGAAAATAATAGCAGAAATCACATATTATACAATGTTTCGGCTTAATCTATAAATATCCGATAAGCTGTCAAACTAATTGAGACGCTTGGTCGCGCCGATCTTCTCAACTCTTCTACATACGATGAAGTTCTTTGAACGACTTTCAGTCTCACTCCTTAGACTGACGATTGCATAAAATATTATGCAAATGCCACGCTTATGCTGGTCAAAATGTTTCAAATAAAATTCAGTGCGGGTGTTGTAGACGCCATTCTTTACAATGTAGCTGAGAACATTATTAATATCAAAAATCGCAAGTGTGAAATGGTCAATTATGTATCTCGACAGAAACAGTTGTTCTTCTCTACCTTTGTGCCATTTTTTGAACGCTGTTTTCAGTGGAAAAACTTCCATGCATCAATGGAAATTTCTTTACAGTTAAGCAGTCATTTAACACTAAATGAGACTTCTTCAGCGCATAACACCGACACATGTCCTGAAGTATTAATATCGTCTTCTAAAAAAATCTGATAGTCGAGTTAGTTGGAAATCGTGTTGGAATGCCCCATGAAATAGCTGCGTTTTAATTTCTCCAGACTAAGATAGTTATTGTTTAATAACTAAATAGATATAACATGTATTGCAAGATAATGGAACTTTTATTGAAATGATAAAAATAAAAAACTAAATTTAACATTCTTTGCTTCTTTCATTATCGCTCTAGAGAAAAATAGGCTAACCAATCGCAGGACCTATCGTGTCCCCCCCCTTAAGCTAAGAAGCATATCCTCATTTGTAATTTCTAGAAGTTTCTTTCAATTCCTTGTTTTAATTTCAAACTTTGTCTGAACTATTTTAATATGTCAGATCATTTTGAGTAGAGCTAACTCTTCAATTCAGATTTATAGTACAGTAGTGCGTCGATGTAACGGGATGGCCTTGGAGGCTCGCGTCCGTTTAAAGTCATCCATGCTGTATTGAGAATTTCGCAATATCAATCATAGTTACAGCATTCGATGAAATTCTCCTTAACGATTGCATACCATTAGTCTGAGAACATTGGGCCATCCTGAATAATTGATGACTGCTGGAATATTGCAATAATGGACGATGACATTATTTGCTGCATGTACGATATGAACATTTTCGGCTGCGATGCCATCCTTAATTAACTTGTTTCAAGCTACATAAAACTTGAAGGGCGTTCTTCATTTTTATTATGCTGTAACGGGTGAATTAGATAGATCAAAATCCACCTCTCAAGAGAAATTTTTCATTCCTCTATTGCTTTATGACGAGAAAGACCGGAATAGCAAACTATAAGAACACCAAGCTAATTTACACATGAAACATATTCCTGAGCCTTAGACTTACGAAGGAAGTGAATCTCACATTATAATCGACCGAACATTTTGCCAGAAGACTGCGGATCGTTTGAAGTATAAACCATGATCTTTATCTGGAAATGTCCGTTAGACGAAGCAATGAACCGATGATATATTCTTGAGGAAGGATTTAAAAGTTTGAAACAAAGTTCAAAAAGAACAGATATGTTCACCCAAAAACCTGCAGACGTTTTTTCAAACGGTTTTGTTTCATTATGGAGATTGAAGAAAATAATCGAAAAACTGAAATCATTGTTCATTTGTATCTTAACGGCTCGTTATTTGTGACAAGCGGAGAGTTAAGCTTTTCCTTCCTTTTTAAGCAAAAAAACGCCCTCCCTTTTTTTTTTTTTTTTCTGCCGTTTTCTTATTTTTTGAAATTTAGTTTATTGACTTAAAATAATTTTTCCAAACCCATAATATATCGGGGGGGCGCAATATTGCCGGAAAGGGCAATCTTGCCCTTTTTCGGATNAAAACTACCTAAGGTAACTTTTGTTAAGGTTAGTCCACCAGTTTTATATCTACTATTTGAGAACGGAACGAGATATTCCCAAACAGATTTTTGCATCCAACAGCCGAGGGATAAATAAATGACTCATTTTTTTTTGATTTTCCAACGGGTGTCCGGTAATACCGGAAATTGGCCGGTAAAAAGTTAAAACGTCGGTTTTGAGAAAACCGCACATTCTTCGAAGCCAATTTTTGGGCACGTAGTAGTACTTTTCGTCAGAAATTTTTTGGCAGATTTTTTTTGTAATTTGACACCCCTAAAATTTTTTTTGAATACGAAAAACTGTAATTTGACCTGTAATTTTATTTTCAAGCATTTTCTTGTGAAAAACTAACCAGGTAAGAATATTTTCAGGTCCGCAGGTCTTCTGACTTAAAAGATGGCCAAACTGTAATTTGACGTCTTGAGAGGTGTCAAATTACAAAAAAAAATTCGGCCAAAAGTTTTGGCCTAAAAAGTTGTACAAGATACCAAAAAATTGGCTTCGAAGGATGTGCGGTGTTCTCAGAACCGACTTTTTAAAAGTTTACCGGCCAATTTCCGGTATCATCGGACATCCGTTAGAAAATCAAAAAAATTTCTTCATTTATTTATCCTTTGGCTGTTGGATGCAAAAATCCGTTTTGAATATCTCGTTCCGTTCTCGAATGGCAGTGGAAAAACTGGTGGGCTAACCTAAAAAAAAGTTACCTAATGGTTCAAGAAAGCAGACGGTGTATCTCGAAACTACAAATTTGTAGCATATGCTTTGTAGCATTGCATTTTAGGTTATTATTTTAATAAAAATTGTTTTTTTGTGATTTTATTCCCCAAAAATAAATTATCAAACCAGCGTCATTCTTTTATGTTAACCGAGATAATAAACAATATATTGTTTTCTGACTTTGATATTTATTATCTCGGTTAACATAAAAGAATGACGCTGGTTTGATAATTTATTTTTGGGGAATAAAATCACAAGAAAACTATTTTTATTAAAATAATAACCTAAAATGCAATTTTGAAATTTTTTTACGACCCATTTAAAATTATTTTATTGAAAATTTGTCATTTGAAGTTAAAATTTTTAAAATGATTTTTAAGGATTTTATTGGTTTAACAGAAGAATCAGAAAATATTCGGTTATGTTTAATTGATTGCTACTATAATGACGATGATTGTGACTTGGACTCGGATTCGGAAGTTTCTGTAAATGAAGAACAAATTGAAATCACCTCGCTAATTTCAGTGGAATCAGATGGCTCAGATGTTGAACTTGAAAATGAGTTCGACCTTGAAAAAGCTGTTAACAAAAGTCTGGAAGAAAATCCGATAATGATCAAATCATCGACTGTAGCTCGGTAAATCACTATTTAAGTAATACACCGGTTTGGTTTTTTAGATGTCTTAAATTTGTCTTGATTCGAACTGATACATACCATCTTTCTAAAATTTTGGGTCATAATTTCGAGGTGACTTTTGTGACACAATTTTAATTAATTTGTCTCGGTTTTATGTACGTAATAGGTGCTCTATTCAGTGATGTCATGAAACATTAGGTATTTTTTTTAACTCCCCCCACCTGGCCTTCGAGAAAAATAACTGAGAAGGGTGGGGGAGTTAAAAAAAACTACCTTAAAGGCTAAAGCATATTAATTTGTTATTTCATAAATTTTTTCAAATTCTTTTTTAATTTCAAAACTTTGTTGAAATTAATTTTTAATGTCAGAATTTTTGAGTAATTAATCTTCAATTTCAGATTTACTACTACAGTAGGATGACTTTAAACGGATGGCCTTGGAGGCTCGGGCCGTCCGTTTAAAGTCATCCTACTGTATTTGAAAATTTGCAATCAAATTAGTTAAATTCATGAAATTCTGCCTTAACGATGCAACAAATTAGTTGAAATTGGGTCCAAAATAACCTAGAAATTATGTGATGATGCCCAAATTGATTGCAAATAAATGGTAATATTGACATTTATTCGCGCAATGTTGATTCGGTCATTTCCCCTCATAATTTAACTTTTCAAGCTACAAAAAACTTGAAGGCGATTTTCATTTTGTAATTATGTGTAACGGTGAATTTTTAGACCAAATCCACCCTCCAAAAATTTCAATTCCTCTATTGTTTATGACGAAAAGACGGCAATAGACAAAATAAAGAACACAAAATTAATTTACAAAATGAAACATATTCCTGAGCCTAGATTACGAGAAGGATATCTCCAATTATATATCGACGAACATTTGGCCAGAAACGCGGATCGTTTGAAATATAAAGACTTTATTGGAAATGTCCGTAGACGAAGCAATGAAGATGATATTTTTAAGGAAGGTTATTTAAAAGTTTGAACAAATTTGTCAAAAAAAGAGTATGTTCACCAAAAACTTGCAGACGTTTTTTCAAACGGTTTCAAGGGTAAATGAAGAAAATAATCGAAAAATGAAACATTTTGTTAATTTGTATTTAACTGTCGTATTTGTGCAAGCGGACGTTTAAGTTTCGCTTCCTTTTTTGAGCAAAAACCTGTGCCGTTTTTTTACTTTTTTTGAAAATTTTAGTTTTTTGACTTAAAAATAATTTCAAAACCCATAATTATATACAGGGGGGGGGCAATATTGCCGAAAAGGGCAATATTGCCCTTTTTCGATTTTCAATTGCTTTATTTTAAAAGACTAGTACAATAAAATAGTTGATCTATAGTCGTACTATAGGCCCTATAGTATAGGGAGTACTTCAGTTTTTAGGCTTTTTTGCCGTTTCAAGTTATAGTTTGTTGGGGAAAAACAACAAATTACTGTCGTATTTGGCTATAAGGACATCGTATATATGGACAAAACGACAGAATTTTTTTGATTTTATGGAATGTGAGAATTTAAGTAAAGTTAAAATAATGTTTTATGCACAGGTCCAATCATTTTTTTTATTTTCAGTTTGTATTTTTGAATTTGTGTGTGTCAAGAGCTGATGATCATTTTCCAGACATAATTGGAGTCGACTTGCTCTTAAATTGAATTTTTGTACTGGGGGCCTATATAACAGGAATTATTTTAGCTAAAAATGGTGATTTTGCGTAGGTTAAATTCGGCAATATCAGCANTTTTTCAAACGGTTTCAAGGGTAAATGAAGAAAATAATCGAAGAATGAAACATTGTGTTAATTTGTATTTAACTGTCGTATTTGTGCAAGCGGACGTTTAAGTTTCTCTTCCTTTTTTGAGCAAAAACCTGTGCCGTTTTTTTACTTTTTTTGAAAATTTTAGTTTTTTGACTTAAAAATAATTTCAAAACCCATAATTATATACAGAGGATATATTATTGCCCTTTTTCGATTTTCAATTGCTTTATTTTAAAAGACTAGTACATAGGGAATCAAATAAATGGAATAACACGCCTACGTTTTTCTACAAATTCGTATCTTTTTGCCTTACACGCCTACGCATTTTTGGGGAGGACCATTCCATCAACTTGAACATAACCGTACAATAAAATAGTTGATCACTTCAGGAAAAAATGTGTGATTTTACAATTTCTAGAAATTTAAACTAGAAATTCAGAACAGTCATTTTCCTAAGGTCGCTTTTTTTATCGGTAGGCCCACCTAAGGGGTATCTGTTCTGAGAGAACTAGAATAGATAGCGACAATCGTTTTTTTGCATCTGAATTTTAACCGAATTTGGAACGCAGGAAATTTTTCTTTTTTTCGGTCATTTTGAGCAATTTCGATGACTGATTTACGGTCACGTGATCAACCTAGGAAGCCAAACAAAATTTCTACAGCATATTTTTTTCCAAGGTTTCACGTGCAGAAAACGATTTGTCGCTATCTTGTCTAGTTATCCCAGTCGAAATCACAATGGGCCTACCGAAAAAAAACGACCTAACTGGCTCATGATTTGTTTAGAGTTTTCGGAATTTTAGATGAATTGTTCTGAAAAGTACTCCCAGTACTTCAAATGACAATATGGTCGAACCACTACAAACATGCATTTTACCCAACCGAAAAAAGGTGTGGTTTTAGATATAGTCGTACTATAGGCCCTATAGTATAGGCTATACTGTATAGGGAGTACTTCAGTTTTTAGGCTTTTTTGCCGTTTCAAGTTATAGTTTGTTGGGGAAAAACAACAAATTACTGTCGTATTTGGCTATAAGGACATCGTATATATGGACAAAACGACAGAATTTTTTTGATTTTATGGAATGTGAGAATTTAAGTAAAGTTAAAATAATGTTTTATGCACAGGTACAATCATTTTTTTTATTTTCAGTTTGTATTTTTGAATTTGTGTGTGTCAAGAGCTGATGATCATTTTCCAGACATAATTGGAGTCGACTTGCTCTTAAATTGAATTTTTGTACTGGGGGCCTATATAACAGGAATTATTTTAGCTAAAAATGGTGATTTTGCGTAGGTTAAATTCGGCAATATCAGCACTTTCGGCAATATTGCCCCCCCCNAAAATCACGGCGCATATCGAAGATTATGCCTATGCCTGCAGTTTTGCTACGCCTAGTAAAATTGCCTATTAAAATGCCTAGGCCTAGTTAAATTGCAGGCATAGGCATAATCTTCGATATAATAGTTTTATTAAACTTTTCATTTTTGATTTCATAAATAACCCTGAAAAGACTATGCCTGATTTAGAAGATATCCCCATAGGCCCATTTGCAGATACGGAAGTTACAGACGAAGTTGAGCAAAATTTAGTTTACTGCGATTCTGATAGTGACGACGAAATACCACTCGCCTACTTAAAAAGTCCCATTACAATTATGCCGGTTTCATCAATAATTCCTGTAGAACCAGAAGTTCTACCAATTTGTGTTTATATTAAGGAGGAGCAAGAAGTTTCAAGTAGCGATTCTGACAGCTCAGTAGATTACCCTCCAGGACCGTGTTAAAATAAAATTTTGAAGAAACAATTAAAATTGGATATAAGAAAACAGCACATGCTCCAAGGCCATTTTTTGTCATTTAGTATTAATTTTCGTCTTGGTTTTGGGAAAAAAGTTTGTTAATTGACACTTATAAATTAAAAACTGTAGTATATTAAAAATTGTTTTGCTTTATATATTCTCTTGAAAAATTACTCTGGCAGGTATATTTTTACTAGGTCCACAGGTTATCTAACTTAAAACACGCATAAACCGTGATTCGACTCCTTGATAGGTGCCAGTTTACAAAAAAAAACGACGAATAATTGTACCGGATGCCAAAATACCTGCTTGGAGGTGTCGTGTTCTCAGAACCAAATTTTTGAAAGTTTACCGGAAATCCGATGCAGTAAAGAAATATATTTTTGATTTTTTACCCAAGTTGGGGGCCATAATTTTTCAGAAGAAAATTTTTTATCAAAAAATGTTAAATATACTGTCGTATTTGGCTATAAGGACATCGTATATATAGACAAACCGACAGAAATTTGGACATTTTTGGCCATTTTCGAAAACTGTCGTCGTATATATGGACAAAACGACACTTTATAATTGTATTGAGGGGGGGGAATTGACGAAAATTTGACGAATAAGGACCTGAATAATGTAGGGATTCATTTTTTCGATTTTTTTATTCTTCGTTTATGTGCTATTCATCCTGGAATTGAAGGCCGTTGATGCCCAATTATGAAAAAATCGTGTAATTTCTCCCTGATTCGTGTTGCTGATGGTGGAAAATCAATTAAGGACATGATTTTGATGACATATGAATCATATGATATGATTTATATGATATGAACTTTTAGTGCATTTTAGGATAAGTTTAAATTTTTTATTAGCTAAAATTAACTTCATTCAAACGTGATTGTGAGTATTTAAAGATTAAATAATTGTTTTAAGTCATCATAATCCCTATAAAGTCTTATCCGCCCAGGCTGTCACCTGTCGTCGTTATATTTAAATTAGTATTTGAAAAAAACTCGGACAGGACAGATAGCTGTCCTAGGACAGATATTTTCAATTTTGGTCTCAGGACAGAAAATTTTGAAATTGGCCTGCCTCAGGACCGGACAGAAATTTTCAAATCTTGTGCCGACCCTTGCCTGTCGAGGCCAAAATAGAGTCTTAGAGCGGTATCGAAAATCCGAGGATGACATTCTGGATAATTTTTCACCAAAAAAAATTTGAAATATTTTTTGAAAATTTTTCGATATTTTATTCAAAATTTTTCAAAATCCGGAATTTTCAAATGACCAGAAATAACTACATATGGGTATCAAACAAAATAAAATT
>SCLH01000510.1:218758-240324 GCA_004367855.1 Oikopleura vanhoeffeni
TTAGCAGTCGAAAAGTATTGCGATGAAGTTTTTCAGAATCAAAATTCCCAGGCGGTATTTTTATATCGATATGTAAAACTAAAATCATCACCTCTTTTCTTTAAATTATCAAACTACGACAATTTTACGTTTTTGAAAGTATATCGAGTAGAAAAGTACATTTTTCGTAAACATGAAAACGTTTTGAATTTTTTTTTATCTGCGAAAAATTGTTTGAACTTTAAAATTAGTCTAGTATGTCGACCATAANTTATAAGTGACAAAATCAAGGCTAAATCTATTGAGGTAAATATTTTCAGACCCGGTTTAATTCCATTAAATATATCTTTTTTTCAGCTTAGTGACACGATGACTGTGATTTATGAAGAAGCCTTATTTTTAAGCGAGAACCTCGAATTTTTCCCACTGGAAGCAACAAATGATGCATTAACTGCCGCTATTTTAAAGCGAAGAGCATCTGTTGGTCCTGGATATCAAAATTCGCTTTTCATTAATGCTGTTAATGAGGTCATTTGGCGTGCATGTAAAGATCAACTAACCCCAAATGATAACCGCTTACAAATCTGCTGTGTTAATTCTCCTGGGAGCATAACTTTAGCCAAAGCTAGGTTAAATTCCATTTCTCTGTTACAAAATTTCATTGTTCGCTTCAAAAACTGACAATAATTTATTTAGTTGAATTCAAATATAATGAGAAATTATCTGAACAAGGCATAATTTCTCTCAGCGTTGTAATTTATCATGCAGGATGTTAATTAACAAATAAATTAACAATAAAAATTGAAAAAAAAATTGAAAAAAAAATTTGAAAATTTTTGTGAAAAATTTTTGGAAATTTTTTTTAAAGATTTATAAAATTTTGAATTAAATCCAAACATTTATTATATTTTCTGTGGGCAGTTTGAAGCTTTAAACCACGCGTATAGGAATATAATATTTTTTTAATTTCACTGTAATATAAATTTTTTTCTTGCATTTTTATAATGTTGTTGCACAAAAATCTCAATTTTAGACTTTACATCGGCGTTCAATAGTTTTGGGGAAAGTTTTTTTAAAGGTTTCCACACTTTAAAATGACCACACGGTGGTATTTGACAATATACTTAAAAAAAAACCCAAAGCGAGCAGGTTTCATTGTTTTTTTTCAGAAAAATCGTCATTTTTCATCGATTTTGACGATTTTTGGTTATTTCAGACCCCTATAACTCGAGTTTTATCGACAATTTGATTTTTAAAAAATTCTGGCATTATCAGTGAATAAAGGCGCACAATTTAAGACTTTCAAATATGTTTTTCGATTAACTTTTTTTCCAACCAATCAGAAAGCTGTATTTTCCAGAATTTTTTTGGTCATTTGACCTCAAAATTTTTTTCCCTGACCAAAAGTTGACCTGATGTACTATTTGGATTTTGATGTTTTGGGCTGAACATCAAAAAGGTGAGTAACCTGGGACAGCCTAACAACAACCCAATAAACTCAATCAAATTCTTCTAAAACAAACAGTTCTATCGACTTTAACGCTAAATTAAAATTAATTCACAAAAAAAATATTTTTCTTCTGCTGATCTGCTGCGTCACTAAAGGTATACGTCTCTGGCTGTGTGCAAACTCGATGTCGCTTCAAACGTACCACTTGCGATTTGGTATCTTTCAGTATAATAACTGATGTCGACTGTATACACCAATGTGAAAAATTATACTAAACTGCCTGATAACTTAAATTGAATGCAAAAAAATATCTGATGGAAATTAAAATATTTTAATGTCAATGAAAGTGCGAGCATAGAAGCATGAATTACAATTTTGCAATTAATTTGGTAAAGTGTGAAGTTAAAAGTGTGACTTGGTTATTAGATCAATTCTCAGTGTCAAATGCTCATGAGGTGATTTTAGGTTGAGGTTATACAATTTTGTATGTTTGATACCGGCGAAACCGTGATAAAACCCCATTATTTTATTCTCGTCAAATGTTCAGAAAAAGCGTTTATAGTTCATGTGCTCACTGTTATTTCAGTTTCAAATTATTTTCAAGATTTTTAGGGATTTTCCAAGAGTTTCTTATATTTTTCATTTAGGAACCTTCGTTGATCCCTATCATGGAAATGTGCCGTCAGCCAGATCAAATGATCAAAAATGATATAAAAGTAACATATTATTTTCGAAATTAAAAAAAACTCAAATCATAGGAGGACTTTGAAAAACTGAAAAATTTAGATTTTAGCATTTTTGCTCATTTCACAAAAATCAAGTTTTTCGTTTTTTTTTGCAAGTTTTAAACAAATTATGTGGCATACAGTATGCAGTTAGCACGTCCACCATTAATTTTGACTTATAGAAATAATGGGTGGATTGTTCCGAAACTTTTTGGGGGTGAATAATATATTGCAAAATTGGAAAAAAAATTATGAACAAAAATTTTGGTAGTCACGTGATCAAAATATAGCGATTTTTCATTTTTCAGTATTTAATTAATATAAAACAGATGCCGAATCGATAGTTTTTGGGTCAACGTCAGTTATAAATGAAATTAACACACTTTTTGGAAAAAAAATAAAGAAAGTCAAAATTATGATTTTTTGGCTCCCAAACCTCGATTTTTCGAGAAAAAAAACGTAAAAGAGAGAAAAAAGGGATGCCCGTTTGATCCGACAAAAATTATTTAATAAAATCCCATTTTATCGGTCTTCGGCCGATTTTGGGCTCATTTTTCAACAAAATTAAATAATGAACATAAAATCCCCGTNTACTTGCCTATAATCATACTCAAGACAATCACTTAGACAACATCAGTGGGATTCGAACACGCGCTATAGAGATAGTAAGCGTTTTTGAGATGGAGTTCCGTTGGGAAAAGGATATCGCCGAATGTGCCAATATCGCAGAATTTGCCAATAACGCCTAAAAAGTTTCGGCGCTATTGAGCACCTCCCCTGTATTCTTTTTTTAAACAGTAGATAAGTTTGTATTTTTTTGCTCGGAAAAAAGCTAAAGTATGGATGTTTTTCAAATTTTCGCGATACCTTAGCCAAAATCACATTGAAGAATCGACGAGGCAACGACTTTGGGCACAAACGTATGCATATAATTTCTTGCATTTTCAAGAAACGGATTCACAATTACCTCTTGCAAATGAATCTGATGCTTTATTGGAAAAAAGTGCTGATAGCTCTCAGCGATCCGAAGTGCAAGTGAATCTGGTCAGGAATTAACTCAGTTTTATGTTTAGTTAAATTTTAATTGAATCATAAACTTTTAGATCAAATTTTCTTAAAAATATTCCTATTAAAAAAAAGTAGACATGGTCAGTTCAAAAATGAATGATATGAATATGACCAACAACAACGAAATACAGTTGGCTGTTTTACAGCCAGTGAATTTCGAATTCGAATATCAAGCAGTAGCGCCTATTGCAAATAACCCTCCCGAAAATTCAGGTTTTAAAAATTGTGGATACCCTCTAAAAGTTAAAAGATAAAACGAAGTAAAAAGAATTTGTCAAACCTTGTTCTCACTTGTACTCTTTTTTCGATTTTTCTAAGTATTTTTTTGAAAACGAAGTTAAAAAATAACGTTTGCTCTAATAAAACCACTGAAACTTCAAAATATTACCTTGACGCCAACTTTCTCATCAGTGTTTTTGTGGCTTTCTTTTGAGCCTACTGTCGAAAAAATCGAAGCACTTTTTTTTCCGAAATTTTTCTCATGGGTCCTCCAAAAAATCATATTTCGAGTTTGGGGTCAAAATCTCCCCTAGGAATTTGTCAATTTAGGAACCACCGGGCGATTTTTATGAAGACTTAGAGACAATAAGACTGCACCAAGTTGCCCCAGGATATCTACAAAATGTATTTGCGGTCATTACATCAAAAAAAATTCCAAACTTTCGCTCTTTTGCGACTTTTTTTCAGAATTAAGTCAAAAAATGATGTTTGTTAAAATTTGTCCACTAAAACTTCAAAATATCAGCTTGACGTAAGCTAACTTTATCTTCAGTGTTTTTCTGGCTTTCGTTTGAGCCTACTTTCGAAAAATCGGAGCACATTTTTTTTCGAAAAATAATATTTTCAAGTCGGCATGGAAATTTGAGAAAATGGCTCTTACAGATCTTAGGCATGTAGCAAGGTATATTTTGAAAAATTTTGGGCCTTTTTTGAAATTTAACCTCAGAAGAAAGATTTTAAAGCTGAAAATCGTTAAAAATTTCCAAAAATCGTTAAAAATTTCCGAAAATCGTCTGTTTATATGACCCTTAGGAAAATCGCTCTCCTACAAATCTTAGTCTGCTTATTCTACGTATTATGTCAACTTTTCGAAAACTTTTGATATATCGAAAATGATCCCTACTGCGCCTTTTACACCACGCGTCATACCTATTAGTCAGAATACTCAATTGTCGACTTAATTCAAGAATCCCGCTATTTCATTGGTCACTTTCTCAAAGTTATGACTCGTGGTGTAAAAGGCGCAGTAGGGATCATTTTTGATATGGTCTGGGAGGAGAGATTTTGAAATTTTGCGAAGTGGCCTCATGTTACGACTATGTGA
This sequence comes from Oikopleura vanhoeffeni, assembly GCA_004367855.1. Lineage (NCBI taxonomy): Eukaryota > Metazoa > Chordata > Appendicularia > Copelata > Oikopleuridae > Oikopleura > Oikopleura vanhoeffeni. Next base: position 223,305 of record SCLH01000510.1, read on the forward strand.
CGATTAGTGTAATCATCAACATCTGAGTTTGAGCTTCGATTTCACAAGATAAAGGCTAAGTCAACAAATTGACATTTTTGGAATTATGGCTCAAGCTTCAGATTTTCCTAAACTAGCTCTGCAAAATTGCAAATCAGACATGAAGACCCCCTTAAGGTCGCTGGTTTTATAAGGGGCGTTAAAAATGCTCCAAATTCACTGAGGTTGTTTAAAAATGCAGATACAATCAAATCCTAAAAAAAAAATTCGCGTTTTTTTTCAAAATAAACTTAGAATAAACGTGCTTGGGCACTAAAACCGGTTAAAAAAATAAAAGATTTTTGGGGTATCGTATTCCGTACTGCTCCGTTAATGCTGCACCCACTGTTCTGCGTATGCTTGCAAAAACATTGTGAAATCGACAATCATCCGTAAATTTTCATCTCAAAATGATTGCATGTTTCCTAATTTAATTATTCAATTTATTAATATTTATTTTGTAAGGGTAAGTAACCAACGTGTGTACATCCTTAGATCCCAATATGACGGTGAAAAGCGAGTTAATTGTAGTTACAAAGAGAAAGAAATAGAATTGAAAACAGTTTTGAAACAATTATAAAAAATAGGCATTATATTTAGGATAAAGGGGTGAAAAAGACTGAAATTATGTTCAGGGATCAGTTGAGGATCTCATAATGAGGTCCCCATGGTTAGTCTTCGATATTTTGAATACATCAGCGGTTCAAAAAGGGGAGAACAAAAACACTAATATATATTGTAACCTATTCGTTAATAACAAATTGTTAACAATAAATTGAAGATATTCGTCAATATATTTATATCTAGAAATATTCAAAGACAACTGATCTACTGTATGTCTTTGTCTATCCAAAAAAGATATATCAGTTGTATGAGAATATTTTTAGGCGGTGGTAATTTTTACTTAGACTTTTTTTTTCAATTGCGACTTTTGCATGAAGATTTTGAAAAAATAATAAAATTTTGCGTTTTTACGCAATTATAAAATTACAAAAAAAATGTGTAAAAAAAATTACAACCCCGATATTTTTAGATATCTATTTTTTAAGTATTCAAAAAATGTATAGTGTAATTGCTAATATAAAGTCGATTCGAATGCCAATTTTAAGGCCACATATTTGAATTCAACTTGAATTATATTTGTAAAGTATCGAACGATTTCGAATTAAATTTCGTAAAATTAGTTAATATATTTGAAAGCTAAGATTTCGAAAATCTTTGTTGAACTGAAATTTTCGAACGTTTTTTACTCGTACCATTTAATTTTTTTGGCAATTTGTCAATGAAACTAATGCGGATTCAGTTTATAAACGTTTCCAAATGAACCTGCTAAAAAACAAAATTTAAAGCCACATTTTCTAAATTTCTTCGCAGCTATTTTCTTATAATACACTAGTAGCCTATTTATCAAGACATCAATTAAAGCCTTATTACTTGGAAAATACAGAAAATATACCGTTTAAATGGATTTGAGTTTTGACGGAAACTTGAGTTGAACCAGTTTCATAGATTTGAGTAGAAATGGGTCACAATAAATAGTTAACTAGTGTATAGTGACTAGCCTGTTTATCCGCTCTTTTGAAAAAGAAGTGTATCAAACTTGGAGAACATTTGGCAAAATGGATTACAGTAAAGTGTCTCTAGTAGGACGCGTCATAAGAGTTTTAAAAATAAAATCCTGCGAAAAGTTCTTTACTGTACTTTTAAAAGATGCCTTGGTATGATACATATGTTACATACGTATCGTACCATGACGTATTTTTAGGGAACAGTAAAGTACTTTTTCAGGACAGTACTTTTAAAATCCTTAGGACGCGTTCTACTAAAGACACTTCACTATATTTAAAAATTTCATTTTTAACTCCTATGAATTTAAAAGGATCTGTAATAATAACCAGCCGAATCGAATGTATGAATAAAATTTTCGACGATTTTCCAGCTCTCTTATTCGTTACTTTCAAAGTCACCGTTAAAAATAATAAAACTGGCTAGTCATAATATGAATGAATTAAAAATCGCAATTTTTTCTAGAATGGTTATAACCAAATCCTTGAATCTGTGTTTTTTTAATTTTGTAGTGCATCTGAAAGGACGCGTCCTATTTATATAAAGGATTGTCATATGACAATTACTTTACTATAAAAAGGTGCATTGGTTCGATACCTCTATAAATCATATGTTTTTATGATGAAGGTACTTTTTGTAGGACCCTACTTTTTATATTGATATGACGCGTCCTTTAAAATCACTTCACTGTAAAATATTTTATCGATTCTTTGACTTTGATAATTTAATGAATAAAAATTATGCGAAATTAACCTAGCCTATGAAAATTTATTTAATATCAATTTTGATTCGCTAAAATTTTATATGGAAAATTCAGGAATTTTATAATAATTTTAAAATCGTATATTATAGCGTTAATGCAGCGAAAGAATTCTTTAGAAAATCTATCAAATTTTCGAGGCGAATAAATCTTTCAGTTTAATTCATTTCTTCTTATTTTTCTTCTTTATCGAAGCTTTCGACGTGAGTGTCGGGGAGGCATTAGCGCTATTTGTTTTAGACTTTTTTGGCGTTCTCCACATTTTACCGATAATATTGGGCTTTGGCGGGTTAGAGTTTCTTTGGGAATTATCCGATCTAGAGCTGTCAGCTGATTGGGTGCCGTGCAATTGAGGGACGGTGTCGGGAATAGTCATGCCGAGCTCCGGGGGGAAGTGAGCTCCCGGGGAAAGTGGGCGAAATTCGGCAGAGACATTTTTCCCTTTTGCCGGTTTGGTGGCCGATCGTTTTATTTCGGCATTTTTCTTTGGTGTTCGACTTTTTGAAAGGTTCGAACGGGTTTAAATATTTTTCAATATTATGGTTTTAGACAACTAAAATAATTTTGGAAAAATTTACTTTCATATATTTTTAAGGATGTCGTTTTGTCGATATTTATAGGCACTTACTTTTTGAAAAATGGCCAAAAATGTCAGACTTTCTGTAGTTTTGCGGTTTATTTAAGAAAATATCTTTTAAGTGCGAACCCCTTTCTAAATAAATCGACAAAAAACGATTTTGATTTTGGTTGTTCTTTTAACTTTACAATTGCTTTAGATGGCTTTGTCGGAGGAGTTACGGCAGCAATGGGGACATTTTCACGATCTGGAATTTGTCCAGGCCCAGAAAATAAATCGATGTCTGAAAATCATGTTGATGTTATAAACAAAATTAATAGGGTGGTGAGAGTGAATTTGACAATTGTGCCGGTTCGTAATGCTAAACTGATTGAGATGAAAGTGTTCTGAAAAATGTACGTTTGAAAAATTTAGCCTGGAACTTGGGATTATAATGATGAATCTAGTACTCACTCACGGCTCGCGTACAAAACGTATAGCACATTTCAGCTACGGTACTGGTGTAGTATGGTGAGAGCTAATTTGTAGTAAAAAGCGGTGAGCGAAAAGTGTAACGCCACCTCAATCTAAAACGAGAAAACAGAAATCATTACGTTGGCTCTGCAGGGCCCTGATTGGCTGAATCGGTAAATCGATCACAGCCACAGTGATCGTAGTACATGATACGTGTAGTACTATTAAACAGCTGTTATCAAATTGTTAATACTACATCGGTGTCGCGACATGTGTCGTAGCGCATTATTGAAATATTATTCCAAAATCCATATTTTCGTGCTGGAAAAGAAAAAATAAGCTACATGTTGACTACAATCTTTAGAGATTATCCGCAGTTTAAAACGGAAGTCAGTTCTAAGGAAAAATAATTAAAGGTGAAATTAATTTACCCCAAAATTTTTAAATCACAGCTTTCTGAATTGTGGATAATCATTTTTTTAATTTTTTCCGTAATTCGTGTACTTAATATGTGATTTAAATTTTTGAGGTTTATTATTTGGAAGCACAAAGATAGATCAGCGCAAAATAATCTGGGCAGTTTTTAGTCTAACGTTCCCTAATTGTTGTTCGCTCAAAAGAGGTATCATTACGCTTTTGAATCCGCGCCTGTTATTGGCTGCTATTAAATAAAAGAATATGGTGCGTAGGTTCGTGAACCTGCCACCTCGAGTGTTTATCATTTAGGGTACGTTAGATGAACACCTGTTTCAAGACATGGAATCGCCTAGTATGATATTTGTACGATCACCTGTTAAAATATGAAATTGTTTTCCCGCCTTTAATTTCACCTTTAATAATTTTTTCTTAGAACTGACTTCAAAGTCAAAAATTATGGTGTACTTTTTTCCCTAGATTTTTCTTCTGAATTTCAATGCTAATTTCATAAATCTTGTTATATTGATGCCTTTTTTAATTTCATATTTTTAAGCTGGAAAATAGTATCTACGATTGGTTTACCTTCACTCGCAAATATATCTTTCCAAAATTTAAATATATAGTGATTTTTGCGAAATAAAACTATTCTCTGCCCAAACAACATATTTTTGCAAACTCTAGATTTCAAATATGTGAAGTCTTGAATTTACTTTTCATGTTTCTTAAAAAACTGAAAGATGCTAACGCGAAACGTAGTTTAAATAAAATATATTATAATTTAAGTCAGATGGGATGAAGTTCAAATCAGGCTTTATATGAAAAAAGGGGGTCACCAGGCCCCCTTTTTCGCGTTCGTGTTTGACCAAGAAGGGCATTGAAAATAGAGGTCAAACTCGAACGCGAATCAAGGAGTCTGAAAATTCTCTTCTTAGATATACGGTATATCATATATCTAAAAAGAAATCAATTTGTAAAGTACATGGGGTTGGATAACAAAGATGTTCAAGGCTAGATGTTCATGAACTTTTCAGACATTTTTTATATCAATCAGTTAAGCAGTACAAACCCCCACATGTTAAAATTCAGTCTCACCACCCCCATATAGGCCGTGATTTTGTTAATTTGATGCAATTTATTTTTTAACTTTTTTTATTTGAAAACTATGAGATAATTGTTTCACTCAATGTTTTTATTAAGCAGCTTAACCCTCCGAGGCATAGAGCCTTTTGAAAGGCTCAAGCCACTTTGAATCATCCAAAAATGATGAAAAAAATGATCGCAGAAACTTCTCTTTCTGATACATTTTAAAATTTAATAATGTGAATCTAATAATATCACCTTAAATTTTTTTGGAATAAAAACTTGAAATATGCCAGTATTGAGAAGAGTCTTTTGAGTCCATTTTGCAAAAAAAATGACATTCCAGGAAGTTATGGGGCGAAAATATTTATTTATAAGTAAAATTTCAAAATATCTTATTTCGATATTAGTATGGATAAAATGATATGTTTTGAAGTAATACTTAATTTGTGAAAANCATGTCAGTGTGGTACCTTTATACCATATTTGCCTCAATATTGTAATAATTATCAAATAATTTCATTAAATCGAGAAAACTAACAATTTTTTCCTAAAAAACGTGATTTTTTCATGAATATTTTGAACTTATTTAGAAATATCTTTTGACTCCCAACAGATATACTCAATCGGACAGAAGTATTGAGTAGAACAGAGCACTGCGCAGTTATTGAGATAAACATACATTTCCTGGAGCCTACCATAAGGTAGTATAACGTGGTTTAATTAACCTAGTTTTTAAACGTTTTTTCTAGAATTAAGCATAAAGTTTCTAGAATTTGAAATTTTTTTTGATCTCATAAGAGTTTTCTGTAAACAGCGGTCACCCTCGCGGAACTTTGCTTCCAAGGGTTAATGATTTTTTAGCGAAATAAGCGTTTATTAAATTTTATTTCAATAATGGATTATATTTTTACATTATTGCATTTTATGTCATATAATTGTTTTGGGCATGCGTAGCATGACCAAAAAAATTATATTCTTTAAATAGAACATTTTGAGCTTATCGTCAGGGGGAGATGGTTTTTGTGATAGCGTTAGTCTGGTGGGCTTATCCATCCTGCTCGCGAAGTTAAGGGTAGTCTGGTTGGGGCGTATCGTGCAAAACAACACTCCTTAGAGTTTTCTCTCGTAAAATTAGGGAAATTTAGCTTGAGGTGTAAAAATAATTTGGATTGAAGCTTGCTTCAGGTTGAAAATCTTAAAATTAATCTTCAAATTATCTATGGATGAAATATTGAAATTAAACAATTTAGCCTCAATTTCGTACTTTAATTTTTAAAAAATGAGGAAAAAGAAAGATATTAGTCCATAGATATTTTCAAAAAAGATGTTAAAAGATAAACAGAAATTGCCAGAAATTTAAAAAACTCCAGAACCAGCTGCCAGTGTATCTGTGTTCTAATAAAGAAATAAGTCCAAATTTTTGAAACATACTAGTCTGACTTTACTTTTTTTGAATTTTGTATTAAAATTTTTGGTTATTTAACACTGTGATCGAAATTATTTAAAAACGATATAAACAAAAAGTTAACGGCATTCAACATTAAAAAATTATCTGTGTTAACTTTTTTTTTACCCTCGAAAATATGTTATGCCATAGAAGTTTATGTTTATACCTCAAGCTAAATTCACCCAATTTTTACTGGAGGAAGGTGTTTTGTACCGATGTTTTGTACGATACGCTCCTACCAGACTACCCTAACATTCGCTAGCACAACAGGCCCCACCAGACTACCGCTATCACAAACACTGTCACCTTCTGACCATGTGTTGTATCAAAGGAAACTAACAAATTTCCAAAACAATTATATATTTACAGGGTGAGTCTTTTCGATTTCTCCGTTTTTTTACACAGGCGGCTAGACAGCCAAAATCTTAAGCAAAGTATAGGCAATTTTGGCTGTCTACCCGCCTGGGTAAAAAAACGGAGAAATCGAAAAGACTCACGCTGTATACTAGATCAATAAAAAAAGGTTACATCCGATCAAAAAAGCTCAAAATGTTCTATTTATTTCAAGATGATTTGGATTTTTATAGTTTATATTTACCAGTGTCATAACTGGAGTATTGACCATTTAGGACAGTGTTGTAAATCGAGATGAGATTAAGAATCCCATCCCATCCTGATCTCGAAATGAGTTTGAAAGTGATATCTCTTCCTGATCTGGTTCTGAGATTTACAGAAACATCCAGTTTTCCAATTTTCCCACAAAAAAAATGATCAAAACATATTGGAAAACGGTTTTTAGTATCATGTTACATGATTCATGTACCCTTAGCGAATTTGTGACATGGTGATATTTCAGTTTTTGTTTAGGTCAACCGTTATACATTTTTTTAAACCGAAAGTTCCAGAGGAGAGGATGAATTTCAGTCCACTGAGATTATGTCTAGGCATAATTCTTTTTGTCTATTTTAATCGAAATGGATGTCTTCGAGTAGAAGACAACATTTTCTAATGATTTATTTATGGGAAAAACAGGTGAACTTGTTGACCTAGAAAAATTAAATAAATTTCCATAACACAAATTTACTTGCGTACATGATTCAAAAAACCGTTGGTCGATATATCTTATGGTCTTTGAGTGATTATGCTGACAAGGTTGGGTTCCCCCAAAAAAGTTTACTTTGTATTTGATTTGTAAAACATATTTTACAAAATAGGATAATTTTCATAGCCAGGTTTGTCTGAAACTGCACTTGAAAACTTTGAAAAAAAAATGAAACTATCGACGACTCCTTTAGGTAGGTTAAAATGATGAGACGAAAACGGAAAAAAATATCTGGACAAAAAACTACGAAGTAATAAAATATTTTATTTTTTTTGGCATTTTGGCCAGGGAAATTACGGTTAAAATAATAAAACGGTTAAAATGTCCTGACACCTCTGAAAGGGGCAAATTACAGTTTTTTCATTATTTTCAACAAAAATTTTAGGGTTGTCAACTTGGTAAAAAAAATTCTGAAGAAATCCCGTTTTATTCTCAATTATATAATCCCATTCCGATTTACAACACTGGAACTAGTTTTACAAAACTGGATCAGTGAACCACTATCTAAAATTATTTTCATCAATCAATTAAATTTAAAGGGTGTAGGCAAAATCCTTACCACTACTACTGTTACTATTTTTTCTGTCCTTGCCATCATTACGAGTAGTTTTTGTTTCAAGCGCATTTTTCCTCGCCGGTCTTCTCCTTGTCGTGATCGGTAGTCGAACAAGAGAATCTGTGGTAGAGTTTTCGATAGATGAATTGCCTGTATTGAGGGTTGAAACGAATTTCCTGTTAAAAATCAGCAAAAAATACATTGAAGGCAAAACACACGTGATTTGGAACCAAACCTTTGACAAGATTTGTGTGCTTGAGTGTAATCATTTATTTATTATTTGTTATTTCTAACAAACATTTTATTCGATTTTTTGAAAATATTATCGTAAAGAAAGCCTTGGAAACACTGATGAGAAAATATGCTTAGGTCGTTTTTTTAATAGGGGTTTCGGCTCCAGAAAAACTAGACAAGATATCAACAAACATTTTTTGCATATTAATCCGGACTGGAATGTTAAAACATTTTCTTTTTTCCCGTGATGACCGGTAATCAGCAAAAACGATTATTTCGGTAATCCTGGGCAATTTTCATTCATTCATTTATTTTGTTCCTTGATTTTCACATGCAAAAAACCCATTTGTGACTATCTTGTCTAGTTTTCCCAGTCGAAATCCCAGTAGCCCCATTGAAAACAATGTCCTTACTTTAGGTAAGTAACGTCACCTACAGTATGTGTTTTTTTTAGTGCTAACAGAATCTCAAGTGTCCGGGAGAATCGTCTATAATTTGGGGAGAATTCTCCCGGACACTTGAGATTATGTTCGCACTAAAAAAACACACTGTAGTATAAATTCAAGTTTTAGTGGTCAAATTCAAACGAATATTAAATTTGAGAGAAATAATTCGAAAAAAACTGAAAATTTACATGTACCAGGTATGATTTTTTAAAATTTGATCGCTAGTGCTTTTGAGTCATCCCTAATCAATTCGGGAGCATTTTGCAACTCCTTATTAAAAACTTAAAATGTTTAACTTTTTTTCAGCCAAAACTTTTAAATTCTTGAAAATTAAGATTTTTTGCAACCCTAAAATTTTATTGTTTTTTGATGTTGAGAGAAAAAAAAAGTATTTTTTTTTTTAATTTTAACCCTCGCCTAAACTGTCTATTCTTTGCATATCGAGCTTTTCAACAGATTTAGATTTCCTGATTCCCGCCCTTGGATGCTTTGTCCCACTTTGGGCGGTATATTCAGATCTTGGTCGAGATTCTTTGAGAGACCGTCTATTGTGACCCAGTCGACTTGAGTTGATTTTCTCGACCACGTTGCTGGCACTTAATTTTCGGACTGGGGCAGAAATTGGCCGGACATCATCAGAACTACTGACTTTTCCGGTGAGGATACGGGATTTTCCATTTAATATAAAATCTACCATCTCGTAAAGAAATCGATATTGATCTTCGGACTGAATATAAAATATGTGTTCATCACCCCGAAATTTGTTCTTAAGAAAGCCTAATTCATAAAAAAAATCAGCAAAAAACTTCTGATATCATGAGAAAATGTACTTTTAGGACAGAAGTTTTTTGCGTGAAACCCCGTCTTTAGTACTTTATTCTGTTCAACAATATTATTGGGGGTGCGCAGCGGGAACCATACATACTTTTAAGTTAGGTAGATTTTTTTTAATGCAACCCACCCTTGTCAGCATTATTTCTCGAAGGCCATAAGAGATATCGACAAACGGATTTTTGGTCAGAAAATGAATTCTAAAAATTTTCACTTTCAGCACTAACTTGAATTTTGATCATCAGAAACTTAATTTTTTCGATTTTTCAAAAAATGCGTGGGCGGGAAAGTCTAAATTTGCTCTGAGAAATTTTACCCAACAAACTCCAGCTTACCGTCTCCTATTCAAATCATTAACCGGTATTTTTAATTCGATTTTCAACGTTTATTTTTCCCCTCAATTCTGCTCAAGATTTTTATTTTTCGATGCTTTCACAAGATAGAAATTTGCCCGCTGCGCATCCTTATTATAGGTCAACATTTTCTAAGTGTCTATAAAGACAAACTAATTTTTGTCGCTTTGTTCATGTGAAACCGTGTCGCTTCGTCGATATAAAATAATTGGCCAAAAATTCTCTTAAAAACCAAGAAAAAATTCAAAAAATTAATATACGCTACAATATTATGGTGTTTGACAACAAAATTAATCATCGAAAAATACATTATTAAGGGTGTTGTTTTGCCCTTATATAGGCACCTATTTCTCAAAAACGGCCAGAAATCTCAGAATTTATATCGGTTTGTTCATATATATGCAGTATTTTTAGAGACAGTTAAGTAGTTAACTTTTATTTTAGTGCCCCCTCTTGGAGCAAAAACCGTAGTAGGTATCGAGAAACGGTTTTTTGCATCCGATAGCCAGCCAAACTTGACACCAATGAAAAAAATTCGATTTTCAGGGTCTACCGGTTTACCGGTAGTCAGCTGAAAACACCGGTAATTGCGGTTTTAAGAGAACTAATCATAATTCAACTTCAAAATTACTTTATGGGTGACTTTTCAAGAGAAAATTTTTTGGCATTGTTTTTATTTTGACACCTGAACACACCTAGTGGAGTAAAGAGCACTTTTTAATCTCGGTACTGGGACATCATAGAATTTTTTGGCAATATCTGTTTTGACCCTGACACCACCTGGTGGTAAAAATGTGAAACATGCAGAAAAATTGGTAATGAAATAATGCGTCTAGTATCAATTTACTTTAAGCAACTGTTTGATTTCGTAGGCTTTTGGTGAAATTAGGTGACCAAAGTTTATACGTTTTCGACCCGTTATTCGACTCATATTTCAACTACTAAACCATTACGAAAAAAATTAATTTAAGGTGTTTCCAATTTTAATACACGTGGTTGCCAAGCGCGCAATTTTGCGTTCTTGTCTGACTTCGAAAATTGAAGCAACTTTGCGCAATTTTCGTTGTCTTCACAGCTAATAATAATGGTTTGCATGTACAGGGCCCATATCTCATATAAATTTTTTCTCTCTCCGATTTTACCAATTTTAAATAGAAAGTTGAAAATATATGCGACTTTCTACATCCACTTATGGTTTATATTTTGGTAGACCTGAATGTAAAATAGACGTTTTTCGATTAACAATTTTAATTATTTTATGACAGTATGTGTAACGGACAGCTAAGGCCAAAACTTTTCTGTCCGGTTAACGACATATCAAAAAAGTCGCTAATTTATTACCGATCCAGTTGTCATCTCTGAGATGAGTTTTAACATCTCGGCCAATTAAATGAAAGCCACGAGTATCACGGCTTTGTAAAAAGCCTGCAGTTGTAGCCCGAGAGGTTTTTTAAGGTGGTCAATCATCTGAGCGCATCCCCTCAAACCGGTACATTTTTAAAATAAGTGTTTCATGCAGAAAAATCGCCACCCAGGTGGTGTCATGTGTCAAAACAATATTTGCCCAAAATTTTCTCTTGAAAAATTACTCCATAAGTATTATTTCAAGTGCCTATGATGTCCCAGTTCCAAGCATCAGAAAACGCTCTTTACTCCACCAGGTGGTGTCATGTTCAAAAACAAAATATTGCCAAAATTTTTCTCTTGAAAAGTTATCACTTTAGCATAATTACAGGTCTCTATGATGTCCACAGTGCCGAGAATTCAAAAGTGCTCTTTTATCCACCAGGTGTGGTCAGGTGTCAAAACAGATATTGCCAAAATTTTCTCTTGAAAAGTTATCACTTTAGCATAATTACAGGTCTCTATGATGTCCCAGTGCCGAGATTCAAAAGTGCTCCCTATTACCACTAGGTGGTGTCAGGTGTCAAAATAAACAATGCCAAAAATTTTCTTTTTTAAAGTCACCCATAAAAGTATATTTTGAAGTTTGCACATTATGATTAGTTCTCTTAAAACCGCCATTACCCGGTGTTTCAGCTTGACTACCGGTAACCCGGTAAGACCCTGAAAAATGAATTTTTTTTTCGATTGTTAACAGTTTTTGGCTGCTATCGGGATGCAAGAAAACCGTTTCTCGAATACCTACTAAGGTTTTGCTCCAGAGGGGGGCACCTAAACATAAAAGTTACCTGACAGTTTATCATTTTGTGAGGTACCACTTTATCGTATTAGAACTGCCTACCTGAAAACAAAGTCTGCTGTTTTTTATGCAATTTAAAAATAAACGCAAATTTCCATGCTAAAAGATCACCTTCACTTTTTTAATTTGGGGCTTTTGTAATAACACCTGGACCATTTTCAATTCTTGCTGCCTGAGATCCTTGCAACTAAAGTTTTTTAAAACAGAAAATGTTTTCGGAATCTTGATCATTTAGAACCATTCTTTCTACTTTATCCAGCGCTATTATGGTACCAGTTCTTCCAACGACCAGCGGAACAATGAGGAGGATGGGACTCTAATAATATTCGATTGAAAGATCGGAAATTATTTGAAAAATGAGATTAAAAACTTTTTTTGTATAGTCCTTACTTTGGTGATTTTCTTGACTAAAAGCATCAATTAAATTTCATAATCAGTCTCTATTTTTTTGAACCCCAATAATCTTGGCCATTGTACACATCTAAAAAAAGTTTATCTATCGATTTTAATTTTTGGTAAAATTTAATTTGTAAATGCGCTTTAAAAAAATTTCAGAAATTTCTGTGTCAAATATTCATCCGATGGCTAGGTGCGCAGCGGGAAAAAAAATTCAAACAGAAAGTTTATAAAAATTGGAGCACGAATTCGAACAGAAATTGCCTGTAACAACCCTGGGCAATTGAAGACTTGCTATTCTTTACCGAAAAGATAAAATAATTCACGATATATTCAAGCGATACTTTTTGTGAAATACAGTACGGTTACCATAAAATAAATCTAGAAACCGTTATCAAATTAGTCATAGGCGTGTCATAATCAATATGAGTCAGACTCATATGTCTTTTTTTTTTTGTGAAGTGAAAATTACATTTGACTGTAACTAGGCGGATTATATAGTTGAAACCCTCGCGATAGAGGATAGTTTGGCTTTCAAAATATATTCCTTAAGGAACCATTTTTCATTGGCGGGAATTTTTTCAATGCAATTTTCATTTCGCAAGTTAAAAAATACACAGAAATTTTTTTGTAATGGTAAGTTGACAAAACCCTCTCTATAGTAAAGTACAGTGTATTAAAATTTTCTTGAAATATTTTCGAAAAATCAATCTTATTGTCAGACAATTTCTTACATTTTCTAAACCCTATATATAGCTAGGGTGCGCACTGGGATGCCCAATGGCCAACTAAAAGTTTCATGAGTGTTTTTGAGCTCAGGGGGGGTTATCGTAACCAAATAAAATGATCCAAATGAATAAACAAAAATTTGAGCCCCCAAGTGGTCAGAAAATCGCTCTAGAAAGTTTATTTCTGGCTTCAAAGTTTGAAGTTCAAACTCGATAAAAAGGAGATAATATTGATTTTTTCATTAAACAACGGAAGAAAAATTTGGTCATAGATTTTTCTTCGCATTTTAGTTTCGCACAGAACGCACTCAAATTTCCCTCCTCCACATGCTATTATGAATCATGGGTGTTTATTTTTCATCGTTTCAACATTAAAAAATAACGAATCAAAAATCAATTTAACATTGACGTCAAAATTTTCAAAAAATCCAATTCACTGTTCAAATTTAACATTTATAGGTGAATGGCGTCATTTAAATTGTAAATTTTTGCACGGTGGTGCGTGCTATCTATAGCTCATTTTGAACAATATTTACAATTGGAGTTCGAAATTTATACCTCGAAGTTTAGTTGGCGACAAATGTATAAAATACGCCAAAAATCAAAATTTCAGCATTTTTTTTTATTTTCTAATTATTCATAGTTTAAATCGCGTTAAATATTTTCAAAAGTATTAATTTAATTACTGAATTGTGTGACATTTTGAATGCCATGCCGATTTTTAACAGTCAATTGTCGTCCGACATAACCATGAGAATTGTTCGCTTTTTATGTGACGCAAATTGTCTCTCAGTTTGTCGGTTCCCTCTATACAACTAATATACTGGAAAGTTCTTCGAAAAAACATTCAGTTTAAAATTATTCGGAAATTTCACGCGTTGTTTGACTTCACCCTCAATATTTTTCTTCTATCAAATGGGGAGATAGCCATTATAATTATATAAATAATATGATATTATATACTATTAAATATCTATAAATTTCAATATATATTTTATCTTTTTTTCCGTGTTCTGCTTATGACGCCTATTGCAGAAATGCGCTGATAGAGCCGATATACTAATAGTGCTGAAGGATAGGTTTTAAATTTTTAAATACCGAAACATATATCTTTTTAGTATTAGTAATACATGGTACGCGCGGTATACGTATTAACTAGGGGCGAACAATATTGTTTGACTGCACAAGGTTAGTGTACTGTGGTTTGCGTCTATATGGACAGCTGAGACATTTTTGCCTATTGTCCTTTATTTTTTAAAAGTGCTCTAAAAATAAAAATACGGGTAAGAGCTAAAACCTCAGCCAAAGTTTTTCACCAAAATTTTTCCAGACAAAAATGGATATTTTTTTTTAATTCAAACTTTCGGAAAGAACAGGTTGTTTTAATGACAAATTGCTATTTGTCCCTAGACTTTGCTCGTTTGTCCTGTATAGAGGGAACAAGCCACAATAATAGCTTAGTGTTTTGCCAATATTGTCCTAGGTTTTGCCATATGGCCCTTAGTGTTGCCATTTGTCCTTAGGTTTTTTTGCAATATTGCGCAATATGGCAACAACCTCGGGACGATCATGGCAAAAATAAGGCAATACACCATATAATTTTTGTCTAGGTTTTGCATGTCTCTTTAAATTTTGCATTTGATCCTAGATTTTGCCGTTTGTCTTTAGGCTTTGCCATATTGTCTTTAGGTTTCGCCAGACTTCGGTGAATTTTATACTCATTGCAATATATATTGTCCTAGATACTGCATTATGTCTTCTATTTGTCCTTATAATGTCCTTATTCCCAATTCATTGTCTTGTATTCCCCATTGTCCGTATATATGTTTCGAAATTTCCCCTTTATATTCTAAATTGTTCCTAGTTTCCCACAACTTGTCCTATATATCCAAATTGTTTCCTATTTTCCCCAATTGGTCTTTATATTCCCCATTGTCCTTATATTTCGTCATTTGTCCTTATAGTTCCGCAAAATGTCTTTCATATTTCCCAATTATCCTCATTTTCCCAAATTTGTCCTAGAATTCTCAATTGTCTATTTTCTCCCAGATTGTTCCCTTATATTTGCCAAACTGTGGAAAATAGTATTACATGGGGAATTAGGTACAATTTGTGGCATAATGCATATAGAATATTGGGCCAAATTTTAGAAACTCACACCATTCTCATGAAAATTATAGAAAAGACCCGTTTCAATGAGTGAGAGCAACAAAAAAAAGGTCTTTCAATTTTTTGCAAATTTTAGCTTTCAAAAAATAGTTGGCAAATCCTAGCTAAGGACAGCATTGATAGGCAATTTGTAAAAATATGCAGCTAGGACAATTTGTGAAATAAGGCATAGAAACTTTGGCAAAATCATCAATCTGTCCCTTATAGCAGCAACCACAGTACAGGTCCTTAGCATATTTCTAAGCTATTATCCGTAAATTTTACTTGATAACTAATCATTTCCCCCCCACCAAAAACAACTTTAACGGCTATCTTTTTTACTAAAATTTCCTATTTTGTATTGTCCCTTTTTTATAATTTCAAGCAATTGTTGGTATTGATAAGTCATGGGATTTATCAAAGGATACGTTGAACAATACGAATAATTTTGGAATCACAAACGACGTTCGGAAATTTGGTTTTGCCATATATTGTTAGGGAGCGACCGGGCAATTCTCGCTGTTTATTAAACGGGCGCCTTAAGGAAACGGGAAAGGAAATCTTAGCAGAATTCAAAGGCAAGATTATGAAAAATAAAAAAATAAAAGATAATTTTTTGGCCGGTGATAATACCCGGTTATAGTTTATAATTACGCTTGCACATAAGTAAACGCAACAGTAAAGTTAGCCAATACGTTTTTTCGTGTTCTCCTGAACAATTTGACTCTCTTAGTTACCGAAATCATTCAGTCGTCCAAGGAAAAATTTTGGAAAGATTGAGTCAGTCTTTGGCATACAATTTTTCCTTTCAAATGAACGAGAAATTTTTCACCAATTTTCAGAATTTTTTTTCAAATTTTTTTTTCACAAAGTTAGCAATTTTTTTTGTGAAGGACGGCTCTATTCTGAAAATCCAGTAATGGTAGTTTTATACATGCTAAAATCGAAGTTAGTGCTCTAAATGGGCGTTTTAAAAGTCCATTTGCTGACCAACTAGATGGCCAAAAACTTTTTTTTGTGCCCGGAAATCGTTTTTTTTCAGAGTCAACAACGCCGTGAGGTCAAAGCATTTGTATTCAATACTGTATTCTTCGTTGTTTTACGGTGCGCCACCTACTATTGGTTTCTTGATTTCCAATCCATTTTTAATTAAATTTTAAACCATAATTTTTCCCGGAAAAAATATGAAGACTTTTTATTTTTTGCTCTTCACTTATCACTTATTATTAATTTTCGTTTAAAAAGGTGAATTAGATCATTTAGAAAAAAAGACCCTTTCGAATAGTTTTGGCCATATGTCCTTATTAGCGAACGACGCAATAAACAACAGCGTAGGTTTTGGCTCATATTCTGCATGATTGTCCTTATAGAGCATTCGGCATCATGCGCGGAATCTTTATTTATCAGCAAACGGATTTTGAAAATTGCGCAGTTAACTAGGTTTTTTTAGGTTCGCCACCCTGTCATGCAGTTACGAAAACCATAGGCGATATCGACAACTTTTTTTTGCATTCAACTGCCAACTAAAAAAGCTCATGGAGAAAGTTTTATTAAGTGATTTTGACTCCGGTCCCGGATATAAACCGGATGTAATTTTTTTGGTAGGCTTCGATACTTCGAAAATGCTAGACAAACGTTTTTCTTTTACCGTTTTTCTGATAATCCGTTGCCAATATCGAGCACCGATTATTATCATATACAG
>SCLH01000510.1:241697-264108 GCA_004367855.1 Oikopleura vanhoeffeni
AAAAAAATTCAAACAGAAAAGTTTATAAAAATCTGGAGCACGATTCGAACAGAAATTGCCTGTAAACAACCTGGGCAATCTGAAAGACTTGCTTATTCTTTACCGAAAAGATAAAATAAATTCACGATATTTCAAGCGATATTTTTGTGAAATACAGTACGGTTACCATAAATAAATTCTAGAAACCTTAATCAAATTAGTCATAGGCGTGGTCATATGTAGCATGGCCACCATTAATTTCGACATATAGAAATAATGGGTGGATTGTTCTGAAACTTCTTGGGGGTGAATAATATATGTCAAAATGAAAAAAAAAATATGAAAATTTTTTTTTTGACGTCACGTGATCAAAATATAGCGATTTTTCGTTTTTTCAGTATTTAATTATTATAAAACAAATGCCAATTCGGTAGTTTTTGGGTCAACAGCAGTTACTAATGAAATTAACACAGTTTTTGTAAAAAAAATAAAAATTTTGGAAATTATGATTTTTTGGCTCCCAAACCTCGATTTTTCGAGAAAAAAAACGTGAAAGTACGAAAAAAGGGACCCCGCTTTGATCCGGAAATTTTTTTTTNATATCTAACCTTTGCTCGTCTTTGCTATGATATGCGAGCCGAAAAACCCCCTATTTTCATCGAAAATACGATTTTTTCAAATAAATTATCATTTTTCTCAAAAAATGTCGATTTTTGAAAAAAAATATTCACATCACAAGACGCGCAATAAAATTCGACACAAACTAGTATATGCTAATAATCAATCCTAACTGGTCGATTTTGACCCAAAATCGATTGGTGGCCATGCTATGACTCATATGTCTTTTTTTATTTGTGAAGTGAAAATTACATTTGACTGTAACTAGGCGGATTATATATTGAAACCCTCGCGATAGAGGATAGTTTGGCTTTCAAAATATATTCCTTAGTCACCATTTTTCATTGGCGGGAATTTTTTCAATGCAATTTTCATTTCGCAAGTTAAAAAATACACAGAAATTTTTTTGTAATGGTAAGTTGACAAAACCCTCTCTATAGTAAAGTACAGTGTATTAAAAATTTTCTTGTAATTATTTTCGAAAAAATCAATCTTATTGTCAGACAATTTCTTACATTTTCTAAACCCTATATATAGCTAGGGTGCGCACTGGGATGCCCAATGGCCAAACTAAAAGTTTTCATGAGTGTTCTTTGAGCTCAGGGGGGNGGGGGGTTATCGTAACCAAATAAAATGATCCAAATGATAAAACAAAAATTTGAGCCCCCAAGTGGTCAGAAAATCGCTCTAGAAAAGTTTATTTTCTGGCTTCAAAGTTTGAAGTTCAAACTCGATAAAAAGGAGATAAATATTGATTTTTTCAATTAAAAACGGAAGAAAAAATTTGGTCATAGATTTTTCTTCGCATTTTAGTTTCGCACAGAACGCACTCAAATTTCCTCCTCCACATGCTATTATGAATCATGGGTGTTTATTTTTCATCGTTTCACATTAAAAAATAACGAATCAAAAATCAAATTTTAACATTGACGTCAAAATTTTCAAAAATCCAAATTCACTGTTCAAAATTTAACATTTATAGGTGAATGGCGTCATTTAAATTGTAAATTTTTGCACGGTGCGTTGCCTATCTATAGCTCATTTTTGAAAATATTTTACAATTGGAGTTCGAAATTTATACTCGAAGTTTTAGTTGCGACAAATGTATAAAAAAATACGCCAAAAATCAAAATTTCAGCATTTTTTTTAATTTTCTAATTATTCATAAGTTTAAATCGCGTTAAATATTTTCAAAAAGTATTAATTTAATTACCTGAAATTGTGTGACATTTTGAATGCCATGCCGATTTTTAACAGTCAATTGTCGTTCGACATAACCATGAGAATCATCTTCGCTTTTTAATGTGACGCAAATTGTCTCTAGTTTGTCGGTTCCCTCTATAAACAAATATTACTGGAAAGTTCTTCGAAAAAACATTCAGTTTAAAATTATTCGGAAATTTCACGCGTTGTTTGACTTCACCCTCAAATTTTTCTATCAAAATGGGAGATAGCAAATTATAATTTATATAAATAATATGATATATATATACTATATAATATACGTATACAATATGTACAATATATATTTTTATCTTTTCCGTGTTCTGCTTATAGACGCCTATTTGCCATGAAATGGCGCTATAGAGCCGAAAATACTAATAGTAGCTAGAAAGGATAAGAGTTTTAATTTTAAATACCGAAAAATATCTTTATTAGTATTAGTAATACATGTACCGCGGTATACCGTATTACTAGGGGCGAACAAATATTGTTTGACTGCACAAGGTTAGGTACTGTGGTTTGCGTCTATATGGACAGCTGAGATTTTGCCATATTGTCCTTATTTTTTAAAAGTGCTCTAAAAATAAAAAAATAACGGGTAAGAGCTAAAAACCTAAGCCAAAGTTTTTAACCACCATAATTTTTCCAACAAAAAATTGAATATTCTTTTTTTTAATCAAAATTTTTCGAAAAACAGGTGTTTTATAGACAAATTTGCTATATTGTCCCTAGATTTTGCGATATTGTCCTTATAGAGGGACAAGCCAAAATAATAGCTTAGTGTTTTGCCATATTGTCCTTAGGTTTTGCCATATGGCCCTTAGGTTTTGCCATATTGTCCTTAGGTTTTTGCAATATTGGCAATATGGCAAAAACCTCGGGACGATATGGCAAAAAAATAAGGACAATACAAAAATATATATTTTGTCCTTAGGTTTTGCCATGTTCTCCTTAAATTTTGCAATTTTATCCTAAGATTTGCCATATTGTCCTTAGGCTTTGCCATATTGTCTTTAGGTTTCGCCAGACTGTCGTTGAATTTATGACATATTGACAATATGATATTGTCCTTAGATTATGCCATATTGTCCTTATATTTTCTTAATTGTCCTAATATTCCCCAAATTGTCCTTGTATTCCCCAAATTGTCGTTATATTTCGAAAATTGTCCTTATATTTTCTAAATTGTCCTAAGTTTCCACAAATTGTCCTTATATATCCCAAATTGTCCTAATTTTCCCCAAATTGTCTTTATATTCCCCAATTGTCCTTATATTTCTCATATTGTCCTTATAGTTCCAAAATTGTCCTTATATTTCCCAAATTATCCTAATTTTCCCAAATTGTCCTAATATCTCCCAAATTGTCCTATTTTCTCCCAGATTGTCCTTATATTTCCCAAATTGTTGGAAAAATATAAGAATTAGGACAATTTGGGGAAAATTAGGATAATTCGGGTAATGTTAGGACAATTTGGGAAATATAAGAACAATTTGGGCAAATTTTAGAAAAATACACCATTCTAGTGAAAATTTCATAGAAAAGACCCCGTTTTCAATGAGTGAAGAGCAAAAAAAAAGGTCTTCAAATTTTTTGAAAATTTTAGCTTTCAAAAAAATAGTTGGCAAAATAGCTAAGGACAGATTGATAAGGACAATTTGTAAAAATAAGCTTAGGACAATTTGTGAAAATAAGCATAGAACAATTTGGAAAAATCTCATCTGTCCTTATAGACAGCAACCACAGTACAGGTCCTTAGCAATCTGTCCTAAGCTATTATCGTAAAAATTTTACTTGATAACTATAATTTCCCCCCCCCCCAAAAAAAAATTTAAAGACTATCCTTATATTTTATAAAAATTTCCTTATTTTCTTGTATTGTCCTTTTTTATAAATTATCAACAATTTTGATATTGATAAGGTCAATTTGGAGATTTATAAGGATAAGTTGAACAAATAAGAATAATTTTGGAAATACAACGACAGTTTCGGAAAATTTGTTTGCCATATTGTTAGGGAGCGCACCGGGCCAATTTCTAAGTTTTAAACGGGCGAAATTAAGGAAAAACGGGAAGAAAAATCTTAAGCAGAATTCAAAGGCAAGAATTATGAAAATAAAAAAAATAAAAAGATTAATTTTTTGGCCGGGATAAATACTCGTTATAGTTAGTATATCCTTCGCACATAAAGTAAACAACAGTAAAGTTAGGCCAATGACGTTTTCGTGTTCTCACTGAAAATTTGACATCTCTTTAGTTACCGCTCATCAGTCTCCAATGGAAAAATTTTGGAAAAGATTTAGAGAGTCATCTTTGCATAAAATTTTTCCTTCATAAAATGGACGAAAAAATTTTCACAATTTTCAAGAAATTTTTTTTCAATAAAATTTTTTATTTTCAAAAGTTAGCAAATTTTTTTTGTGACAGGAACGGCTCTACTTCTGAACAATCCACGGTAAAATGGTGAGTTTTATACATGCTAAAAATCGAAGTTAGTGCTCTAAAAATGGGCGTTTTAAAAAGTCCATTTCTGACCAACTAGATGGCCAAAAACTTTTTTTTGTGCCCGGAAATCGTTTTTTTTAGAGTCCAACAACGCCCGTGAGGTCAAAGAATTTGTATCAACTACTGTAGTTCTCTCGTAGTTTTACCGGTGCGCTCCCTACATATTGTTCTTATTTTCCAATCCAAATTTTTAATTAAAATTTTAAAAACCATAATTTTTCCCGAAAAATATGAAGACCTTTTATTTTTTGCTCTTCACTTATCACTTATTATATTTTTTCGTAAAAAAGGTGAATTATAGATATTTTAGAAAAAAAGACCCTTTCGAATATTTTTGCCATATTGTCCTTATTAAGGAACGGACCAAAATAAAAAAGCGTAGGTTTTGGCCATATTTCTGCCATATTGTCCTTATAGACATTCGGCATCATAGCGCGGAAATCATATTATTTATCAGCAAACGATTTTGAAATTGCCAGTTTAACTAAGGTAGTTTTTTTAGGTTAACCC
Organism: Oikopleura vanhoeffeni; assembly: GCA_004367855.1. Lineage (NCBI taxonomy): Eukaryota > Metazoa > Chordata > Appendicularia > Copelata > Oikopleuridae > Oikopleura > Oikopleura vanhoeffeni. The sequence goes on from SCLH01000510.1 coordinate 246,533, forward strand.
ACCCTAGTCATGCAGATTACGGGAAAACCATAGGCGATATCGACAAACATTTTTTNTTTTTTGCATTCAACTGCCAACTAAAAAAGCTCAATGGAGAAATTTTATTAAGTTGATTTGACATCCGGTTCACCGGATATAAACCGGAATGTAATTTTTTGGTAGGTTCGAATCTCGTAAATCGCTAGAAAACTGTTTTCTTTTACCGTTTCTGATAATCCGTTGCCATATCGAGACCGATTATTATCATATACAGTCAACAACCTTTAACTGGAACACTTACCGACCTAACAAAAGCGTTCCAGTTAGAAGAAGTGTTCCAGTTAGAGATAAGTTATCTCAGATAACCCCTATAATTTTGCTTAGAAAGCTACATGCATATAATAATTTGCTTATTTGTGGGTCAAATTCGTGGTAAATGAAGAAACGTTTGTGTAATAATAATTTATATACACAAGTCAAATGACAGCAGGCAGTTTTGTCCAGTTTTGAAAAAACTTGTTAAGAATTGCTCTGTTTTCTGTCTACAATTTTCTAAACCGCTGTAGTGCAAAATCTGAAAATCGTTCAACACAAACACCTCGAATTGCAATTCGTCATCGCACAGGGCGTACCTTAGAAAGCGTCGGATTTCTCAGCTCTGAAATCTGTTCAGCAGAGCGAAGAATCGAAAAATTTTCAAAAATAATTTTGAGTTCTGAACATTGATTTCGAAAGTATCGAACGCAGCAATTTCCAAACAAACATTCGAAGAGGCAAGATGAGTTCGATCGCTTTCTTATCGAATTCCATATTCAAATGAGCCAAACTTTTTGTAATTCATCACTCGTGAAGGCGAACCCACGGCCAACCTTTCTTGAAATTAAACTCAAAAACTTTCTGGCCAAATGCGAAGGGATTTTCCTCAATGAACTGTTTTATTTGCTGTTTCTCTGTAAAATTAAGTCAAGAATATATTGGTAGTTTTTTATCACTCAGTTTATATGCTTATATGAGTTATCAATGATATTATTATTACGTTAGGCTTTTTGAAATATAATCTAGTGCGATATCTAGAATTCAAAAATGTAATAATATGTCACAAACGCCTTAATATGTTTACTAACGCCATAATAATTTGTACCAATTTTTGGAAGACCAAAAAAATCTGGGATTTCGCCTTTTTGGAGCCATTAAAAATATATGATGTTCATAATATACTTCAAAAAGCACATTTTTTCACTGTTCCAGTTAGAGACAAATAGACCGACCCTAAAAAAGCGTTCCAGTTAGAGGAAGTGTTCCAGTTAGAGGTTGTTGACTGTATAAATACAATTCGATAAAATTAGAGAAAAAAATTGGGCCTACTGAGATTCGAACCCCTGAACTTTCGGTTTGAAACATCAATTACCGGTGAACCGGGTGATATATAATATGGTTTCCGCGCTATGATGCCGAATGTCCGTAGTTACTTAAAAAAAAGCTACCTTAATAAAAAACCGACTAATAAATAAAACTTGCTCATTTTTTTTCTTTGTGAAGTTAACATACGATATTTTTGTATTTTTATGCCGTATCAAATATTTCAAAAGTTATATTTTGGCCCGGTTCGCTCCCTCCGCATTACTAATTTCCAAAAAAAATGCGTTTATATAAAATATAATTCCGAATATGTTGTTTTAACTTTTCATTTTGGTGGGTACCCTACTATTTACGAGTTAAAAAATTTTCGAGATCCCCTGGGAAGTATAAAGAAAGTACTTAATAGTCTATAGATCAATCAATCATCAAACTTCCTGACTAAACCATAACAGCTGACCTTAATTATTTTGAGCTTACAGGTGCTAAATGTACCTCAAGGAAATTGATTCTGAGCATGAAAAAATCTCTTGAGCACTCTAGTTGGCCAGAAAATGACTCAACCTAAACCGCTTTTTATGACTAAATTGAAATTTTAAGCATATTTAACTTTATTTTTTGAATTACAAACAACACAGCCGTACTCACAAAAAAAAAATTTTGAAAAAAAAATTATGTTTCGAAAATTTGGAAAAAATTATACAAAATGTATGTCATTTTGAACAAAAATGCGTGGCGGGAAAAATGTACATCATTTAAAATTTATAGCCGCGCGCCCATATTTGGCATGTAGTGCTGAAAATTATCCATAGATTACGACTAACATTAGTGTTTAGCGTCCGAGGACCTCCGAGATATATGAAACCGGAAATTTAATTTTAAAACCGGTATTTTCACCGGTAAAAATAACGGCAAAAAATAAAAAAAATGTTAATTTTTTTTTTCTTTTCAAATTGTACGCTTTAATTTTTTTTCCCGTTTTTTGCTATACCCCCTAATTCAAAAGTTAGATTTTGGCCCGGTCCGTTCCCTATCTATAGACTATAGTATGTTCAAATTTGAAAAAGTTTTTAAATTACACGATGAGTAATGTGATGCGAAGGTGAGATGAGGAGACAGTCGAGATTTCCCTACAAAAAACCTTCTCGAAGGTTCTTTTTGTGTCAGCCGGATTCGAAACATATTATTATAGTAGTATAACATTCAATACAATATTATGGTCTCTGAAACAGTCGTTTTGTCCCGTACATTTTTTTTTCAAATTATAAAAAAATTGCGTAGGCTTTAACATTTATGTTATTTTGTATCTATTAAGATTTTTCAGTAAAAAGTTCAAATAAATTAGGAAACTTCAGATGAAAATTATTTTGGTTTGAACAAAAAATTATCAATTGGAATTTGAAAATCCCATACATTTCTTACCGATCGTTTTTTGTGTATCCACTTGATTAGGCCAATAATCGGCACACTTTTCCTTCATCGGTAAATTGGCATAATAAGCCTTTTGATTAACTTCCTTTAATTTACATAACATAACAATTATCTCAATCTTATATTGTACAACAATCTCCCAGAACGCCCTTATCGTATTTTGCTTGGGCCCCTGGGTGGCGATATAATCATGTTTTGAGCCAATCCATGATGCGTTTACGTACGGCCCATGCCGGAGTTTAACTCTTGTGGCGTCAAAGGGTAAAATGTCACGGTAACGATTGAGGACCTCATTCCCCGGCTTTTTGCCGTCGGACGAGGAAAATTTCTTTTCATTTTTTCGAGATTCAAGGGAGCGGGAGTGGCGCTGGATTTCTTCGAATTCTTGGTGAATTACTTAAAAAATACTTAAAAGTCTATTTAAGGGAGTACTGGTCGCATTTAAAGACTTAGTCATGAAATTTTCCAGATTATTTAAGGAATGTTTTTTTATGATAATATGGACAAAATTAAATGATAAGAACTCTTTTTATTCTCATTGATCATCAAAAAATTATTTTTATCGGGATTTAGAAATAATTTTTATCAATTTTGCCAAAAATTTAGGATTTCTGAAAAATTAAATCGCTGTTTTCAAACCACCAACGAACGAAAATACAAATAATGGACATTGGTGCTCTGCTCCTACCCTTCAGTGACTCATTTATACTTGTTTTAATTTTCTGCAGTGATAATCCAGGGAGGAAATGCATTTTCCCTGGGACCCATAAAATACGGCCAATAAACTTTTTTTTGCCCATTGTAGCGTTAGATGAAATTTTTATGGGTGAAACGGACCTTGGTGTTCTGCGCACGTTTTTTGGTCAATAAAAACTATCAATGTTTTCTCTATCTTGAAAATTCAGGGAGGAGATACATTTTGAAGTGAAAATATTTTTCACTCGTTTCTGATTGGTCAATCAATCAAAGGCCTCCGATATGATTTTTGAGAGCAAGATGTTTGTTTAATTATTCCTACACTTAAACCGATATGTTGGCGTTGTTCTTAGTATTTCATTGAATCGACTCTGAAATTCATGTTTTTGGCCTTACAATGCGACCAGTACTCCTTTTAAGGATGTGGGCGACGATAATTGGGCTCCTTTTTACACATTTTCGAGTGAAGTTTCTGAGAAACCTGGCCTCAGAAATAATTATTTTTTTCCAAATACGTAGTACAACTCTTAAGGAAGGTGCCATGGCATGCCAGTACTATTCAGAGCATCTGATACCTCAACCTACGCCCTCAGAAAATGTTTTTTAGTAGGCGTCCCTTAAAAGCACTGAAAAGCTACTCTTCATTTCATTCCTCATCACTTTTTTTGTTATTTGCCAATTCACACTTTTCAAAATATTGAATGCGCATCTCCGAGCGGAATAAAAATTTTGCCCCTAGTGGTCAAAACAGCGTATTTGGGAGGACTCACGCAAAAGCGTACTCCCTCTTGAACAATATAGAGAATTTTTTATTGCCTACATCAAATTCCCGCAAGCCCTTGAATTAAGGTTCCGAACGGAAGCCCTTTTCCGTTTTTTTTTCCAAAGTCTCGAACGACTGTGAATTTCTAGTTTTTGGGTCAAATTCTGAACTATAAATTTTCTAAAACCTACTTTTTTTTGAGAAAATTCCAAAATTCAGTAAAAATTCCTACCACTTTTAAAAAACTCAGTTGAAAATATTCTCTACAAAGGGGCAATCAAAAAAGTTTTCTGAGAAAGTCTCATTATCGTCGCCCCATCCTTATAGGGCGGGTGACGACTCTGATTGACATTTTCTCGGTGAAATATACTGAAAACTAACAGGTTCATGAGAAAAACCGAATAATGCTAATTTTTAGATCTTTCCTTAATCTGCCGAAAAAGGTGCCCATCACAAATTATTTTGCCCATTACACCAATAGGTACAGGTATGTTTACAAGCTGACACTTTCAAAAACTGCAAAATCTATCTCCTCCCAGACGTATATCAAATTGCAGCATCAAATTTCACAGATCCCGTTAACGGTGTATGGCTCATCTTTTAAGACAAGCTTTTTTGTCCGGCCGACTGAACCAATTCTGAGAACGCCAAATAACCGACGATTTGTTCACATTTCAGACTCAAAATCTATCTCCTCCGAGGGATATATTTTGCCAAAATGACTCAAATTTTTTATCAAGTTATTCTCCGAACACTTGCTAAGAGATTAAGACACGTTTTTTGCAATTCCAGCTAAAACTCGAAAAATTTTATATTATTTTTTTTTTTGGTTCATTTTTCGAAAAAAAAAGTGCTTCGATTTTTTCGAAAGTAGGCTCAAAAGAAAGCCAGTCAAACACTGATGCAGAAAGTTAGCTTACGTCAAGACGGTATTTTGAAGTTTTAGTGGTCAAATTCGAGCATAATGTTATTTTTAACTTCATCTTTTAAAAAAAATACTTGCGAAAAAAAATCTTGAAAAATGCGAAAAAAATTTTTGATGATTGGCGTTCTCAAGTACACCTTAATTATCACCCGCATCAATTTATTAAATCAGGTCGGCAACCCCCTTAAGGGAGTACCCGACGACGTTATATCTGGACTCTCAGACATGATTAGAAAGCCCTATTTTACTGCATTCTTAATTTTTATCGGTTTCATTCCAAGTAAAATTTGGGAAAAAAAAATCCGATATAAAAAAGTTTTTACCCGTTTGACGCTGATTTTGGTTGCCATGAGTTCTCTCCTGAATCTAAATCTTGTGAATCAACAATAAAGTTCGAAAATAAAATTTCAAATTGTTTTGTTAGATCCTGAAAATCGACGTACCTGACGAGGGTTATTCTCAGGCAACCCATATATAGTAGAATTCTTAATTTTTTCGTCATTCAAAATTTTGTTAACGCGTTTGCTTTACAAAAAAAATTTTGAATTTGACGAAAAAAAATCATAAATTTGCCAAAAGTATTTTTTTTTCGAATAATTGCCTGTATTTTGTGTGATCTAGATATCGGATTTGCACCCATTTTTTGCTCATTCAATTTTTTATGCTCACATTTGAGAAATTGAAAATTTTGTTTTTTGGTCAAAAATAATACAGAAAAAATTTATTTTTTGACGAATTTTTTAAGCTCACCAAAACTTTGAGTGCACATAAAGCATAACCATATAAAGATAGCGGAAAAAACATGACATGGAGCTTGCAATTTTGAGAAAGTCCTGTTTTTCACAAAAAAACTTGTTAACTGTGCTCCAAATGAAATTAGTTACAAGCACCTGGTGTATAAACAGCATTGAGGACTTTATCAATATAACTTTTATAAACTAACAAATTTTGGTTGTTCTCACAAAAAATCTGTTGATACATTCGCCAAATAAAATTGTACCGCGTAAAAGTTCGAAAAATGACTTTTTGGACCGGTTACCAAAGACTTGGCTTACGATCACAGAGAAAACTTTTGCCGTTTCATAATTTTAAGAAATTTCAGGGACAAAGATCTGCCCAAGTTACTCAAGGTCAATATTGTACGAATCTTTCCGGGAGCCCAGGATTAATGTTTGAAAAACAGTGAATGGCGCAGGTACTTAAAGGTGTGGGTGACGATTAATAGGATTTCTTCAGATATTTTTTTGATTGTCCCATTTTGTAGAGAATTTTGCCACTGAGTTTTTAACTTCGTAGATTTTTTTTTCTGAATTTTTTTCAAATAAAGTAAGTTTTAAGAAAAAAATTTTTTTGAAAAATTAGAATTAAGATTTTTTCAAAAAAAATGCTCAGATAAAAATCAAAAACTTGTTTTTGATTGCCCTATTTTGTAGAGAATTTGTTACTGATTTTCTAACTTTTCATGATTTTTTCTGTGTTTCGAATTTTTTTTCAAAAAAAGTTGGTTTTTAGAAAATTTATTAGTTCAGAAATTTCAACAAAACTTAGAAATTCACACAAGTCATTCCTGAGACTTTGGGAGACAAAAATCGAAAAAAAGGGGTCCAATTTGAACCCTTATAGCCCCCAGGCTTTGCCGCGTGAATTTTCATGCATTTTACATTGAAAAATTTTCCGTATATTACAGGAGACACCGCGCCTGAGTGAGCGGAGTATGGTCTTTTGCGTGTGAGGCCTCCCAAAAGTGAGGCTCCCCTCGTTTGCCCCCCACCCACTTAGACTCAGCGGCCAAAATTTGACAAAAAGGGCTCCATTTGGTGCTACTTGTTTTCCGCTTGCTCATCTATATTATAGATGTTGAATTTACGAATAACAAGAAAAAATGATGAGGAATGAATGAGGAGTAGGCTTTTTTACGTGCTTTCATGGGGGGCCTACTGAAAATAATTTTCTGAGCGTAGTGGCTTGAAAGTGTAGTTACAGATGCCTCCTGAATAGTACTGACAACTTCCTCAGACAGAGTTGTTACTACGTAATCGAAAAAAATGAAATTATTTTTTTAAGCCAGTTTCTCAAAAGCACACAAAAGGTAAAGCCAAATTCGTAAATAGCCCAAGCCAGGGGTTTCAATGGCCCCAAGGGAGCGCAAAAAAGTACAAATCGTTGAACCAAATATTATCCTCTTTCTGATATTATCTGAACTAAAATCTTGCATCCTGAAAAAAAATATCGAAAGTACGTGACAGATTGGCTCGTCCAATCAGAAACGTGCTTACAAAACTGACGAATGTATTTTTTTTTCAAAATGTATCTCCTCCCTTGGTTTTTTAAGGTATACACATTCAAAACTTATATGTATGTGCAGCTGAATAGTACCCGTTGCCAGATCAGTATTGAGAGGAGTTTTGTCCAATTTTTCTTGGGGATTTGCTTCAGAAATCACCAAAAAAAAACAGTATTGTGGACCTTTATTTAGGGTTTAACCCTGTCTCAATCAAATATTGTATTTTCCTCTCTGGATTTTTACAAAAAGTAAAATTTATAAAAAGTTTAAATGTTACACGTGCCAGATCAGTAGTTGAGAGTTTTTGTCGAAAATTTCCTTCTTTTGTCGAAATTTCTTTTTCTCAGTTATTATAAATCGTGCTTTTATTTTCCCAAAAAAATTGATAAATATTCTTTCACTTTTTCATACAAAATATTTTGAGACCCTCAAAAAAGTGCTTTCCCGACCATTGTACGCATGATTGTTTAAAAAGAACTCGCCCTGTACTTGCAGTCTCGTTCTATATATTTCAAAAAAAGAAATTAAAATAAAAATTGGGAAAATTTGTTTCTAGAGCCTCATTTTGCAACGACCACCCCCTAAAATGTTTTCTGTTTTTTTAAAAAAAAAGAGCCCAATTTATCGTACCCAACATCCTTAAAAAAATTTTCTTATAAGTTAAGGACAAAATAAAAAAGGGATTATCTCTGTTTCGGAAGTACTTCAAAGTAGAAATCTCAATGATAATATTTTTCAAAATTTTGAAAATTACTCTTTATTGTAAGCTGTTTTTCAGTTTTCTTAACCCTTGGAATCACAGAAAAAAAAGTTCCGACAAGAGCACCAGAGCCAATATAATGATATTTCGGCCTCTACTTTGGACGTTGTTTTACAGGTAGTAGAAGCTCCAGTTACTTTGCATTAGGAAATGAAAAAGTTATATTTTTGCATCATCAATTCAAATTACAGAATTTTGATTTTTTTTTTTAGTTCTATGATAATATAGTTGGAAAACCAAGGTTGTAGCATATCACGTTGATACGTGCCCATCGTAGTTTCTTCACGAATTTTAGGTTTTATGGGTTTTCCAACTCACAAGTCTGCCTTTTACCGTCACCTGATTAGATCTACTGGTATATCGATCATTATGCCTGGGTAACTTAAAAAACTATCCCTATTCTTTTAACAGGCCCCACGCCCCAGAACCAGGGGGGTCCCAGGGCAAAATAAGTTTTTAATAATTGATTAAAAAAATCACGAATTTCTATGAAAAAAAAAAAAAAAAAAAAAACAATGGCTATTTTCGAATAAAAAGCAAAGCCAGAAGATTAAATACCACTTTTATTATTTATTTTTAAGTGATTATAGTATTTTTCAAAATGACAATAGTGTTGGACAATTTTGATTTGATTAAATTTAAATTTATACATAAATATTATTTTACATGGAATTACTTTAAATCCCGAAAATTTTGAAATTTTTTATTCCAAAAAAAAATTTATGTTTCCAAGATACGAATAAATGTTTAATGTTAACGTGTTTTGCATGCACAAAACACTTCCTAAAAACTGGCTGTCTAGTTTAAACTCAATGTCTAGTTCGAAATAATGTTTCTCGGAATTAAAACTTCGGCGAAAAATTTCAAAAAATCAACTCTCCGTAATACTCGAACCAAATATCCAAAAAAACATTGAGTATTTTTTTTTTTTTCGGAATCACCGCAAAAATTTTTTTATAATATTATTCCGGAATAAACAATTTTTGACATTTATTTTGCCCATTTTTAGAAATTTTTATGGCGGTAGGCTGAGCCGATATATCGGCTCTTGTGATTCAAGGGGTTAAGAAGTACGTCGGACATAATTTGGATTCTTTTCAAATGTTGACCACAATTGGCGCTAGACGGAAAACAAAAATCGCTTTATCGCACTTAGTAAGGACATTGATCATAAATAACACCCCATTCCATATCTTTATGACCAACAAAAAAAATGCTTGTTTTATTTTTATTTTCAAGGAAAAACGATTTTTGCTTTTATATTGAAGGACAGTTTTAAAAAATTTGAATGTTGCTGATTCAGTCTTATCTTTTTTCTGCCTGAACTAGTTTATTACATCGGCTCTGTTCAGTTTCATTTATTTTTTCTGAAATAAACGCTCCAACCCGACTCTAAAAAAGGGTTTTTTTATGATGGTGAGAGGGGTTAACACGTTTCTAATCTTAAACATGATTTATCGTTTGAAGAATTTTGAAGTTCAACTTTTAATATTTGACCGACAAGTTCAAGTTTCATAATTGCTCGAAATTGCTATTTTCATTCGAAGTACCGCTACCGCGGCATGCCGGCGAACACACTTTGATCAAATTCCGAAGTAATAAAAAAAGCAGGCTCGCGTTATTAATTTTAAAGTTTTAATTTCAAAAGATTCTTAACGGTGGGTTGTATCGGCTGCGGAAAGACTTCAGAGAGCCATAACGCGCCACTCCAACTTCGGATTAGTATGAAAATTCTCCAGATTGCTAGTTTCTTATCTCAAGAACAAATTGTTGTATAATTTGAGAATTGCCTATTGTTGAACCGACCGGTAAATTCAGGTTAACCGGAAGCAAAAATACATTTTTAATATTCGATAACATTAACACCCCAGCAATCATAAATGTTGATTTCATTCGGTTTTTTCAAATTTCAATTCTGAAAAGCTTCCCGAATCGACGAAACTTGTCGTTTTTCATAGTTTTGGCCAGAAAATCGTATTTTTTCTTACATGTTACTTTAAATAATATTTTCACTTTACAATAGGTACTCCTGCAATTACGTCAAAAAAACAATGATCGCCGTTTATTTTTGATAGTCATTTCTTAACTCGGCGCTGCGAGCACGTTTGCAAATGATTGTTGACATCAAGGTCATCGTATCATAGTTGAAAGTAGGACCAAAAAAATTTTAAGTTATCCAGTTTTCTGGAAATTGTATTTATTATAGGTCTATGAGTTCCCAGATTATGAGCCGTTTTCAGAGCCGCTTAGAGAGCCAAAGATGGCCATTTTCTCATGTTCAACATAAGAAACAATTTCACACATTTTGAATTTTTTTCAAATTTTTTTTGTCTTATATAACTAACACAAAGCCCTACAGGACTTCTCCAAATCGAAAAAATTTGCTCTCTTTAAAACTTTAGATTTGCCCGATATAGCCAGTTCGATACAACCCCCCCCCTTTAAAAACCCCACTTAAAAAAAGGCTTGCCATTTTCTAGTGCCTCCAGTTTCTTTGGTTCCAAATTTTGAAACATTAGATGTTTTATTAGATTAATAAATGGGTAAAAATTTTCAGGTTGTGAAATGCGGAAACTACCGTTAAGGGGNCATCTGATACCTCAACCTACGCTCAGAAAATGGTTTTTAGTAGGCGTCCCTAAAAGCACTGAAAAGCCTACTCTTCATTCATTCCTCATCACTTTTTTTGTTATTTGCAATTCAACTTTCAAATATGAATGCGCATCTCCGAGCGGAATAAAAATTTTGCCCCTAGTGGTCAAAACAGCGTATTTGGGAGACTCACGCAAAAGCCTACTCCCTCTTGAAAATATAGAGAATTTTTTTATTTGTACATCAAATTCACCGCAAAGCCTTGAATAAGGTCCGAACGGAAGCCCTTTTCCGATTTTTTTTTCCAAAGTCTCAGGAACGACTTGTGAATTTCTAGTTTTTGGGTCAAATTCTGAACTATAAATTTTCTAAAACCTACTTTTTTTTGAGAAAATTCCAAAATTCAGTAAAAATTCCTACCACTTTTAAAAAACTCAGTTGAAAATATTCTCTACAAAGGGGCAATCAAAAAAGTTTTCTGAGAAAGTCTCATTATCGTCGCCCCATCCTTATAGGGCGGGTGACGACTCTGATTGACATTTTCTCGGTGAAATATACTGAAAACTAACAGGTTCATGAGAAAAACCGAATAATGCTAATTTTTAGATCTTTCCTTAATCTGCCGAAAAAGGTGCCCATCACAAATTATTTTGCCCATTACACCAATAGGTACAGGTATGTTTACAAGCTGACACTTTCAAAAACTGCAAAATCTATCTCCTCCCAGACGTATATCAAATTGCAGCATCAAATTTCACAGATCCCGTTAACGGTGTATGGCTCATCTTTTAAGACAAGCTTTTTTGTCCGGCCGACTGAACCAATTCTGAGAACGCCAAATAACCGACGATTTGTTCACATTTCAGACTCAAAATCTATCTCCTCCGAGGGATATATTTTGCCAAAATGACTCAAATTTTTTATCAAGTTATTCTCCGAACACTTGCTAAGAGATTAAGACACGTTTTTTGCAATTCCAGCTAAAACTCGAAAAATTTTATATTATTTTTTTTTTTGGTTCATTTTTCGAAAAAAAAAGTGCTTCGATTTTTTCGAAAGTAGGCTCAAAAGAAAGCCAGTCAAACACTGATGAGAAAGTTAGCTTACGTCAAGACGGTATTTTGAAGTTTTAGTGGTCAAATTCGAGCAAATGTTATTTTTTAACTTCATCTTTTAAAAAAATACTTGGAAAAAAATCGAAAAATGCGAAAAAATTTTTTTGATGATTGGGTTCTCAGTACACTTAATTATCACCCCGCATCAATTTATTAAATCAGAGTCGGCAACCCCCTTAAGGGAGTACCCGACGGACGTTATATCTGGACTCTCAGACATGATAGAAAGCTAATTTTTACTGCATTCTTAATTTTTTTATCGGTTTCATTCCAAGTAAAATTGGGAAAAAAAATCGATATAAAAAAGTTTTACCCCGTTGACGCTGATTTTGGTTGCATGAGTTCTCTCTGAATTAAATCTTGTGAATCAAAATAAATTTTCGAAAATAAAAAATTTCAAATGTTTTGTTAGATCCTGAAAATCGACGTACCTGACGAGGGTTATATCTCAGGAACCATATATGGTAGAATCTTAATTTTTTCGTCATTCAAAATTTTGTTAACGGTTTGCTTACAAAAAAATTTGAATTTTGACCGAAAAAAAATCATAAATTTGCAAAAGTATTTTTTTTCGAATAATTGCCTGTATTGTGTGATCTAGATATCGGATTTGACCCATTTTTTTGTCATTTCAAATTTTTTATGCTCACATTTGAGAAATTGAAAATTTTGTTTTTTGGTCAAAAATAATAACAAAAAAATTATATTTTTGACGAATTTTTAAGTCACCAAAACTTTGAGTGCACATAAAAGCATAACCATATAAGATAGCGGAAAAAACATGACATGAGCTTGCAATTTTGAGAAAGTCCTGTTTTTCACAAAAAAACTTGTTAACTGTGCTCCAAATGAAATTGTACAAGCACCTGGTGTACTAAACAGCCATTTGAGGACTTTATCATCATAACTTTTATAAACTAACAAATTTTGGTGTTCTCACAAAAAATTCTGTTGATACATCGCCAAATAAAATTGTACCGGTAAAAGTCGAAAAATGACTTTTTGGACCGGTACAAAGACTGGTACGATCACAGGAAAAACTTTTGGTCATAATTTTAAGAAATTTCAGACAAAGATCTCCTAAATTACTCAAGGTCAATATTGTACGAATCTTCGGGAGCCCAGGATTAATGTTTGAAAAACAGTGAATGGCGTCAGGTACTTAAAGGTGTTAAAGGCCGTTAAGGGTGTGGGTGACGATAATAGGGATTTCTCAGATATTTTCTTTGATTGGCCCATTTTGTAGAGAATTTTGCACTGAGTTTTTAACTCGTAGGATTTTTTCTGAATTTTTTTCAAATAAAGTAAGTTTTAAGAAAAAAATTTTTCGAAAAATTAGAATTCAGATTTTTTCAAAAAAATGTCAGATAACTTTTTTGATTGCCCTATTTTGTAGAGAATTTGTTACTGAGTTTTCTAACTTTCATGATTTTTTCTGTGTTCGAATTTTTTTTCAAATAAAGTTGGTTTTAGAAAATTTATAGTTCAGAATTTCAACAAAAACTAGAAATTCACAAGTCATTCCTGAGACTTTGGAGACAAAAATCGAAAAAAGGGGTCCATTTGAACCTTAAGCCAGGCTTTGCGGTGAATTTCATGCATACATTGAAAATTTTCCATATATTTACAAGGAGGAGTAGGCTTTTGCGTGAGGCTCCCAAAAGTGAGGCTCCCCTGTTTTGCCCACTAGAGGCAAAATTTTGACAAAAGGGCTCCATTTGGTGCTACTTGTTTTCCGCTTGCTCATCTATATTATAGATGTTGAATTTACGAATAACAAGAAAAAATGATGAGGAATGAATGAGGAGTAGGCTTTTTTACGTGCTTTCATGGGGGGCCTACTGAAAATAATTTTCTGAGCGTAGTGGCTTGAAAGTGTAGTTACAGATGCCTCCTGAATAGTACTGACAACTTCCTCAGACAGAGTTGTTACTACGTAATCGAAAAAAATGAAATTATTTTTTTAAGCCAGTTTCTCAAAAGCACACAAAAGGTAAAGCCAAATTCGTAAATAGCCCAAGCCAGGGGTTTCAATGGCCCCAAGGGAGCGCAAAAAAGTACAAATCGTTGAACCAAATATTATCCTCTTTCTGATATTATCTGAACTAAAATCTTGCATCCTGAAAAAAAATATCGAAAGTACGTGACAGATTGGCTCGTCCAATCAGAAACGTGCTTACAAAACTGACGAATGTATTTTTTTTTCAAAATGTATCTCCTCCCTTGGTTTTTTAAGGTATACACATTCAAAACTTATATGTATGTGCAGCTGAATAGTACCCGTTGCCAGATCAGTATTGAGAGGAGTTTTGTCCAATTTTTCTTGGGGATTTGCTTCAGAAATCACCAAAAAAAAACAGTATTGTGGACCTTTATTTAGGGTTTAACCCTGTCTCAATCAAATATTGTATTTTCCTCTCTGGATTTTTACAAAAAGTAAAATTTATAAAAAGTTTAAATGTTACACGTGCCAGATCAGTAGTTGAGAGTTTTTGTCGAAAATTTCCTTCTTTTGTCGAAATTTCTTTTTCTCAGTTATTATAAATCGTGCTTTTATTTTCCCAAAAAAATTGATAAATATTCTTTCACTTTTTCATACAAAATATTTTGAGACCCTCAAAAAAGTGCTTTCCCGACCATGTACGCAGATAAAAAGACTGCCCCTGTACTTGCAGTCGTCTATATTTTCAAAAAAAAAAGAATTAAAATAAAATTGGGAAAATTTGTTTCTAGAGCCTCATTTTGCAACGACCACCCCCTTAAAATGTGTAAAAAAGAGCCCAATTATCGTCACCCACATCCTTAAAAATTTTCTATAAGTTAAGGACAAAATAAAAAAGGGATATCTGTTTTCGGAAGTACTTCAAAGTAGAAATCTCAACTGATAATATTTTTCAAAATTTTGAAAATACTCTTTATTTAAGCTGTTTTTCAGTTTCTTAACCCCTGGAATCACAGAAAAAAAAGTTCCGACAAGGCACCAGAGCCAATATATGATATATCGGCTCTACTTTGGACGTTGTTTACAGGTAGTAGAAGCTCCAGTTACTTTTGCAATAGGAAATTGAAAAGTTATATTTTTGCATCAATCAATTCAAATTACAGAATTTTGATTTTTAGTTCTAGATAATATAGTTGGAAAACCAAGGTGTAGCATATCACGTGATACGTGCCCATCGTAGTCTTCACGAATTTTATTTTTATGGGTTCCAACGCACAAGTCTGCCTTACGTCACTGATTAGATCTACTGTATATCGATCATTATGCCTGGGTAACTTTAAAAACTTATTCCCTATTCTTTTAACAGGCAAATAAGTTTTTAAAATGATGAAAAAATCACGAATTTCTATGAAAAATGGCTATTTTTTCGAATAAAAGCAGATTAATACACTTTTTATTATTATTTTTAAGTTGATATAGTAATCAAATGACAGTGTGGACAATTTTTGATTGATTAAATTAATTTTTATAATAAATATTTTTTCATGGAATACTTAAATCGAAAATTTTGAAATTTTACTTCCAAAAAAAAATATATGTTCCAAGATACGAATAAATTTTAATGTTAAGTGTTTTGCATGCACAAAACACTTTCCTAAAAACTGGCTGTCTAGTTTAAACTCAATGTCTAGTTTCGAAATAATTTTTCCGGAATTAAAACTTCGGCGAAAAATTTCAAAAAATCAACTCTCCGTAATACTCGAACCAAATATCCAAAAAAACATTGAGTATTTTTTTCGGAATCACCGCAAAATTTTTTATAATATATTCGGAATAAACAATTTTTTGACATTTATTTTGCCCATTTTAGAAATTTTTAGGTAGGCTTGAGCCGATATATCGGCTCTGTGATTCCAAGGGTTAAGAGACGCTCAGGACATAATTTGATTCTTTCAATGTTGACCACAATTGGCGCTAGAGCGAAAACAAAAATCGCTTTATCGCCACTTAGTAAGGAATGATATAAATAACACCCATTCCATATCTTTATGACCAACAAAAAAATGCTTGTTTTATTTTTATTTTCAAGAAAAACGAATTTTTGCTTTTATATTGAAGGACAAGTTTTAAAAAATTGAATGTTGCTGATTCAGTCTATCTTTTTTCTGCTGAACTAAGTTATAATCGGCTCTGTAGCTCATTTATTTTTTCTGAAATAAACGCTCCAACCCGGACTCTAAAAAAGGGTTTTTATGAGTGAGAGGGGTTAACAGTTTCTAATCTTAACATGATTTATCGTTTGAAGAATTTGAAGTTCAACTTTTAAATATTTGACCGACAAGTTCAAGTTTCAATCTCGAAATTGCTATTTTCATTCGAGAGTACCGCGGCATGCCGGCGAACACACTTTGATCAAATTCGAAGTAAAAAAAAGCAGGCTCGCGTTATTAATTTTTAAAGTGTTAATTTCAAAAGATTCTTAAGGGGGTTGTATCGGCTGGAAAGACTTTTTCAGAGAGCCATAACGCTGCACTCCAACTTCGGATTAGTATGAAAATCTCCAGATTGCTAGTTCTTAATCTCAAGAACAAAATTGTTGTATAATTTTGAGAATTGTATGTTGAACCGACCGGTAAATCAGGTTAACCGGAAGCAAAAATACATTTTTAATGATCGAATAACATTAACACCCAGCATCATAAATGTTTGATTCATTCGGTTTTTTTCAAATTTCATCCTGAAAAGGCTTCGAAATCGACGAAACCTGTCGTTTTTCATAGTTTTGGCCACGGAAAATCGTATTTTTTCTACATGTTACTTAAAATAATATTTTCACATTTACAATAGGTACTCCTGACAATTACGCAAAAAATGATCGCCGTTTTATTTTGATAGTCATTTCTTAACTCGGTGGAGCACAGTTTGCAAATGATTTGTTGACATCAAGGTCATCGTATCAAGTTGAAAGTAGGACCAAAAAATTTTAAGTATCAGTTTTCTGGAAATTGTATTATTATAGTGTCTATGGTCCAATTATGAGCCGTTCGAGCGCTAGAGAGCAAAGATGCATTTTCTCATGTTCAACACTAAGAAACAATTTCACACATTTTTGAATTTTTTTTCAAAATTTTTTGTCTTATATAACTAAACAAGCCTACAGGACTTTCAAATCGAAAAAATTAGCTCTCTTTAACTTTTAGATTGCCCGATATAGCCAGTCGATACAACCCCCTTAAAAAGCTGCAATTTCTAGTGCTCCAGTTCTTTGGTTCCAAATTTTGAAACATTAGATGTTTTATTGATTAATAAATGGGTAAAAATTTCAGGTTGTGAAAATGCGGAAAACTACCGTTAAGGGGGTAGCGGTCACAAAATGGTACTTTTGTACTCCACTTTACCGGAATACTAAACTGCTTCGAAACTTTTGAGAATAGCCATTTGGTAGATCTATCCTTAATCTACAAAAATAGCAGCAAATTCTAGAACACCTAATCAAAATTTCAAAATCTGTCTCCTCCTAGAGCTCCCATACGATTTCACTCAAACTTGGCATGAACCACGGAAAGACTTATGGTTGTAATTTGATGTCGCGGTTTTTTGAATTTCCAACTAGTTTTTTCTAGAACTGCGAAAACCGCCTAATTTCAAGGTTTTCGCAATTTAAAATCTATCTCCTCCTAGGTTACATTTCAGAATGCAGTATACATTTGGGAAAAGATGGAGAAATATGTTT
>SCLH01000510.1:264978-281861 GCA_004367855.1 Oikopleura vanhoeffeni
AAAGTACCCTAAAAAGAGTGCGACCGCTACCCCCTTAAAGCCAGAAGATTAATACGGGGCGAACCAGACTTCAAATAAGATAATTACGCCCGGCGAAAATGTCGTCCCCTAACAGATCGGAAATTCGTCTATAAACAATAACCAAAATGTAACTTGGTTATTCGTGTGCATCTTAAATGAACGTAAAAAAATTAGAGAAAATGAATTTATTTTTAAAAGGTTTCATAATAAAATTTAAACATTTTTCCATTTAATCCATTAATAATTTTGTGTTAAAAATTGGTAACTTACTATCTTGGCCTTTTTTCTTTTGTTCGATAATATAGGCATAATGTTTTTCAAAGCTTTGAATAGGATCCGTCATACGAAATAATTCCAAACCATTTCTTTCAATTTCTTATATTTATTTTCTTTAACTTTTCCGAATATCCGGTTTCAAATTAACTTCAGATCCATATTTAGGTCTGAAATAATAATATTTTATGGGGAGTTATTTTGGCTTTAAAATGCAGTAAAAATAATCGAAGATCTCTAATAATTTATAAATTCAATGCCTTAGACATGAAATAAAGAATTCCCCCTATTGATTCCCATTATTTCCAGGCACCTTTTCTCAAAATCGTAATATTTGATAAAATTTATCTCGAAATAATGCTCTGATCAATAAATTTCTACGGAATTGTTCTTATTCATGATTTTACCTTAGAACAAATTAAATACGTGGTTTCAACGATTTTGACAGAAATTTTGATGTCTCAATATCAATTGTTGATTTCGAAGAAAAATTATTTTGAAGAAAAAACAAAAATTGCGTGGGTTCTTCTCGGACCATTGCGCACTTTCAATCGAAGGAGCCCCCTGTAGATTTCTCTTTCTAGTTTTTAGCTCTATTTTGAATAAAAATAAACAATCTTATTTTATCCCGAAAATGAACAATTTCGAGAAATTTAGTAGTCAGAAAAATGCAGTAAAAAGGTGAAAGGAAATCCCTCGAGCTTAAAAAACATTTTGAGGTAATTAGTGATTATTAATCTTGGCTCTCATTTTCTTTCTCATTCAACCTGTGGTCATAAGGCGAACCGTTTGGTTTATCCAAAGGTCATTTCTAAATTAATATTCGTGCTAATTAAACGTTACAAAGAATCTTTAAATCAATTAAAGTTTTTAAATCAATACCTAATTTAACCCCACTGCTAAACTAGGTGTTACTGAGTATAAACTTGAGTGTCTAATCAGGTCTCATTGTTGTAACTTTTCCAAATAGTCAATTATTTGTAGCCGTGAAAATATTAATTTCCGGGCAAATTTTTTTTTGGAAAATCGTCAACAATTGCTTAAAAATGTAAATCCGTTTTTCAAGCTAAATGCAGGCAATTTAAAAAACGAGTATAAACTTGAGTGTCTAATCAGGTCTCATTGATGTAACTTTTCCACATAGTGAATTATTTGTACCCGAAAAATATTAATTTCGGGGAATTTTTTTTTTGGAAAATCGTCGACAATTGCTTAAGAGGGTTGTCCATGCTGGAAAGGCTTTTTCGAAGGCTCATAAGTTTATTCCTTTATAACATCTTATAAATTTCTCAGGAATAGTAGTTCGTAATCTCTGGAACACCTTTTATCGCTGACTTTATTTCATAGCATGTTGACAACCGTTAAATTGAGGTAACCGCGAGCCAATTTTTTTGACGTCTATTTCTGTTTCAGCCTTATTTCAAAACAACGTCATTATCGGATGTAACAAAGCCCAAAGGGTGGTGAGCAAGATGTTGCAGATTTTTCGAATTGGCTGTAAATCGACAGAAAAAGTGCGCGAAATCGAAATTTTGAATATGGAAGTGAGAATTAGCAATTTAAATTCACCCAAAGATTCTTGGTTACGGTTTCTGGAAACGAATATTAGCAGACTATGGTTCTTGATGTTTAACCACGGGGCTTAAGATCAAAAATAATTTGATGAAAAAGCTATTTCTTTTCTTAGATCGCATGTGGTTGAAAAATCAGAACCGTTGTTGCTCATATTGTGTCCAGCAAACCGGACACGGAATCTCTGGTGCATTTATAATTGTCTATTCTCCATGTCAAATTCAAAATTTTCGAGTTCGCGCACTTTATTTGTCGATTTACAGCCATTCGAAAAATCCTTGGTATATCTGCCTCCACCGCCCTTGGGCTTGTTACATTTTCCGAAAATGACGTTGTTTTGAAATAAGGCGAAAAATCAATTTTGCAAAACAAAATTTGCTCGCTGTTAACTCAATTTACGGGTTGGTCGAGCATGCTATGAAAAAGTCAGAAGTAAAATGTGTTCCAGAGATTACGAACACCTATTCCTGACGATTTTTTAAAGATTGTTATGAAGGAATAAAAAGTTATTGGCAGCTTCGATAAAGCACCTTTTCCGTATGACAACTCCCTTAAGAAGATGCAAAGGACAGTGAGAATTTACCCAAATTGTTAGCAAAAATTTTCCAAATTGTCCTAAGCTAATTTCCTGAAAATGTCCTTACCTATTTTGCCCATATTTTTTAAAAACCATAATTTTCCTCAAAAATCATGAAGTCTTTTTATGCTCATCACTTTTTAAAAAACATAAAAAGGAGTCTTTTCAATACATTTCACTGAAAAAAGTTTTTTTTTGAAAAAGGGGTGTTTTATAGAAATTTTTGAAAATTGTTTTTATACTAGAGGGAAAGGACCAAAATCAAAAAGCAAGGTTTTTGGTAAAAAATCACGGAATACTGTTTAACTTGATGGAAATTCAAATTAACAGCAAACATGTTTCTTTGTCTCGAGAAATAGATAAGATATTTGAGTAAAATTAAGGCAAAAGCCGAGATGCTGATTAATTAAAATGCAATGCGAATGACTTTATGAACGGCTTATATTATGAGTCATATTTTTACGATCTCATGTTGATCAAACCAGTAAATGATATTAACCGGGATTAGATAAAAATCTTAAAGTGATAAATTTTCCAAATGAATGAGAAAAGTTTGAATATTCACCATAATCAGAAGAATAAAAAAGAAAAATGATTGTTTTACTAGAAGAGCCTTAAAAATGGCGAAAATTTTTCTTTTTGCTATTTTGGCCATGGAAATTGATATTATTTTTTCATATTACATAACTAAATATTTTTTCCCAATTTACGATTTAATTTCCAGGATCACGACTTGAAAATCATTTTTTAACTAACAGTCTCGGAATGGTTTTATAAAATATGGTCAAATTATGAAACGTTCTAGCGCTAGTGAGCAAAACATTTTATCATTTTCAGAAATTAAAAAATTATATTTTGAATAAACAATATAAAAAAACAGGCGAAATTTCATGACCTCGTGTTACAGAGTTGACAGGTTTATGTCTGATTTTAACCGTAACTACCCTAGTCTATAAATCAGTATAAAACTGAAAAAAGTGAATTATGAAAATGATTCATGATTGAAAATTCGAGATCGTAGCAAAAATTCATCCTGCATAGTATAAATGTTTCAATGATTAAGGGGGTCAACGCAAATCAGGACAGAAATGTGTAATGACTTATTACTAATGAGCTTATTTATCCTGGAAATTGATAACTTAATTTCTAGTTTTGAGTCTTAGTTTTCGACGCAGAAATTTAAAAATTATATCATCTGAAACTTCATTGAATTTTGAGTCAGATAAAATATAAAAATTTTGAATGAATTTAATTTTGACATGATAAAGATCTCTCTGGAGGACAACTAAGAGTAATCAAAATTCTTTAAGTCATGTTTTATGGACGAGTGTTTGACCTTTGCAGATATCATAATCGAAAAATGAATTTTGAAAATTAAGGGCTCATTTACGTTTTGAACTTTTTTCGAAAATTTTCGAATAAGTGCAGCATACGGTATGCAGCATACCTCTAAAACTCAGGGCTCAGTTAAATTTTCAAAATAAATTTTTGGTGGTTTCATATCTTTCTTGTTTCTACTGGTTGAGTCATCTGTTTTGCATGGTTTTGAGCGGACCAAAAAAGATAAGGCAATTCTTCCTCTTTCCCTTCTCTCTGATTGAACCAGAGAGCAAGTCCAGCTAAATCCATACTAAACAGATGACTCAACCAGTACATTCAGTGTGAAACCGACTACAAAACTATGTTTTTGGCCAATTTTGCGTTGACCACCCCCTTAACTTAATTTAACTTAATTATTTTCTTAATTTAACTTAATTATTTTCTATTTAATTAATTTAATTCTCAATATTTTTATTTGAAATTCTATGAAAAGCTTGTGGACTATTTTATCTTTCTAAATTCTTATTTTTCTCTGTTTCAAGGGTACCCAGCGATGCCTTACATAATTACTGGTATACATAAAAACTTGATCTTGTTTTTATTTAGTTTTAATCACCAATAAATCAACTCAAAATTATAACATTTCTCAATAAAAATGATTTTGTAAAATGAATAATTATCATTACACCAACTAGTCTCTCATGGAAACACATATATTTTGAAACAGATTGTTTCCATAGAGTATATATAATTTACAAAAACGATTTTACAATAACGACATAAAAAAATTGTTTCATCTTTCTTTTCGTGAAACTTTCTTGTTTTTTTCATTTTAAAATACACTGAGTCTTCATTTGAAGTAACGACCAAAATTACAGAAAAAATCGTAACTTCAAATTAGGAGTTGGGTAAAATTTACAGAAAATTGTTACTTCAAATGAATTTTTCCAAAAATCGTTACTAAATTATCTTGTGATTATTTTGTTCTATCTCAGTTCTAAGATCAATAGGTCATCATTTTTCGGATTTTCATGTCATGGTGAAAACCGATTATATTGTTAAATGAAGTTTACTATAAAAATGCTATTAATACATGTATATCATGGTATGTTCATCGAGAAAAAACATTTTATTTGAAATTTTTTTTTGAATAATTAGTTTCAATTTTATAAATAGTTCACTGATCTATAGAAGAGTGGGAAATGCGAAACAAAATGTTAGAGATTCTAAACTCTAGAGCCGAAACTTTTTTTTTGGAAGTGCAAAGTTTTGAATTAAAATGGTATAACGGAAAAATTAAATAAGGAGGTGTTTATTCAATAAACTTTATTATTTGAATTTATGATATTAACTCCCACCTGGACTGCTGTGTTTTGAAACGCAGCTAAAACTTTGTTTTATCTGCCCACAAAAGATAACTAAAAAATGTTTGGGTTATAAAAATGTATTACCGCCGCCTGAATGTTATTCCCGCAAAAGGTTGTCATTAACACGCGGCAAGGACGTAGACGGAATACGTTAAATAATAGCATTGCGTAGCCCAATATAGGGATCGTCGCGGAACAAGCATATACGGCGAGTGTACAGGGGGAGGCCCGAGTATCGCCGAAAAAAGCTTAAGCGGGGTTCTGCAGTGTCCAATTTGCAATGCCACAAATAAAGGATTTGTGAATTATGTTGTCAATTTGTGTTCATTGCTTTTTATCACAGATACGCGCGCGCACTGCTATATTATGAAAAGTAGCTTGTTAATTACGATACACAATAATAAAAGCCTTATTTCCTTCCATGAGGGATGCCGACCTTTTACATATACTTTTTTAGAACAGTTTTTCACAGAGAATTCATTTTTGGTTATTTTATGATATTTTTATTATTCATTTCTTTAAGGGGGGCGTGTCGTAATCTCGGTACCTTTCAATCCGCCTCATAATAATTTGTTAGGTGTTCGTGAGCAATCTGAAAGGCCATATCTGTTTTATAGAGCTCTAGCTCTCGCCTAACGATATACACTCACCAAAGATCAACCCTAATGTTAATCATCACCACAGGTGGTTGAGTCTATTCGGGTAGCATGCTTAAACGGTTTTTTGTTAAATCTATGCTTTTTAGGACCCACACTACAGAAGAGGCGTCTGAAATTTACACGGTACCGGAGAAGAGTGAGGTCACTAATATGTTTTTAGCCATTTTTGAACTCTTCGCTCTTGAAGTTTTCTAAAATCACTTCTGAACGCCGATTTCTTACAATTTTTCGACTTCAAAACTCTATCTTTCTTTAGACGAATGTTCAGAAGAAAGCGTTTTTCGTGACTCAGGTAGATAAATATACTGTCGCCTCAATATGTTTGGCTCGGATTTTTTGAATCTTCACCTAGAATTCCTAGAAATTGACTATTAAGTAAACCGGAAATTGAAAAGTTCGAAAAAAAAGTTCGTCTGATCGGAACAAAAGTACCACCAATATTGAAGCTGAGATTTCACTGATCAAAAAGTCTGGCTTTACAGTTTAATCAAAATTTTTAAACCAATCAGCGTCAATTCGATATTAGGTTTAACATTTTCTTTAATAATATTGAAATTCTAGAAGTCGATTAGACATTTCAATAATATTTAATGTCATGCATCGTTTCGGTGGGTCATATTCACCAATAAAAAATGTTCATAGTCATGGTAGAAATACCGGTTTATGCGGTTAAGCAAAAAAATTATCGAATTTTTGAAAATTCTAGATTTTGTTCTAGATTGTTTTGAATAAAAATAATTGCCACCACGAGATTCCTTGGTCCACTTAGTCATAATCGATTGCTCAAATATCTATAAATTAATTCTAATAAAGGCCTCAAAAAATTACGACACCACCGCCCTTAATACGCCGTAATTTTGGAATGAAATCCAAAAATTAGACTTTAACGTCCGGAATAAAGATTTATTTATATAAGTACATATAGATTGTCCAGATCCCGTTACCCATACACTGATTATTTTTATTAGATTTATTAAAACAAAAACCTTTATTTGTGCATGCAAATTTGACATGCAGACCCCCTTATAATTTCATTGATGTTGTAAGGTGAATTCCTAGCTAGTGCCCATATCGCGAAAGACACAATATTCTCGAAATTGCGTGAGTGTAAGAGTTTAATTATGAATAGATTTCAGCTGCCGCTCATGATTCATGAAATGACGTTATATTCAAGATTAGATTCCAATCTACTTTTTTGAATTTATTTTTATTTTGTTCGTGATAGTTTCGATAACACATTAGTAATTTACTTTTTTGATACCGATTTGTAAAATACTCGCTTATAAATTAAAAGCTCTTTAACGGCGCCGTTATAAAATTTTAGGCAAATTTTTTTTTTCTGTCCCCAATCTGGGACTCCCCATATCGCCGAATTTGTCTGCGCAAAAATATTGGTCTCCCGGAAGCGAAACGATTTTTCTAGATGATCAGGATCTGAATAATTTCAGCTAAAATTTCTTATTCATAAAAGCAGCATAATTTTGTTAAAAATATTGTTGAAACTTGAAATAAGTGTTTTTTTTAAGAACAAATTCAATTCAACTAATCTTTTTAAAAATATATGTATTGAAAACATGGGTTTCCGATAAGATGGTTTCAAAGTCGGTTTCTATAAGTGAGTAGTTGGTGTATTATTAGTGCATAGATGTAATTTGAAGCTATACAATCCGAAAAGCGTTTTACCATCAGTTATATAAAGCGTCTTGGCGGTCAACAATTATGTCAAACCTGAATCATCTATTCGTTTGTTTTATACAGACATTTTTTAACGGAATGAAATTGATTCTGTATCTAAAAATTTCGGTGAATAATTAGGAATGCTATATAATTTTTAGGACATATTTTGAAAAAAAGATAAAATTATTCTATTCCAAAATTTCATAACAGATTTTTATGTGTATCTAACATTATCATCTTTAAAATGATCGGAATTTCGAAAAAAGTATACGGTTATTCAAAAATGATTAATAGGGAGAAAAGAGGTTCTATTATAAAACCACGTTGCCACTAATGAAATACTAGAGTAATTGGTTTTTACTACATGATGCAGTGATGATAAACCCATAATTTCTCTGTTTTTAATTGGGTTCAATCACATCATCTTCTTAAAAATTCTAGTTTTTCTCTTATAAAAATCATTCAAAAACACTCATTTTCCCCCATTTAATTTTTCAATAAAAACGGTCACGAAAAAAAATCGGATTTTTGTTCAGTAAAAAGATTAAATTAACTAAACACATCATCGGGTTCGCGTTTCTGTCGGCACGTGAGAGAGATGAGACATTTCGAGAAGTATTTTGTATAAGGATCTTTCTCTCCACTTTTTCCCCTACGGAGACGACAGACACGCTTAAACTTTTCCTACCCCCAGTCCAAAAAAGGGGGTGGATTTGGTTCACTTCTTGTTATGGATGTATACACGGTGTTACTAACACCCTCACGAAACACAAAAAAAAAGCTTCTCTGAGGTACGCTACCTGTATTTACAAGGTTTAAGTCTTCTTCCTCTAGGAAAGATAATTAACATGCGTGGGTTGAAACGATAAGGAGCGCAAAAGCCTGGCGTAAAGTTCTTTAGGCTTTTGAATGTTTTTTGTTTGGTGAGTCAAGTCTAGATCTCTGCATGCAAGTTCGTGTTTTTCTAGAATTGCAGGATAATAAAATTAGTCTTCAATTAGCCAATCAGAGCCGCGTAGGCGTAGCGCCACCAAACTCAAAAATAAATCTAAAAAAATATTAAAATTAAAGGGAACAATGTCGTATACGATTGCCATGTTAGACGGGTATGGAAAAAAAGAGCGAAACAGAAATTGAAGTTGCTAGAAATATCAGAAGAAAAAAATAGCGAGGCGAAAAAAGTAAATCAAAGAGAAATTAAGAAAGACCAAAGTATCGAGATATGTAAGGTAAAAAATTGGCATGCCGAAAAAAAACAGTTTACAATACATTTAACAGGGGGAAGGCCCAATCGCCGCACGTTTTTTCCAAATACATTTCGCGGTATTGGGCACTTTACAGAAATAATTTTTTTGTTCAAACTGAAAAATGCCGTGGGTCGTTCGACGTTGACGTAATACCTTTAAAGCTTTTTCAATAGATTCAAAATTGGAAATTCAAGGAGTAAATATCATGTGGTAGGAATACGTTATTTCCAGCAATTCGCAATTTAAAAAAAAGTAGATTTGGGAAATTCAATATTTAAATAGTGCCGCATTCATGACGCCACTCAAAAGAATTTGTGATAAAAACGCCTCATAAGACCCCGCAATTCGGCCGATATAGGCCATTGGCAGGAATTTAGTTAAAAATCGTGAAATTGCGTCGGTTTGTATCGGCGATATTGGGCCTTCGCCTGTAATGTAATTGGTCAGAAAATAATAGTTTTAAAATACCCTAGAGCACACTCAACAGATAAAATACGATAAAGATGTATTTTAGAACTCTAATTGGTGGCATTTTTTCTTACTTTTTTGAACGAAAAGCAAGTCCGATGAAAATATAGTCAGATTCGATGGTCTAGCACACGAGATACAGTTAATTATTTGAAAATTCAAAACTTTTTTATAAAAAATTTCCAATTGCCAAAAAAAATTTGAAAATATATTTTTTACGTTTTTATGCAATTAATAATTACAAGAAAAAATACACCCATTACCGTCCGTAATATTGTGTAATGAAATCATCAACATGACGCATTCTCAAATCAGTTCAAATTCATTAATAAAATATGGTGAACATAGAAGGCCACAACGTTACGGATAATATTAGGTGACCATATTAAAATAAGTAACCTAATATCAGTACATTGTGACCGTTTCGGGTCAATATTTTTATATGAGTCAGATTTCCTTATTAATTAGTTTGAAATATAAAATTTTGACCTAGTTTACCCTTTATCTTAACGTTAATATATCAACAAAACGCTTATCCTTTGATTAGTTAACAAGCTACCGGAAGACATGACAGGCCTCATGAGTTGTTCGTTATATAATTTGTTTAGATTATGTGAATATTTATTAAACTTTAAGACACATTTGATAGCTACAAAAGTGCATTTTTAGCATAACAACATTAAATGTTTAACATTTTGAACTATTTTTTACGCAATTTTAAATTCAAATACATTTCCATGCTATAATTCTTTAATTTATGATTAGTGAAAAATCGAATATTGAACCGAATTACAGCCTTCATGAAAAACTACCGATTTAATATTTGGTTAGCGAACAACGTAACCACCGCCTGATTAAAAGGATGATAGTAAAGCATACTTAATATGAACAACATGTAATAGTTCTGCAAAAATTATCAATAGAATTATGATTGAGATTTAATTTTTGTCGATACTTGAACTTTAGCAATAAATTAAAATTTCACCCGTTAGTTGTGTTAAATCAATAAACTCAAAAAAACTAATTGTAATGAAAATAAAATTGTAGTTCAGGCTCAAGGATCGAAATCTCCGAGCTCGGATTCATACGGTCGATTTCTGGTTCAGGTTATAATCTTGGCTCGCGAATCCACTAGTCAAAACTAATTCTCCAGCACACCGATGAAAGATGGTCCAATAAAAAACTCTAGAACTTCAGAATCTTATTTTAGGCCACCAACATGCACTCAAACATGCTCGCAATTTGAAAGCTCACCTCATCACACGGCAGCATGACCGTTTGCTCAAAAACCAATGACCAGCAAAATAACTAGTGAAAGATTCTGGGCTCACAACGACGGCTAGATTTGGGTAGCAATTGAGATAGAGATACAGTTGTTGACTTTTACCCAATCCACCCGTCAGCGCGATAAGAATACTCAATGCTGTAATTTGGTATGTAGATGTTTTCCTACTATAAACTTATTTTTTTTACAATTTTTAAATTAGGGCTGCGGGATTTTTCGCTTACAGCTTTTTAAAGGTAGTATCATGAAATTTGTGCGGTTAATTGATGTTGAATTCCTAACTTTTCTTTTAAATGCTCAATTATAGCGAAGGTAAACTCAGCAGGTTTTTCTTTATTTTAACATGAATATAAAACGCAAACAAACAATAAAGGTAGTGACAATATTTCGAATGACATTAAAAAATTGTTCATGATAAATCAATAAATGTAGCAATTCCAGAAGGAAAATAATCCAATTTTAGCTTAATCATGTGGGGGTAGTGTCCGCAAAAAAAAGTTGCCTCGGAAATCTTATAATACTGTCATCTTCAGTCTAAGCTGGACACACCTCTAAAGGCGTACAAAAAGGGCAAAAAGCCTACGCATCTTTTCTTGCAAAATTCCGAAAAATTTCGTTACATCAAGCGGACAAAACGGCGATTTTTTCTTAAACATTAAAAATCGCATTTTTGCTCTATAAAGCGAAATTTCGGCTTCAAAGTTTTTATGACTTCGATGCTAGGGGTGATTNAACTTTGTTTTATCTGCCCACAAAAGATAACTAAAAAATGTTTGGGTTATAAAAATGTATTACCGCCGCCTGAATGTTATTCCCGCAAAAGAGGTGTCATTACACGCCGGCAAGACGTAGACGGATGACGTTAAATAATAGCATTGCGTAGGCCCAAATAGTGGATAGTCGCGGAACAAGCATATAGGCGACGTTACAGGGGGAGGCCCGATATCGCCGAAGAAAAGCTTAAGGGGGTTCTGCATGTCAATTTGCATGCACAAATAAAGTTTCGTATGGAATTTGTGTCAATTTGTGTTCATTGCTTTTTATCACAGATACTGCGCGCACTGCTATATTATGAAAAGTAGCTTGTTAATTACATAACAAATAATAAAAAGCCTTATTTCCTTCAATGAAGGGGATGCCACCTTTACATATACTTTTTCTAGAACAGTTTTCACAGAGAATTCATTTTTGGTTATTTTATGAATATTTTATTATTAATTCTTTAAGGGGGGCGTGCGAATCTGGTACCTTTTCAATGCCCGCCTCATAATAATTGTTAGGTGTTGTGAGCATATCTGAAGGCCATATCTGTTTATAGAGCCTCTCCGCTTCTCGCCTAAACGATATCACGATCTCAAAGTTCAACCTATGTTACATCAACCACAGGTGGTTGAGTCTATTCGGAAGCATCTAAACGGTTTTTTGTTAAATCTATCTTCTTTTAGACCCCACACTACAAATGGGCCGTCTGAAAATATTACACAGGTACAGGAGAAGAGTGAGGTCACTAATATGTTTAGGCCATTTTTGAATTTCGCTCTTGAATTTTCTAGAAATCACTTCTGTGAACGGCGATTTCTTACAAATTTTCACTTCAAAACTCTATCTTTCTTTTAGAACGAATGTTCAGAAGAAACGTTTTTCGTGACTCAGGTAGATAAATATACTGTCGTCAATATGTTTGGCTCGGATTTTTGAATTTCACCTAGAATTTCTAGAAATTATGCACTATTAAGTAAACGGAAATGAAAAGTTCCGAAAAAAAAGTTCGTCTGATCGGACAAAAGTACCACCAAATTGAAGCTGAGATTTCACTGATCAAAAAGTTGGCTTACAGTTAATCAAAATTTTTAACCAATCAGCGTCAAATTCGATAATTGGTTTTAACATTTTGCTTTAAATAATATTGAATTCTAGAAGTCGATTAAGACATTTCAATAATATTTAATGTCATGCATCGTTCTCGGTGGGTCATATTCACCAATAAAAAATGTTCATAGTCTGGTAGAAATCACCGGTTTATGGCGGTTAAGCAAAAAATATACGAATTTTGAAAAATTTCTAGATCTTTGTTCTAAGATTGTTTTGAATAAAAATAATGCCACCACGAGATTCCTTGGTCCACTTAAGTCATAATCGATGCTAATATCTCATAATATTAATTCTAATAAAGCCTCAAAAAAATTACGGACACCACCCCCTGTATATACGCGATATTTTGGAATGAAACTCCAAAAATAGACTTTAACGTCGGAATAAAGATTTTTTTATAAGTCCATAATAGATTGTCCAGACCCGCTTACCATACCCTGATATTTTTTAATTAAAATTTATTAAAAAAAAAACTTTATTTGTGCATGCAAATTGACATGCAGAACCCCCTTAAGTAATTTCATTATTTTAAGGTGAATTCCTGCTAGTGCCCATATCGCCGAAAGAGCCAATATCGTCGAAATTGCGTGAGTGGAAGTTTTAATTAAGAAATAATTTCAGTGCGTCATGATTCATGAATGACGTTATATTTCAAGATTAGATTTTCCAAATCTACTTTTTTGAATTTATTTTTATTTTGTTCGGTGAAGTTCGTAACACATTTTAGTAATTTACTTTTTTGAACCGATTGTAAAACTCCTTATAAAATTAAAAGCTTTTTAAACGGCGCGTTTTTAATTTTTAAGGAAAATTTTTTTTCTGTCCCCAATCGGGACTCCCCATATCGCCGAATTTTTTTGGCAAAAATATTGGGTCTCCCCTGTATAAGCCCGGAAGCGAAACGATTTTTTTCTAGATGATTCAGACTGAATCATTCAGCTACAAATTTCTTATTCATAAAAGAGCATAATTTTGGTTAAAATATTGTTGAAACTTGAAATAAGTGTTTTTTTAAGAACAAATTTAATTCAACCTAATTTTTTAAAAAATATATGTATTGAAAACATGGTTTCCATAAGATTTTTTCAAAGATGGTTTCTATAAGAGAGTAGTTGGTGTATTATTAGTGCATGAGATGTATTTGAAGCTAACAATCCGAAAAGACGTTTTACATCAGTTATTAAAGCGTCTTGGCAGTTAACAAATTATGTAATCCTAATCATCTAATGTTTTTTTTACAAGAACAATTTTTTTAACGGAATTAAAATTGATTTCTTATCTAAAAAATTTCGGTGATAATTAGGATGCTATAAAATTTTTATGACATATTTTGAAAAAAGATAAATTATCTCATTCCAAAATTTTCATAAGATTTTTATGTTATCCTAATTATCACTTTAAAAATATGATCGGAATTTTCGAAAAAAGTATCGGTTATTCAAAATGATTAATAGGGAGAAAAAGGTCATTATAAACCACGTTGCACCTAAATGAAATACTAGAGTAATTGTTTTTACTACATGATGACAGCATGATGATGTATGATAAACCCATAATTTCTCTGTTTTTTATTGGTTTCAATCAATCTTCTTAAAAATTCTAGTTTTTCTCTTATAAAAATCACTTCAAAAAACACTCATTTTCCCCCATTAATTTTTTCAAAAAAAAGGTCACGAAAAAAAATCGGATTTTGTTCAGTAAAAAAGATTAATTTACTAAACAATCATCGGGTTCGCGTTTCTGGGCACGTGAGAGAATGAGACCATTTCGAGAAGACTTTTGTATAAGGACTCTTTCTCACTTTTTCCCCCTCGGAGGACGACATGACACCCTTAACTTTTCCTACCCCCAGTCCAAAAAAGGGGGTGGATTTGTTGATCTTTTTAGGATGTAACACGGTGTTACTAACACCCTCACGAAACACAAAAAAAGTTCTCTGAGTCGCTCCTGTATTTACACAGGTTAATCTTCTTCCTCTGGAAAATAATTAAATGCGTGGGTTGAAACGATAAGGAGGCAAAAGCTGGGTATAAGTTTTTAGGGGCGTTTTGAATGTTTTTTGTTTGGTGAGTCAAGTCTAGATCTCTGCAGAAGTCGGTTCTTTCTAAATTGAGGATAATAAAATTAGTCTTCAATTAGCCAATCAGAGACCGCGTAGGCGTAGCGTCACCAAAACTCAAAATAAACTAAATAAAAAAATATTAAAAATTAAAGGGAAAATGTCGTTGATGCCAGTTAGACGGGTTAGGAAGAAAAAGAGCGAAACAGAAATTGAAGTTCTAGAAATATCAGAAGGAAAAAATAGCGAGGCGAAAAAAGTTAATCAAAGAGAAATTAAGAAAGACCAAATATCGAGATATGTAAGGTAAAAAATTGGATGCGAAATAGAAACAATTTAAAATACATTTACAGGGGGAGGCCCAATATCGCCGAAAGTTTTTTTCCAATACATTTCGGCGGTATTGGGCACTTTCACAGAAATAATTTTTTTTGTTCAAAACTGAAAAATGCGTGGGCGTTCGAGTTGACGTAATACTTTTAAAAGTTTTTCAATAGATTCAAAATTTGAATTTCAAATGAAGTAAAATATCATGTGTAGAATAACGTATTTCCACCAATCGCAATTTAAAAAAAGTAGGTTTGGGAAATTCAATATTTAAATATGACGTCATTCATGACGCACTCAAAGTAATTTGTGATAAAAACCTCAGACGCCCACGCAATTTCGGCGATATAGGCATTGGCAGGAATTTAGTTAAAAATCCTGAAATTGCGTCGGTTTTTTCGGCGATATTGGGCTTCCGCCTGTATATGTATTTGGTCAGAAAATAATAGTTTTAAAATCCCTGAAGCACAAACAGTATAAATAGATAAGATGTATTTTAGACTCTAATTGGTGGCATTTTTTTCTTACACTTTTTTGAACGAAAATGCAAGCCCGATGAAAATATTAGTCAGATCCGATGTCTAGATCACGAGATACAGTTAATTATTTTGAAAATTTCAAACTTTTTTTTCAAAAATTTACCAATTGCAAAAAAAATTTGAAAATATATTTTTCACGTTTTTATGCAATTATAAATTAAAAGAAAAAATTACCACCCATAACCGTCGTAATTTTTATGAAATATCAACATGACCATTTTCAATCAGTTTCAAATTCTATAATAAAATAGTGAACATAAAGGCCACAACGTTACGGATATATTAGGTGACTCATATTAAATAAGTAACCTAATATCAGTAACATCGTGACCTTTCGGGTCAATATTTTTTTATATGAGTCAGATTCTTATTAATTAGTTGAAATATAAAATTTGACCTAGTTTACCCTTTATCTTAACGTTAATTAATATCAACAAAACGCTTTCCTTTGAAGTTAACAGCTAACCGGAAGACATGACAGGCCTCCATTGAGTTGTTCGTTAGTATATTTGTTTAGATTATGTAATATTTATAAACTTTAAGACACATTTTATAGCTACAAAAGTGCATTTTTAGATAAACATTAAATGTTTAACATTTGTAATATTTTTTACGCGATTTGGTTAGCGAAACGTACCACCGCCTGAATTAAAGGATGATAGTAATGCTATAATAATATGAACAACATGTATAGTTCTGCAAAATTATCAATAGAAATATGATTGAGATTTTAATTTTTTTCGATTACTTGAACTTTAGCAATAAATTAAATTTCACCCGTAGTTGTGTTAATCAATAAACTCAAAAAACTAATTGTAATAAAATAAAATTTGTTAGTTCAGGTCAGGGATCGAAATCTCCGAGTCGAAATTCATACGGTCCGATTTCTGGTTCAGGTTATAATCTTGGCTCCGAATCCACCTATCAAAATAATTCTCCAGAAACCGATGAAAGATGGTCCAATAAAAACTCTAGAACTTCAGATTCTTATTCTAGAGCACCAAACTATGACTCACATGCTCGCAATTTTGAAAGCTCATCCTATACACGGAGCTATGACCGTTTGCTCAAAAACAATGACCGCAAAATAACTATGAAAGATTCTGGCTCACAGACGGATAGATTTGGGAGCAATGAGATAGAGATACAGTGTGACATTTTACCCAATCCACCGCTCAAGCGCGATAAGAATACTCAATGCTGTAATATTGGTATGTAGATGTTTTCTCTATAAACTTATTATTTTTTTACAATTTTCAAATTAGGGCGTCGGGATTTTTCGCTTACCAGCTTTTTAAAGGTAGTATTCATGAAATTTGTGCGGTTAATTTGATTTGAATTCTAACTTTTCTTTTAAAATGCTACAATTATAGCGAAGGTAACTCTAGCCGGTTTTTTTTATTTTAACATTGAATATAAAAACGCAACAGACAATTTAAAGTAGTGACAATATTTCTCAATGACATTAAAAAATTGTTCATGATAAAATCATAAATGTAGCAATTCGAAGGAAAAATAATCCAATTTAGCTTATCATTTGGGGGTAGTGTCCGCAAAAAAAGTTGGCCTGGAAATCTTATATACTGTCAATTCTGTCTAAGCGGACAAAACGGGCAAAAA
>SCLH01000510.1:286234-297923 GCA_004367855.1 Oikopleura vanhoeffeni
AAATTCTGATGAGCGGGTTTCGAATAAATGGTACCAAACCGGCCAAAATGCCACTTTTTAAGGTTATCTACTGTATTTTTATAAAGTCAGACAAAAAACCACCGCAATATTTTTGCTCATTGAGAATCCACTCAATTTGCCATATGAATGAAGTTGATCGGATATGTAATTAAGGAGAAAATGGTACCTCCGTTGTCGACTTTGCCGCCCTCTTGTGAGAGAACCGATGATTAAAAAGCGACGAGACCATCACCAATCGTTGTTTGCGGACACTACCCCCTTAACTAAAAATACTACTTTATTTTTAAAAACTTAGCAAACAAAAATACTGCCGATTATAAAGTAGTGCATAATTTTTTAAGCGAAAAATACTGGATTTCAGAGAGCCACAATTTTCCCACGTGACCGCTTCATAGAAACTTTTTAAACTATCTTTCATATTTTCGATTTAAAAATCAACTTTTTTTAAACAATTGCTTCATTATACAAACCAAATCAATAAATCAAATTAGAGGTACTGTCGCGACCTCCAAAACTATTGAATTATCTATCGATGGAAGATAAAATGCAGAAAAAAACAAAACGAACTCACAGCCCAGTTATAAAAAGTGAAGATGAGCGGGAAAATTCGCCAAAAATACTTAAAATGGATCCTTTGCCGCCGCCACCAGCATTTCTTCACCAATTTATCAAAAAATCTCCAGAGATGAATAATCGAGACATAAAACGATCCGCATCGCCAGATGACGCATTAGGAAAGTTTATAGCAATTCATTTTAATGTAAATTTTAAAAATGTAAAATATGTTTTTTAGATTAGTTAAAAAATAAGTTGCAAATGGCACGATCTTTTGAGTCGTATTATGTTCAATCACTGGCTATTGCACCAAAAACCGTTTTTTCGATTTTTGGTTATTTATTTCAAATTTTGATATATGACACCAGTTGGGTCAAATTAAAAAATTACTCGTAAGATAATATTTCACTAAAAAGTGTTATCTTCCCAAAAACTAGCGTAACCATAAAAGATTGACACAAACTGTTTTTCATGTCTATTTTCGTCATTTTTCAGATTTAAAAATTTTAACACTTGTTTTTTGATTAATGAAGCGAATTGCCTTTTGTGTGCTTCAAAGAGCAGAAAATGTCGCGTTTTAAAAAACCTACCTAAGTTGAATTATGAAAGAAAAATCTATTCAGTTTTAGAAAAAACTTTACTGTCGAAAATTGTTAAATCGAAAGTAAAAAATGTGCAACCATAGTTTTATAAGAAAACAATTTGGTCAGAGATTCAAAAATATTTTAAGTTATTCCTGTAATACATACATTTTTATATGAGATTGGGTTGAAATAAAAACGTTTTTTATCAAACCTGAAAACAGCCATTTTTGGGTACATTTTTGAATTCCCTTGAGTTCAATTACTAAAATAATATCATTTCTTCAAACTCATAAAGCCCAAAGACTTCGAAACATTCAAAATCAATGGGACGGTGCCGATTTCTAAAATGTTCAAAATCCCTGCCAAAGAAAAATAATTTGTTAACTCTTAACCTATTTTAATGTTCTATAGATTTTATAGTTTCTATATTCTATAGTTTTATAAAACATTCTATTGTGCTCAAATATCTCCTGCTGCTGTAACCATTTAAATCTAGTGAAACAAATTAAACGGATAAAAAAAAATTAGGGTGGAGAAGTCGAATTATTTAAAACTGCATTCTACGCAGGTACATGGCCAACCTCATTCAAATGAATCTCATTTGTAACTGATTCATATCGAAAAAGTATGTTTGATGTTCTTGCAGAATATACTGGTCAAAAAATGCTACTTATAATACAATGCAGTCTATTTATCATGTTTGATATTCTGTCAGTAATATAAAGGGTGATTAATTTTTATGTTGTACGATTTTAGATGTATTTTTTGCCGAAATAGTTAAAAAGATCCAAATTTTGGTGATTCTCTCTGGAGAGACTCGAATTTTTTGAAAACCTTCTCAACTTCGGCAATATTTTTTGTGGGTAAATCTGGGACAACGGTAAATTAATGGCCATATATGAGCCGCTATAAAGAAAATATTGAGAAATTTTTATAATTGAGTCATTTTCAACAATAGAACGTTTGTAAGGTGACTCATAAAATGGGATACAAAAATAATCATATTTGCCGCTAAAGAGCTACAGTACAAGTACTAGATTATCAATTCGGCTCGTATCGGAAAATTTGATCCCTGATTTTATACTCTTGTACATTACTGTGGTGTGCGTCTATAAGGACAGTAGGAACAAAAAATAACTAAAACCTACGCCTTTTATTTTGGCGTGTCCTTCTAAATTTGGACAATATGGATGAAAATTTTAGGTGAAGATCAAAAACTGGTCTTCATATTTTTGTCAGATTATAAAGCACCTGTTTTTCGGAAAATTTCTATGAAACAACTCTTTTCATATAAATATGACTGAAAAACAAAGTTTATTTTTCGAAAATAAGGACAATATGGCACCGAAACCTAAAAAAACATGGCGAAATATGATATGTGCTTATAGACGAAAACCGGAGTAATGCCCTTTCTAGAGAGGAACGTAAGAAACAACGCTCTCGTTAAATGACCCGGTAAACAATTTAATTTTGTATAACAAACGCAAATAAAATTTTTTGTGTTATTTATGCAATTTAAAAAATAATCATGAAGTATCTGCCCCCGATATACTAATTAATATATCATCAAGAAATATGACAAGTAAGGTAACCTTTTTTCAAACATGGCCCACCCTACTCAGTCATTTTCCTCGAAAGCCATACGGTATGGCCCATACCAGATATGATATCTGAGATATCAACAAATGGTTTTTTGCTATGTGTAGCCGAGTATATTTGTGGCGACCAAAACTTTTTGTTTTTCTCTCTTTCAATCGGTTGGCCGTTAATCAAATTTTGAAATCACCGGTTTTTCTTTAGAACCAAAATAAGGAGAATTTTCGAAAAATATTTTTTTTTCACGAATAAATTAATTTCTAATTTTGTATCGATATATCAAAAATACTGCCTATGCGTCGAATTTTATCAGGCGTCGTAGCTTTGAGACAGTGACGAATGGAATCACTGGATTCTCGACAATCGTGTGGTGTGATTGGACACTGTCTCAAAGTTATAACGCCTGATAAAATTCGACGCATAGGCGGGATTTTCGATATCGAAAACACCATTGAGGCTCTACTTTCATCAACATGAACCGTTAAATTTCTAATATTTTATCTTTTATTGTTTCTACCCTAATTCAATAACCGTTTCTGATTTACTTTATGTTTAGACTAATATTTGGAGCATCGAATTGGGCGCGAATTTGACAACAAAACTTAATGCTAATGAGCTAAGGTAGCTTTTTTTCTAGCTCAACCTGACTTTAACTACCCGCAATTTTTTAACATAACAAGATAATTGCAAACATATTTTTGCATCCAACGGCCAAAAATAAGTACATAAAGAAAACGGTTGTTACTTAACTGGATGTCTGGTAATTTAGAGACAATTTTTTTGTAATTTGACACCTCAAATTTAAAAACAAATAAAAACTGTAATTTCTCGTCTTAAACCTGTCTTAAAACAAGTTTTTAATTTGAAAATATGCTTATGTGAGTAAATTCTCAGGTCAAAAGGTACCCGCAGTAAAAATATACGCAAAATAAAATATGACCTCTAAAAAATGGCAATATTAAATTTTTTTATTTTTGTTATCCTTTCGATGCAAGCAGAATGCGAAAATCAGTTTGCAATTATCTTGTTTTGTTAAAAAGTGGCATTTAGTCAAAGTGTTTGGTGAGCTTTAAAAAAAGCTACCTAAGTTCAGTGTTAAAAAGAAAAAAAAATCATATAAATGTGAAAGTGTTCTTGAGGGGATGTTGGATGATATAACTGTAGATGATATCCAGATTGGGGGAACCGCTGATATCAAATGGGCAAAGGGGAAATTAGAAGAAGTTTATCCCGCCATTTTCAAAAAATCAAGAGTATCAAAAGGAGTTATTCAATATTTGTAAGTAAAAAAATAAAAGTTATAAGCAATAACTTACAGTCGAGTAGATTTTTAATAAAGTTTTGTATTTTCAGCGTTAAAACTTGCGGCTTTAAATTTATCTTACTACAGTATTCCACATGGAATTCGTATATAAGAACAAAATCTGGCAAAAAACCACGCTTTTTTATTTTGTCCCTCTATAAGGACAATTTGCCATTTTTTTTGTAATTTTAAGGTGAGCAGCATAAAAAATCTAGTTTATTTACCACCTGT
This sequence comes from Oikopleura vanhoeffeni, assembly GCA_004367855.1. Classification (NCBI taxonomy): domain Eukaryota; kingdom Metazoa; phylum Chordata; class Appendicularia; order Copelata; family Oikopleuridae; genus Oikopleura; species Oikopleura vanhoeffeni. Next base: position 290,525 of record SCLH01000510.1, read on the forward strand.
CTTCAGAAAGTTTTCTAGAAAACACTTCCTTTTCAGAAAAATACGACTGAAAAGCAAAACAATAGACTATTGTCAATAGTCTTCATTATTCTTCGCGAAAAATAAATTTTCGCCCTTGGGTAGATAAATGACCTCCGAAAACTTTTAAACTTTATTTTGTTGTAAAATTCGAATTTAAATAAATAAAGTTCTGTGTATAAGTTATACTGTATAACTTATACAGTACAGTGGGTGAGACCAATGGGCAACAGTGAGACCAATGGGCAACACTTTTTCGCATATTTGATTTTTTTCAGACGTATGAGACCTATGGGCAACACCCTGAAATTTTTTATAAAAATTCGAAGTTCGATTTCACAGTCTGAAATTCCTTCAAATTTTATCAATTTGTGGTTTGAATGTTTTTTTTCTTTTCAAATTCCCATTTACAATCTAGAAAAAAATCGAAAAAACTGTGTTTAAGTTTTNAGAAAATACATGTATCAAATTAAAAAAATCGGACTAGTGAGACCAATGGGCAACACCCTTCATGTGACACTAATGGGCAACACCCTTCATGTGACACTAATGGGCAACACTTTTTCGAAAAGCTCGTGTGTTGCCCATTGGTCTCACCCACTGTACTGCATAACACAAATAAAAAACATCCAGCAGTTTTAAATTATTATTGAAATTTTAAATGAAGTTCGATTTGTTTCTGTATCTAGAATTCTAAATTGTTAAGATCAAAAAAGTTTTTAACTTTTACTCTTTTTGATATTTCAAAAACCATAATAATTCGAAGGATTCTAGGGAAATATCTGAAAAAGTAAGTTTCGAAATTTTTCTCTGCAATTCTGCCTTCAAAAAACAACTCCAAAAACGTGTATCTGCTAGGAGTGTACCAGTTATGGAGCGAGGACTGTAATGTCTTTTTAACCTTTGATGTTTGCTCGCTTCGCATTATATTTTAATAAACTTAAGTTTATTCTAAAATTTTCGGACTTAAAAATAATATTTAAGGGTCCACTATAAGAATTGGAACAAACGTTATGACGAATGGGTTCCTTTAGAAAATGTTATCCGAATTTATGAAAACGGGAAGTTGATTAAATCCCGAACGACAGCTTTAGAAGACGAAGATGATACCAGAAGTGACTTGGAGCCATCTGAGGACGATTCAGATGATGAGCCAATCAAAAAGCCAGCTCCTAAAAATCTCAAGCAACTGGCCAAAACACCAGAGGAGTCAGAACCAGAAGATGTTGAAGATTTAAAGGTAATTGTGAACCTTACATGATAAGAGCCATTCGAGGATGCAAATTGTTTTTCAAACGACCTAAAGGCGCAAACATAATCAATTGACATACTTATACGAAAAATATTTCATAGAATACTTAAAATACGATATTTTTTTTCTGCTTTTATTTTGACGTGATTTTAAGCATTATAAGGTCATATAAGTTATATGATATAACCCATTTCAAAAAAAATCCGAATCTCGTTAAAATTTGCTGCCATAACAAGCTCAGGCAATTAAAAAAACTCGAAGATTTTTCCCCAACACCTTTTTTTAAAACTATTTTCTATTTTTTAAATTGCTTGAAATGTTCGAAAAAAAAATTTAACATGTTTTTCTATTGTTGAAAAATATTAAGAAAACTAATTTTGTTGATGTTGGGGTCATTACATACAAAAAAAATATTTATAAAGTTTCCTTTATGTGATAAGATCCCATAAAGGGTCATTTTTAAGCCAGATGGTAAAAATTTTGGTATAATTTTTGCTCCTCTTTTTCCAATTTGGCTAACTTTGGCTCTTTTCCAGATTCAACCAATCAGAACGGTGTAATTCAGATTTAAATCTAAAGCCAAATTGGAAAAAGAGGAGCAAAAATTATACACCCTGTACCTTGAAAGGTTTATAAATAGTTTTCATTTTTGATCTCGTTTTATGCAGAATCCACATAAAAATCTTACTTCAGGAAACTGGTGGCATTCTGGACAATTTGATTGGTTCAGATGACGACAGTGCGAGCGCGGAAAAATCCGTAGCGGAAGAAACCGATGAAAAGCGAAACTGTGCAGGTCTCAGGGTTATAATAAAAATACAGTTGGTTCTTTTTGAATTACTGTATATAATATACAGTATATTGTATTACCTGAGAAATATAAACTTTTCATCATTAGAAATTTGCGTTGCATACAGAACAGCATTTCAAAATACAATCAGCATATTTGCAATTTAAGTAGTTCAAGCAAAATATAATATATTTGTCGGTAGCTTTTATGCATAAATTATCACGATGGGTATCCTTCTGTACGTTGTAATTTATGATTTGTATAAAAAACAGTTACATTTTTGTTTTTTGATAATTTTCGATTGTTTTCTCCCCATAACAACGAAACAAAAAAAATGAAAGTATTTCTTGCGTTTTTTGCGAATCTAAAATTGAATGGGGAATAAGCCTACACCAATTCTCACAGTGATCTGGATGTCAAGGGTGATATGAGAGCTTTTTTTTGGAATATTCAAGCTATTTGGAATTTTCAGTACTTTTTGTATTCGACATTTGAACATTCAAGATTAACGCAGTTTTTTAGGTGCGTCTCTAACTCAAGCGAAAACCGTAGTTGGTATCGTTTTTGCATTTCAACTACGCAGGGTAAAAGTTTTCAATAAATATAATTCTGAACACAAAAAAAATTGATTTTTTTAAACACAATTTTTAATTTAAAACAAAAAAGTTTGGTGCGAAGCATACTGCCACGATAAACGCTGAATAAGTGTCATTTCAGATAAAGCGTGATATTTAAACATGGATTTTACAAACTTTTTAAAATTATTTTAATTGTCAAAAAAACATTCTTCGTATATTTACTCGAGAAAACAATAGCCCAAAGTTTTTCATGCAAAAACCGTTTAGGTAGCTTTTTTTTAAAGGAACATCGGACATTCGGGTCATCATATACGCCAAAACCATATTATGTATCAACAAACGGTTTTTGCACCGTATAGCTGACTAAAATTTAGATATTGGAAACTTTTAGTTTTTTCTCAATCAACCGGTTCACCGGTAATTGATGTTTTAACACGAAAGTTCAAGGGGTTGAATCTCAGTGAGCCCATTTTTTTGGCTACTTTATTGGAATTTTATGTTTCTTGGTAAAGATTGTCTATTTGGTAACGGAATAACATATGATCAAAGAAAACAATTTTTTATTGATTTATTTTTGAAATTTTTTTTGAAATTCTATGTTTTGCCTCAGAAAAACTGGTAATTTCAAATTCGATTACCGGTGAACGGTTGACTTGAAAAAAAACAAAAAATTTTCAATGTCACAAATTTAGTTAGCTACACGTATGCAAAAGTACCGTTTCTTGATACATCATATGGTTTCCGCGCTATGATGCCGAATGTCCGATGTTCCTTTAAAAAAAATACCTTATTGGTATCTTGTCTGTTTTCCCAGAACTTATTTTTTCTGAATGGTTGGTTCTAAAATAGTGACCTCATCGTTATAAAAATGCTGATTTCATCGTTTGAATCACTAAAACGACGTAACATTCGATTAATTAACATCATGACGCTCGAACTTGCTCAAAATAGTCAAAAGTGCGTCCTTATTACAATTTCACGCGAAAGAAAAATTTGATTGAATGCATGATCGATCAAATTTTATTTCGTTGTTATTCCGATTTGTATATAAAGCCAGCCTATTAATAATCGTGAAAAAAGGTGGATAGTCAATTTCACGAGGAAAGTTGTCAAATTTTCGAAAAAGGATTTTTAGGCCTTTTTAAATAGGGTATTTAGTAAATTTAACAATTGTTTTTTCTGTTTTTTTTTACACTTTCCTGGTGAAATTTTAAAAAATTGTTTGCATATATAATTATTATTCGTGATTTCCTAGAATATATCAAAAAATCAGCGACCGTAGGAAAAACAATTTTTGTCCGTCCTACCTTACTTTTTTTCTCTGATTTACAGCCAAAATTTGAAAAAAAAGAGTGATTAAAAACTCATTTTTAAATTAGTAAAAACTGCTTATTTAACCATCATTCGATTTAATTAAAATCAACAAAACTGGCTGGGTGTTCTAAAAAAACGTTACCTTATCAGATTGTGAGAAAAAGAAAGGAAGTTTTGGATTACTTTATACTTAACTACACAATCTGACAGTTGGTCACCACAAATTGCCCCACTTTTTGAAAAGCTCTTGTAAGCGATCCATCATGATGCCCGAGTGCCTTAAAAATATTTTTACTTAAAAAAAATAAATATATAATATAGTCTATATTATATAGAGCACAAAACAATTTTTAACTCACAGCCGTATATTTTGTGAACTTTAATAACCCTCAAAAAAGCTGGATGTGGAAAAGAAGCCCAACCAGAGTCAATTTACTGTTCTGTAGAATGCATAATGGAGCACGCAAAATGCGTCCGAGACCAGAAAGGTACAGAAGATAAAGATCAAAAAGTTTCTTCACCAGAATCACCTCCACCAGAGCTAGAAAATGTCCCAGTCGAATTTGACCCCGAAGATTCTGATGGAAGTGAATATGAACCAGAAGTTACCACTCCCAGAAAAACAAGAGAAAAACGCATCAAGATTACTAAAAAGTCAAAGGCCAAAAAACCAGCGACACCTGTCAAGGTAATATATTTAAAGTTTTTTAACAAATAAAGTGTCAAGAAATAAAATTTGTAATAATCTTATTTTTACTGTCAAAAAGCACAATTGTCTATTGTTAAATCTTGTTCGAAATAAGACAAAGAACCAAAAAATTAAAAAAACAGTATTTTTCTGAGAAAGGCCTTTTTCTTGTTAAACCCAAGAAAATTTAGAAATACGTTTCGACTAATAAAACGCCAATTTTTGTCAGAAACATGTACACGAGATTTTAAAAATAGTGTTTTAAAAAAGAAGTTAACTTTAAAATCTTGTAAAACTTGATAATTGAAGAAACTTAAAGTTAAGTTATCAATTATCAAGTTAAAACTTATTTTATCTTTAAGGCTTAAATTTTTTTGGGATGTCATGCTGTATTTCGCAAGATTTTGAGCCAGTCCCTCTAAAAATAAAGTCCATTGTAGGTAAATGGGGTTATCCAAGCATTTATAATATCCCTTATTGAATATTTCAATTTGGAGTGTATATAGAATTTAAAGTAGTATGCGTTTTTTGGTTGACTTTTTTTATCATATCTTCTGCTATTGAAAAATGAGTAGGCGCGAAAAGTCGTTTTTTAAAGATATGTTACATACGGTTCCCTTAAAGTAAACAGAAAATCGTTTTAAAAGATGACTCATGGGCCATGAGTCATGCCCATGGGCGTTGATGTGATTCAAACGTTTAAACCGATTAAGCAAATCAGGGCCATGTAATGTTCTGTCTTATTTTCGTTATAGCATCTTTAGGGAAGGGCTACAAGTAAAATACAATCGAATCAAAAACGTAACACATTAATCATTTAATTTTTAACGACACCAATTTTATGTACCTTAGATGTTACAGAAAAATTTTAATGTCGTAAAAATATAAATTGATTAATTGGTCCGTATTTGATTCATTGATTAATTGTACTGCGGATTTCGGCTACGCCCTTTTTGTAAAAATATAGGTATTTGAAAAAAAAGTATACAGAATATTCTGCGGACCATAAATTTATATGTCGTTTTAATTCAACAATCCAAAATACAGAAATAAAACAGTAAATATATAAGTTATAATTTATAACTTATATATTTACTGTTTTTTATAACTTATAAATTATAACTTATAATATAAGTTATAATATAACCAAATAGACGTAGATAACCAAATAAATTTATACTCCGATTTAAAGTTCAACATTTCAATTTAACTCGTAGGTAGTGAAAGCCGTAGTTCGCCTGACGGCCGAAGACATTGACCGTATCATGATCGACGTCGAGGACTTGAAAGACAACGAGCCAGTAATGGTAATGAAAAGCGGTGCATTACTGACGGGTTACGCTGCCCCTCGAAAATCAAATCTACGCAAATTTCTCGAGGACAATCCCGTTGGTGTTCAGGTTATCCCCGGGAAGAAAAGTAAATCACAGGTGCCAGAAAAAGGAAAATTGAATCGAAACACGATTTTGAGCTCGAGCCATAATGCAAGGAGAGAGCACGATAAAGTAAAGAGAGAAAAAGAGCTCAAATCTTATCAATCGAAACCAGTGGCAAAAGTTGCCCCTCTTGGTGCGGACGGCGTTACAAATGCTTATGCGAGGGTAAGATAAATACAATCTCTACATTTTACACCTACAACTCCTTAGATTTAAGAATGTATTGCTACATTTTTTTTATAAATTTCTTGAGAAGTAAACTGAAGTACATTTTAACCCTGAGTGACTTTTTTAGAACACTAGTTTAAATGTTGCCATTCGAGAACGTAACAAGATATTCTCAAACGGATTTTTGCATTTAACAGTCAAGGAAAAACTGAATATTTTTTTCGATTCTTAGTGGGATATGGAAATTGACCAATAAAAAAATTAAAAAAGTCGGTTCTGAGAATACCGAACATCTTTCGAAGCCATTTTTTGGCATTACTATAACTTTTTTGGGAAAATTGTGTAATTTGACATTTATCAGGGATTCAAATTGCAGTTTTTCTCATCTTGAGCCAGAAGACCTGGAAATGTACCTAATATCCTTGTTTTTGAAGAAAAAATGTTTGACAAAATTTTTTTGTCATATAACACCTCTAAGGGGTCAAATTACAGTTTCTCATTTTCTTTCAATTACTTTTCAGGGTTGTCAAAATACAAAAAAATATCACCAATAATTTTTTGACTACTAGAGTAGATATCCTTATTTTACTAATTTCACATAACAAACAATTTTCTTCAAACAAATTAAAAAATAAAAGTTTAAATCTGTGATAGAAATTAACTCTGAATATTTTTACAAAATGACCGTTAGAGTTAACTCTAAATAATTTCAGTTTACTTAAGTTTTATAGTAAAATGTTTATCAAAAAATTGTCAACTTATTCATATGAACAATATACTTTGTTTGTTCTTGCTATTAATAGCACTGAATGGAGCCATAAAATTTCATTTTCTAGGCCGAATATCGAGACAAAAAAGATGAGAAAAAGGATGTGAAACAAGAAAAAAGTCGTCGTCACAGTCAAGGAGAAAAAGATAAACCGAAGAAAGGTAATTTTAGAACAAAAATAAAGTGAAATTATCGTTATTCAATTTATAAAGAGATTGATTAAAATTAAAAAATGCGGAGTATCTTACTCTTATTGAGATCATATTTTTTCATTTTCAAAGAGATGAACGTTTTGACGAAGGTATGTTTATCATCGAGATTCTAATATCAAAATTTTATAAAAAGTAAAACAAGATGTTTTTTGCATTTTTTATTCCATTAAAAAA
>SCLH01000511.1:0-17827 GCA_004367855.1 Oikopleura vanhoeffeni
GGTTTTTTTTTGTCTTATTCTGAAATTTCTTGAAAAAACCGTTTATTAAGAAATAGATTCGTATCTGACATAAAAAAAAATATTACTTTTAGTGGCCAAATTAGCAAAAACGACACATTTCTTCACTATAATGTTTACAAATAATGAAAATGCCAGTATTTGCGGAACGAGGCAACTGACCCGACATTTTCGCTCGACGCTATATTGTAACAAAAACCAGCGATCAAGAGTCAGTGAGCTGGAGGCGCTATTTTGAGAGAGCACGATTATATTGCGGGAGTACAAATATTAAAATATAAGTTTAAATTTACTATTTAATTATAATTGACCTGTAATATGAACAACGTTAATTAAATAAAGAAAACATATATACAATTTATTATGAAAATAATAAGTTTTATAAATTTGCAATAAAAATAAACAAAAAATTATTCATCATCGGAAGAATCATCAAAAAATGTATTATTTTTCTTAAATAAAGTCATTATATTTTTGAAAAAAAGGTCATTGTGCGAGCAATGGCCTTGAAAAAACAGGTCATTGTGTCGCGAAATGTACCAAGAGTAGATCTCTGTCGATAATCACAATAAGAACATTCTGTCGGGTTATCTACCCGACCGTCCGCATACACCCCAGTACATTCTGCCAAAATGAGACCAAAAAAAAGCGATGATTACGCGTCAAATGACGAAAAAGATGATAATGTGAGAAATGACGAAGTTGTCATTGTGATTTCACCCAAAAAAAGTCCTAATGTTTAAATGATCTTTAGTCATTGTGCAAGAAATATCAGCTTGTCATTGTGCAAGAAACAGCGTATTTGGGAGCCTCACGCAAAAGCCTACTCCTTTTTGAAAATGTGTAGATTTTTTTTAATTTGTGCTTAAAATTCACCGCAAAGGCTGAATTAAGGTCTTAACGGTAGCCTTTTTCAAATTTTTCTCTCCAAAGTCTCAGGAACGACTTGTAATTTCTGAGTTTTTGTTGAAATTCTGAACTTTTTTGAATTAAAAAAAAATTAAAAAGTGAAATTTAACGTTTTTTGGCAGTATTTCGAGTTAGTGTCTACATCGCAATTTGAAAGGTGACAAATAAATTTAGATTGAAATTAGTACCTTCACTTCAAATTTCTCAAAAAAACTTCAAAAATCTCAAACTTATTTTTTTTCGAAAAAAATCAGAATTCAGAAAAAATCCTAGGCTTTAAAAAACTCAGTGGAAAATTTTCTACAAAATGGACAATCAAAAAAGTTTTCTGAGAAATCTCAATTATCGTCCCCCACATCCTTAAGAAGTGACTTGGCTCAGGTATTATCAGCATGTCCATCATTAGCTAAAGCAAGATGTTTTAAGTCAAAAAACAGTTTTTTTGTCAATTTTAGGGGAAAATACGCATGTAACTAAAGGCATCATAAAATTCTAGTAGAATTATTCTACATAAGGGCCCCAAATATGAAAAATCATCTTAAATTAGTTGATTTTGACCCAAATGATGAACATGGCATGCTAGGTGTGATTATGGTTTTCCGTGTAAATTATATTTAGCTTGTCGTAGCACAACTGTTTCATGTTTCTTTCATTTTTACTTTTATTTCCGCGATATTTTCAAACAATAAATTAACAATTTCTCTCAGATTTGTATCTAATGTTTTTACATGTATATCTAAGGGTTAACATTATCAATGCCTCATAATCAAGAGATATTCAATTACCAGATATTTTTTCCAGCGAAAGTTACTTAAATCTATATTTTAATCAATATTTTTATCATACATGTATAACAATGACAAATGTTATACACGGTTTAGGTATATGCTAGGTATTATCCTCGGTATTCCTACTCAAGATTAACTCTAACCAGATCTGCACTACAACATCCATGGAAAGGGCTCGGACCGAGTTAAGCCGTTACTTAGCCGTAGCTGTAGCAAAGTGATCACAAATAGTTCAACGACGAAGATAATACTTTACGGGTAAAGAAACGTTATTGTTCTTGTTTAACCTCACAAAAGGTTATTTGGCCCGGGCAGATATTTCAGATCATTAGATTGTAAATATATTGGATTATGCATTCAAGTTCTTAAAGAGAAATGCATATTTTTTGAGGTCAAAGATGGCCTGAAAGAATAAATTGCTTTCTTTCCGGGTCGAATAATCGATAAAACCAAACCATTTTTGGTCGACCAGATGGAAAAAATTAATGCTGTGCATATTCGCCAGTGCAGATATTCTATTCCTGAACTGGCGACTTGGTCTGACTCGGAACACCCCGCACGCTTAGGCGTATAGATTTTTGAATGTACTGTCAACAATTTCTAACTTTTTAATTTTTTCTAAACATCTTAATACTGGTTTTTCATCCTAATAAGTTTTTGACAAATTTCACGCAAAACTTTTTTGAACTTGGTGATTGAATGATATCCTGCTTGAATTTTGTTCCAACGTTAATAAAGTAATTATACATTAAACAAATTTACTCCAGTATGTTTTTCGAAATAAAATAAAAACCGTTAGTAGACATCAATAATTCAATGGACAGCATCTGACAAAAATGCCATAAAATTCCGTTTGATTTAATTCTTCAAAAAAAAACAGATTTCATGCAATCTGAATCATGTGACATGATTTTTATTGTAGACAACGTATATCAATTATCTGAGATTCGACTACAGAATTTTTCCTGTGTATACAACATAGTACAAGTGATGTGAAAATTAATTTGTTAAAACTCAAAAAAAAAGGAATTCAAAAAAAGTCTTGTTTGTTTTTTTTGTCTTCGCACAATATTAATCTGGGAGACCGTTTTTTGCGCGGAAGTTTTTGATAGCACATGTATTTTTATTTGACTTGAAACTGCAGCTGATTTGCCTCGTCTTTTGATCAGAAATGACGGTCTGGTAGATGGAGTTTCTTGAAATTTTTGTACAATAAATAGTTTGAAATTCTCATTTTGACTTCTATTTTGATAAAAATTACAAGTTCAAACAATATTAGTTGGCATACGAAGATTTAATAGATACAAAAAAAATTAATAAGTGATTCTACCTAATTTTTCATTAGGAATTCAAAAAACTACAAGTTCAAAATTTTGGACATGATTTGCGAAAAAATTTTATAATATTTCTAAAAAAGTCGATAAAAAATGAAAAATAAAAATTGTATGATTTTTCAAACAGCGGTCAGAAAATATGTAGGAATCCATGACAAAAAGTTAACATGGCTATTTTTTCGGTTTTTACCCACAGATTTAAATAAACGAAACAAAAAAATTTTGGACGAAAAATGCGGAAATTTTCATAATAGTTTGTGTTTTTTTGAAATTTTTACGATTTTAAAAATGAAAACTCGAACTCAAATCACAAACAATTCTGGGAGACCGTTAATTGCGCGGCAGGGGTTTTAACATTTAGATAGCTAAACATGCATATTTATTTAGAACTGAAACTGCAGACTGAATTTGCCTCGTCTTTTGATCAGAAATGACGGTCTGTAGATGGAGTTTCGAAATTTGATTGACAATAAATAGTTGAAATTCTCATTTTGACTTCTATTTTGATAAAAATTACAAGTTCAAACAATATAGTTGGCATACGAAGATTTAATAGATACAAAAAAAATTAAATAAGTGATTCTACCTAATTTTTCATTAGGAATTCAAAAAACTACAAGTTCAAAATTGGACTGATTTGCGAAAATTATAAATTTTCTAAAAAAGTCGATAAAAATGAAAAATAAAAATTGAAATAGTACAAAACAGCGGTCAGAAAATATAGGAATCCATGACAAAAAGTTAACATGGCTTTTTTTCGGTTTTTACCCACAGATTTAAATAAACGAAACAAAAAATTTTGGACGAAAAATGCGAGAAATTTCATAATAGTTGGTGATTTTTGAAATTACGATTTTAAAAATGAAAACCGAACTCAAATCTTTCCTAAAATGAATAAAAATAATTTTATCAAGCTGAAACATATTAATATCGGTTCAGCTACTATAATAAGCATGAAAAAAAAAACTGACTTATTGGGATAGACCCAAAACGCCACGCCCTTTCAATATACGGAAAAAATTGCAGATGTTGCCGCGCTTGGCCGCAGAAAGTTAACCTCGGTGCGAGTCGGCTAATACTTCAGCGGGATTCTACTTACATTTAGGGTCATAAGAAATACATCATGCACAAAATTAAATATACTAATAAATTAAATATTATTAAGTATTAAAAAAAATGTGAAAGTTCCAAAATTCAAATTTAGCAAATAATTGAAGCAAATATTTTTTAAACGTTTTTTACAAAATTAAGAAGCTGAACATAAACAAATAATAATACAGTTAAAATGGCGCATTATCACTAAAATAAAACTATTCAAATATTTCAAAAAATTTCGAGCCTGTAGTTTGGAAAGTTTTAGATTCATTCCAAAAAAAGCTTCAAAACGTTCAAAATTTGGTTTGACCAAGGGAAAAAAAATACTGCCGGATAAAATTCGCCATATATTTAACCAAACCGGGATTTTTAAAAAAAGTGGTATCCACTTTACTTTTTGAAATTTTCATAAAACATCTAAGAATATGAACGGAACATAAATACATCGACGATTTGGGAAACATTTAGAAAACAGCTTGAGTAAATGCCTTGAGTAAATGCTTTTCTGTATGGGTAAATCGCAAGTTTCTTTGAAGTGGTTGGCCTTGTCCAAATCGCGAATACTTTTCGTCTTTCTTCTTGAACTTCGGCGGGTGTTCCATTTTCAGTTATAAACTGAGATGATTTCGCTAGTTTAATGAAAACTTGGGTCAATACAGTATGAACTGTGATTAACTTCGTTCGATTCCTGAAATTTCCCAATCGTCATATGACGATTCATGCACAGCCCTTTCAAAATCTATATGAAATAAATTTTTTCCAGCTGCGGTTCTTTTGGCATAAATTAAATCATTTCGCTTGTGTAAAACGTAATTAACGCACCACAGTTAGAACGCTTATTACGTGCATAAATGCACATTAAAGTTATTGAGTTTTTTACGAACACTTCTGGCACGATATTGATAATAATTTGTATTCTTCTTTTGAATAAAAATTAAAGAATTATCTTTCCCGCCTTAGTGACATAAATTACAAAGTGGATTTTTTTCTGACGGGACGTCTAATCCGCCAAAAAATTATCCTTCCAAAAAATTATCCGCCGAAAAAAATTATCCGCCCAAAAAATATCCGCCAAATAAATTAATCCGCCGAAAATTTAATATCCTGCCAAATATTTTCAATTATTAAACAGATTTATTAAGAAAATTTGTTTTTAAGGGAGTCGGCGTCGATAATGGGCTATTTTTTACAGATTTTCGAGCCCGCTCAGAGCTCGTTAAATAAAATTTTTATTACCAGGGGACCAATATCTGCCGTAACGTTTCTTGGCGAAATTGGCACATCTGGCAATATTTAGAACAAAAAAGGCCCTATTTTTGCCCATGAACTATACGCGCACGCCCGGAACGAATAATTTATTTTCAAATGCGTAGGTTTTGCGGAGGCTACAGGGGGGGGAGGTTTTTGCGTTGAATCTAACTATACTGCCGCATGTATAACATAATATAAAGTGAAGTTAACTTGGGTTTTGTGAACTTAGTACATATTCGATAATGCAGCATTATTAAGCTTTATTTGTTATGCGATAAAAAGTATAGGTGTGAGACCCTAAAAATTGAGCACTGTTTGAAGTAGAAATTACATACTTGGATCCCGATTTGGGTATTTTAATTGTACCATAACTTTTGACGCGAAAAAAAATGATATCATGTCTGAGAAGACGAATTTCGAAAACGACAGAAAAAGTCTGCTTGTTCGCCATAATCTCATCAAAATCCAGGTCTGAAAATTCTGCCAGTCCGTGTCTTGCTAATCTTGGAAAATAATTTATAAAAAGCCCTAAAATTTTAGCTTACATCATAAAAATAATTATGTCAGAAAGGTAAAAGTAAAGTTGCAGCAAGAAGGTCTCACATTTTTTTTTAATAATTGATATTAGTGCCTTATTTTTCGATTTGGAAATCGGCAAACATGTTAAAAAATCCGGGTTTTGATGAAAAACTTTTTTGCCGTTTCCCGTTGCCCACTGGGCACAACTCCCTTTTAAGACAATTGAGCGATTTAGTTGATCTAACCCATTTGCCTGCTCTTTTCATCTTATTATAGAGATCTGAAATTACAAAATCTAGTCTTTTAATTTCCTAATCAAGCAAGAACGTATTCGCAACCAACAAATCATAGAGATTTTGAATGAGTTATAATTGAATTTGGCTGAAAAAAAATTCGCTCTGAAAATGGAAGATCTCAGTTGAGGTGCGAAAAAAGCTCTGGTAAAAGGGTCTATCAGAGTTTTCAGCTTTTTCTCAATTGCCCTTTGAAAATTTAGCCCTTTCGTGGAAATTTATAGAAAATTTGAGAAGTTAACAAGTCTGATAGACCCATTTGACAGCTTATTCATTCAAGAATACAAATAAAAAAATTCAATTTCCAAAATTTTCGATCAGTGCTCAAACAAAACGTATGGCAATTTAGTGCGGATTTGAATTTTCATTTTATAAGCTTCCTGCAATTTAATCTGCTACAAAAATATTTCCCAGGGCCTATTCTGTGTAACAGTTAGTGCATTCTAATTAATTAAAGAAAATAAACTTTTCGAGTGAAATCCTAGCCAAAAATCGCATGAACTTAATCTTTCCAACCCGCTCATTACGCCCTAAAATGATGAATATTTGTCGCAATCTTACATGTTCCCCGAAATTATGTCAGAATATTTAACAATTAAGGCTAGACGACAATAGTCCAGACGAACCAATTTTAACTTGAAAACATATTTTTGAACTTGAAAACAAATTTGTATTGTATTGAACAACGTTTGAAAAACATGTTTTTTAATTTGAAATTTGCTCGTTGAAAGAACAAACGTTGTTATAAATTTATATTTGAAATAAACTACTTTTTTTTTAATTTTTGAAAAAAGTAAATACAAATCTTCAAGTTCCTCTTCTATAAAAAAGGCATTTTTGTTCATCAAATGAATGAAATGGCTTTTTGAATTTCAGATTTCCTAAAAAATTTCATTGATTGAAATAAACTTTATCGTCGTTGGATTCTTTCTTTCGATTTTTTGCAACTAAAACTGATCAGCGTTTTTCTTGTATAAAGTTAAGCAGCGCTGTCTTTGATTTGTTGGACTTGTGCTCCATTATAAAACTTTCTTCGCTTTTGAAAAACTGGCCTTTGGTAGGGTGTCTACATAGGTTTTTGGAAACAGTTAACAAAATACAAATTGTATGAACGCTATCTATAAGAAAGAACCGCTTTTTTTTACGTAAAAGGTTTCGAATGAAAATGAAGATGGCGTTACAACCCCTAGCTATAAGAAAAAAGCTGAACATTCTTTTAATGTCGAAAGAAATTGCTTTTGAGTTTACAGCTTTCTCCATGAAACTATTATCTTGCAGATGAGTAAGAATTTTAAACGTATTTTAATCCCAGAAGCGCAGTCTAGGGCAAGGGTCGGCCAAACTTGTCTGAAACGGTTGCTCTGCCTTAAAACAGTTCTCTCAGAAGAGTGCCCAGGGGTTAAAAGTTAAGAAAATATCACCCACATCAACCCAATGTGCCTGAACCCGACCTGAAAGAGTGAAATAGAGCAGACTACGTCCTGAGCACTGCTGCGTTTTGTATGACCCAGTGACACCCTAGACCATTTTTGTATTTCAAATTCGATGAAAATCTGTCCTAAAATTACCAGCCAATTCACGTTTTTGCCTTCTTTTTTCCGATTGCAAAATCTGAATTTCACTGTTGATTAGGTTTGAGTCAGAAAAAAAACGTAGGTATTTCCCAAAATTGTCGTTTCATTAGGCAGTATAGCCAAGTATGCAACTTGAGAGAAAAAGGCAAAACCAATGGAATACGTATTCTCAAAAAACATTTTGTGAACAAATCTTGGAGCGTTTTAAAAACTCTATGACATTACTGCTAGAACAAGATAACGATTAGAACCAATAATGTCTCATACCAACTATGTTTTGAGGTTTTCAACCGAAAAAAAGTTCGAATATAATCGAAAATATAATGATATTTTCATTCGGTCGTGCATTCTAATTTCCATTCTCTCTTCGAAACTGTGTAAAATATCTAAGGAGGTAAGGATATGCTCACGCCGGACAAAAATTCCTAGCCCATGCAGACAATTTTATCACCTACGTTCACAAAAATAAAAAGTGACTAAGGAAATAAATAGATTCGCGAAAAGTGTATCAATACAATTACTGATTTCCAATTTGTGACGTTAGAAATAAATCCATTTTTTTCAACTGAAATTTAATAGTAACCAGTAACTCATCACAAATGAAGGTGGAATGAAAGGAAGAATTTTAATCAAGCGTACTATTTCTGAAGAAATGTTTTTTTGAATAATCTTCACATATTGAAATCTTTTGCAATTCTTCGTTAATGAATCTATTGAGTCTCTTTTCTTATTAAGTACGACATCAACGTTTCTGCTCACATGAACGTAAAATTTAATAAGTTTCATTGATAAAAAACATTTTAAATAGATTAAAAAACATTGTATTTTAATATTGTTGGTATAATAAATGTTGATAACAATAAATTCTGGTAATATGCTTCAAAATAAAGGTCACTTCGGTCGTTTCGGAATACCTATACAGTTTTAATAATAACATTTCCTGGTTTTGAAAACTTTCCGCAAAACAAATGAGAAAGTGCCGTGCTCGCGGTCACAAACGAGCAGAATTTGTCAATAGTTCTATCTTCAATGCTACCAAAGGTTACTTGACAGGTTAAATTCACATGCTGGACAATTATTCGATTTCCAAAAATAAACAATTTTAAATTTGAATTTGTGACGTAGAAAATTTTCATTCCTAAGAACTTTTACTGGCCACAACCCCCCTCACAATTCTTTAATTTCTGATAAATTTCGATAATTTTCTCTCGGAGCGGTTGACAATGAACGCAAATAAAATGGAAATTTTAACTTCTTTTATCACCATTACATCGATACGATAATCAAGGCAGATAATTACCAACATTACAAATTTATTCGAAGAATAGCTGAAAGTTCCGTCGATTACCATGTGTTGAATACGGAGGAAGTCTACCCAAGGTGTTTTTTCAATTCATTTATAATGAAAAAAGCCTATAAGACGATTTGAAAATAAGAAAATTCAAAAAATAAAAACATCTGTTTTAATGGTTAAAGCTAGTTGTAGATAATTTTTTCCCGTCAATTTCCCAACATTATTAAATCGCATATTTCCGCCGGCCAAAAAGACACTTCTTCCAAAATATTTTTGGTCTCGTGATTCTGAAAACACGCTGTGCACTGTGAAGGGTTAAGAAAATCAAATTTTACTTTTAATATAAAAAAAATTGCACCCCTTTTCTTAAAAGATGCCGGTCAGTACTTAAATAAACAATTTCGTAGTCGCCATTTCTTTACCCTTCTTCACTTGAAGTTTCATTGCTTTTAAAAAGGCACAAAATTTTGGATGAGGATCGATATATCAAGGACCTGGTATTGGGAGTCGATGAGAGTGCGAGAGCGGAATAGAGACTAGTAGAGTGACTAACTCCGATTTTTATTTTAATTTTGACCTTCAAACTTTAGAGGGTGCAGGGTTGTTTAAAGGATATTATACAGCAATACAACAAGTTGCGGCGTAATTGGAACCAGCGCCAAAACCAACGCTAGCTTCCGCAAAAACCTACGCATTCTTGAAAAATAAATTATTATTCGTTCCTGGACGTTGTAGCGTATATTTTGTAGGCAAAAGATAGAGGTTTTTTCAACCTTTCGTAGGGGTTTTAGCCTTATTTTCAGACCCAGGATCTTTGTCGGGCGACATCGAAAAATACATTATTTTTTAAAAACATGTTCAGATTGACCAAAGGAGTGGTCGGAAATTTTTCAAAAAGTTTAAAAACATGTTTCAAGTTCGCGGCAATGCGCTTAGCTGAAAATAGACCAATATGTTATCCAGATAAAAATTAGTTTCTGCGCTTTCTGGTATCAGTTGGTGTTTTTGGCAGACAAACTTCCAAACTAACCCGCCACCCTGCTTTTTCCTTTTCAAAAATTGGAAATTTGTTAGTAGTAAAAAAAAATAAGGTTGAAAAAGCGGTTGCCATCCAAAGTTATTAATTTGCCTGTTTCCTTGAAATTAATTACATTCCGTTGGTTAAGTCGGAAATTTCGAGGACATGGGGGGTTTTTAATTTTTTTGCTTCGCGTTGGTCCCCATTATTACAGTGCCCAGGCGAGCTGCTAGTGATCCGTTGTCAATCTTGTGGCTTCATTTAAGATTTAAAAAAAATTTTATACATTTTGACAATTAAAAATTGTCTATTTTTGAAAAATTTATTTAAGAAAATCGAATGCCAAGTTGTAACTTTCAGAAATGTCCAGTGAAAATTGTATCCCATAGAAAGTATAAAATAATTTTTTAATAACTTAACGATACTCGAAACCGAAGTCCATCCATTTACTTCCCAAAAAATAATCAGACATTTTTACATAGAGCCCATATTGCGTCCGGATTATAAAGATTTTTGAAAATACTTGTATTTTCCAGAATGAAGTGATTTGAAGCGGCTTACATTTTTTCGGAATGTTGGAGGTCGTTATTTTGAAAACCCGGAATAAATTTGAAATGTCGAACACTTTCGCGAGCAAAAAATCTTAGCTCGAATTTGTCATTCAAAAGATGCCGTTTTCGATTTAAAAGAACATATCACTGTGCTTGAATAAAGGCAGCACCCTACCTTACCAAACGCGACCTAATGAAAAATAAGTATTCGTAAATTTCATATTTTGACTTCGAAAAATTTGACTTTCAGGCAATCATCCACTTAAGATCTCAAGTCCCTGGCGTGCGGCGTACTAAATTATTAGCAAAAGGATAGGGCTTTTTTTCAAAACATTCCTAGGCAAAAATAGGCGTTTTAAACCAGATTGTCAGACCAACGATTCTCCTAGTGGTCGCGCGACAATGAAAAAATACACTTTTTCAAAAACATTGTTCAAGATTTGCACCAATGAAGTGTCGGTATTTTCAAGGATTTAAAAACATGTTTTCACAAGTCCGCATTACAATGTCAGCTAGCTTGAAAATGGGGCTAATTAGTTATCAGAAAAAATATAGTTTTTCTGGTTTTCTGAGAGTGATTTACTGTGTGACATATTTCATAATTTCATTGTTCCTTGACATTTAAATGTTTTTGGTAAATATTTCGAATTCAGTTTATTAAAATGAACTTTATTTCATTATTTTCAATAAAATTAAATTTCATACACCTAGGAAACTCTGTAACGAAAATCAACTTTAAAAATTCACGCGAAAAATCTTACTTTTGACCATATTTCAAACGCAATTTAAACTACCTATTATGTCCAAAATTGACAATCAGAGTCACATTTCCCAGAAAGACGCCGTATAGTTAGAAAGTACGCCGTATAGTTAGAATACGCGATATAGTTAGGGTTTTTGGCGACCATCTTTTCTAATATACCCGCACCCAGTTGTATTTTAATGAAAATTAAAACATGTTTTCAATCAAAAATCCTAACCGAAAGACCCAATTTTTGGACTCGTACATAACAAATAAACCTTTAGCCGGTGGTCAACTGAACTACTTAGCTCATCTCAGGCAACGGCCGAAAATCAGTAGAACGCGTCGGATACCACTTTAATCCAATTTTACGGTGCTGCATTTTGAAATAATTCAAGAAATATTCAGCAAATTGAATGCGTTTTATTCTTCTGTTTCGCTCTATGTGTCACAAAGTGAAGCATACAAAAACAAATTTCGCAAATTTTTGACGCAAGCTGAAGGCTAAGTTCTACAAAACTGGCTGAATCGAATTAATCCTCGGGCCTTGTTTTTTAATATAAGGAGGTTCTCAACGCTGTAAGGAGCCTTTTTCAAATGTATTTTTACAGTTAAACGGTTGAAGCTAGAGATTTCCATTTAAAAGGGCTGAATATAATCAAAACCTTGGCTGCAAATGTGCAGCTTGGAAGAGTTTTAACAAATCTCATTCCTTACCCAGTAACCGATTCTTAAAACGGGTATTTTAGAATGTTGCAAAAGAGACTCAGGCCGCATATCAAATAAAATTGCTCTAGAACTGAAATCATTTGAGTTATGAAAATTATAAATCTATTTCAATATCAGAGACGAAATTCGAAAAAAACATACAAGACTATTTTTTTGCTGTGGTTTTAAAGTAATTTCTTCTTAATAGAAATCGCCAGGATTATAATTTTCATACAATTAATATATCGAAAAAAATAATGAACAAAAAAGGATTTTTTAAATCAAACATGAATCTCGAAAATACGATTTATCCAATAATCTGTTAAATGTTAAGGAATACAATGAGAAATTAAATCGAGAAAAATGTGAGAGAAACTCACAGTTCTAATTCATCTCTCAGATATAACCAGAAAAATATAATATTATATATCAGATAACTATGGCCCTTTTCAGCTAGCGCGACATTGTCTGCGAAGACTTGAAAACATGTGTATTCTAAACTCTTGAAATTACGCGAAACTGTCAAATAACTTAACACTAGACCGGAAATCTGTTACAAAGTACGCCATAAAGTATCACATGTATGCAAGAGATACGTTGAAAACACACACACAGAAACCCCTTTCTTGGCTCACCACTGAATACGTCGCACGTCAGAGCGCGCTAGTAAGAATACTACCAATAAGTCTTTTAAAACTGTTAGTAAATATCTCTATCTGTACATCAAAAGACGTTCAATTTTCTCAAAACATTCCTCTTATACAAGAAGTCTAAATACATACTGAGGAGTAATTCTAGGAGGTGCAGAATATACCCATATTTGTAACACAACGCCGCCCTGCCATCTACAACCCGCCAAGAATGAGTTACACTTGCTCATGTATCAATGATTGTCACATATACGATTTAACAATTACTTATTACTGAGACACTCTCGTTTAAGAAATAGAATTCCTTTATACTACCAAGATGATCTAGGCCATCGAAAAAGTCTGTTATAGTAGCAATGCCCTCATATCATGGAGGAAAAGCACAAGTCGTACCAAAAGCTGCGAATACAAAATAGATATCGCGCAGATAAGATCGCCAACTACGGAGCTATTTTCAATACGTATAAGTGAGATTTGAGTAGAGAATCCAAAGACATTCATATCCGACACGAAGAGAAAAACAAGTTTAACGATACACGACAGTTACAATCTAAACGAACAATAGATTTGGGCGCGAGAGCAACTTGTAACACCTCTCACACACAAAAGCGCCATTCCTGGATGTGAACCTTGGCGATTATACAAGATATAAAGTAAGAGTCCTGCAACTGCACTGATCCTCACGAGCCTTGACTTAAAGTAGATTACAATAGTTAATATTAGAGGACGATTTTAGACTTTACAACCCTCGACGTGTGAATAGTGAGAACTGACACGACAAGTGCACTACGCCGAATGTCATTTCTGACGAGATGGAGAGACACGTCTGAAGCAATAATTTATAAAATTTTTTGAATTGTATTCCCTCTCAGAAATACCACCTGTCCAATCTTAGGTATCTCCCCAAAGCTACAGTGTATTTCCGACAAACTTAAAACCTAAAAGCGAATTCAAACTTCAAAATCACTCTGAACGAAGAACATCTAAAACAGAAAAAAATTAAAGGACGTTAGATTCCACAAATCAAATGAGCAGTAGAGAATCATTTTCCTAGTAAAGTGACTTTCTCATGAGGTAAGGACCATCTGCGTACTAACATAGTGTATTAAATGGCTGCGTGTGTGTGAGGGGGTTAACAAAAGATACTGGCTTAAATCAGTATACTGATAATAGCAAGCTTTTGATTATTATTGGCTCTACGCGCCGAAAGAAATTTAATAATCTCGACTGTAAGGTCTCAGTGAAGACTGTAGTCACCGTTTCACATACCAATACTGTGTTCCACTATCAGTGTTTATAAATCAGGAAAATCGCAAAATTTTCAGACAAGGATAAATTAAATATTATTTACGCTTCAAAATTTAAAACTCCCTTGCGTAAAACGGTTTCCCATAAAAAAGCATAAAAACGTCTTTTTTTCTAATGTCAGATGTATATTTTTCAGTAAATAAACATATATGATAATTTGACGAAAAACATTCTGACGAAAATATACTGATAAAATTCATTTTTTTATATAAATCGAGAAGTAAAAAGAAATTCTGACGAAAAATATATAAAAATTCTGACGAAAAATTTTCTGACGAAAAACATCTGACGAAAAAAAATTGCTCCCCAAAATTTGTTAGTTAAAAACCTGCTAGTGCATTAAATACACGGCATCTTCCTTTTTTCTCACTGTACGAAACCACTGTTGTTGTATAGTGATTTCTTGTCACCAATCGCATTCGATCTGCAATGAGTATTAAAAAAAATTGTAGATTTGAAATAAGTTTATAAAAATAGTAAATGTTAATCCCTTAAATAAAGGTGTCTTAATTGAGACGTCTCAATTATCTTCAAAAATCTTTGTTCCTGAAGTTCGACTTACAGTCAAAGATATTAAATTCTTATTCTAAACGTATTTCCATCAAAGAATTTTTAGATCTGACATTTTTATTTTTTAATCTTATCTTACTGTAATTGATAACATATGAATTCAATTTAGAAAAATTTGAAACAATTAATTGTAGTGTCATTGATTCATAAGTCAGTTAAATTATTAACCATGTTCTAATTTGAATTCCTTCAAAATTCGTATTTTTTATTAATTTTGGCGGATAATACGAATTAATAAAAAATTGGATAAATATTGGTCAACTAATTTATGGACGGATAATAATTTGGCTGAATAATTTTTGGCGATATATATTTTTTTGGCGAATAATTTTTTTGAGAGAGCGGATTAACGTGCCCTCATTTTTTCTTGTTCCACCATTCAATTTTAGTCTATCCAAAATATGGAACTTTTTTAATTTGTGTTCATTTTGATACTATTTCTATAATTTAAATTATATAGTGAAGTTACTTTAGCGCTATATCTTTAAGCGCTATTAACAGCTGATTTTGTCATATAATCATAATGATTCAATAGTTTGAGACGCAAAAAACTCTCATCTTGTTACGGGGACGCCCCGCGTGAAATCCGAGTCAGACCCCGTGATATACATTCAGACTTCTCTATTCGCCAATTTTATTAACCTAAGCCAGACCAATAAGCGCCCTAAATTTGACTTCGTAAAATGCAAAAAAATGGCTTCTAAACCAAAATTTCGATATGCAGCGAATAGAGAATTAAATTTCATGTATAAAAGATAAGATTTGAAATTACTGCTCGAGCCAGAATTCAAAACTCTAGAATAATGGCATCACGGGCGCCCAAATTTTTTCTTCTAAAAGCAAAAAAAATGGTCCCAAACCAAAATTTCGATCTGCAGCGAATACAAGAATTAAATTTCATGAACAATTAGATATGAAATATTGTGCCAGAATTTAAAGCTCTAGAAAATGGCATCACGGGCGCGCCCTAAAATTTTGATCGTCTAAAATGCAAAAAATGGTCCTAAACCAATTTCGATATGCAGCGAATAGAGAATTAAATTTCATGTAAAATAAGATATGAAATATCGTGCCAGAATTTCAAAACCTCTAGAAAAGGCATCACGCGCGCCCTAAATTTTATCCCGTTTTTTGTTTGCTCTTTTCAATTTTGTGTTTTCGCTACTTGAAACTCACGCGGTATGTGTAGGTTGAGATATTCCGACTTGATAATATCTCACAAGAGTCATCAACTTATTAAAACACCGAAAATGTTTCAAATTAATTTAAGTTTTGACTTAATTAAGGATATAAAACGTTAACAAAATTTACCTTGAATCAAATAAGTTCTGGTTTCTCAATTTTCAGCCGCAGGCCACATACAACGGCCTCTCTTATCTTATTTTTCGAAAATTTAGGCTTAAATTTAGCCTGATTTCTTCTTGGAACAAAAGTAATATGTCATTTTATCAAATAATAACACAAATAAATCAAATAATTACATTTTTGACTTTATATAATGTTCAAACAGTGCTAAAAGTGGTCATTATTGAGGATTGGTTAACGCAGCAGCTTCAAACTACCACTGATAAATTTTGATTAAGTAACGGCCGCGACCTTTTGATTTAGAAGAACCTAGCGTCGACAAATACTTTCTTTACTTATTTTTATTTTCGATGATCAAAAGACTGGTTTGGACAGACCGTGTTCATCATTCGATAAAAATTAAGTCAGTTTTAGAATAAATACACATAATTTCTCGAATATTTGAATAATTTTACTAAATGACAGAATTTGTCTGTTTAAAGATAATCCACTCAATTTTTAAGAAATAAACGTTTAAAAATAACATATAATGTCGCAAATAATTGAAAATATATTAAACTAATTGACTGAATTGGTTCTGTTTAAGGAATTATCTACTCATTTTCTAATAAAAAACTTTAAAAATATTGAAATAGTTGAGTTTAAAAATCGATATCGTAGTGAGACGCAAAAAGTGCCCGGGCGATTTTAGCGTCTCACTTCGATATCGATTTTTAATACCTAAAACTTATAAACACCACTTATAAACCATCAATTTACTATCAACTCTCGCCAGAACAACGCGATACAGTACAGCCCAAAAAATCACCGTAAATATAGTTGCAATCGGACGATTTTTTGACAGTACAACCCGAAAACAATCTATAAATTATAGACACAAGACTTTGTGTCATTTTTTCAAACCTTATAGATTAATTTTTTCAAAAAACGCTTCACTATTTTTTGAAAAACGTGAGCAGTGCACTATCTTTGATAAGTTTACTCAAAATTAGTAGCGCTTTCGATAAGCTTACTGGTCATACGGTATTCTTCTACAAAATCAAATTAAATCACAAACATTAAATGTTCTACCTAGGCAGCCTTATTGTATTGTGTTCCTTAAATTTACAGTTAATGTACAGTTCAGAAAATCTTGAAATAAAGTTTTATTATTACGAAAAAAAATAAGTTTGTGTAACTCCCCTAAGTAGGAGCTGCATCGCGCCGATGTTAACTTTCGGCGGCAAGCGCGGCACCATCTGCCACATTTGTACCCTATACTGAAAGAGGCGTGGCGTTTGGGTCTACCCGACTTATTATTTCGTAAGTTATAATGGCTCCAGTCTGTGGGTATGGCACCCCCTTAAGCACAATGTCACGAATATATTCGGTCAATTGCAAATTTATTAAATATATAATTCTAATTAATTACTTAAAATAATAACATAAAAATGAATTTCAACATAACTTTGAAATTAAAAATTTATATCAACATAACACTGAACATTAAAAATTCATTTCAACATTACTTAGAAATAAAAAATGTATTTCCAAAATAAATGAATTTAAAATTAATATTCTACTTTTTCATGACATCATCAATTCAATCACCTTATAAGTACATAAAACACGAAATGTCAATCATTGAAATTGTCTCACAAAAAATCAAGTTGAAATTATGAACAAAACTCCAAATTTCATGTTATCATCACCATTTTGATCGAAAATGATTATTTAAGCTGAAATTTTCTCTATAGATAGAAAAATTTTAGTTGGTCAGTATATAATTTAAAGTCAAATGTGCCTTATTTGTTAGGATTATTATTATAATAAAGATTGTATCGGGTTTGTAAACGACTCATGAGTAATGGTAAAAAAATTGTCAGAATATTTATCAGTCGGAGCTTAAAAGTCTTAATAG
>SCLH01000511.1:17848-51425 GCA_004367855.1 Oikopleura vanhoeffeni
CCTAAAATGAAATAAAAATAATTTTATCAAGCTGAAACATATTAATATCGGTTCAGCTAACTATAATAAGCATAAAAAAATAAAACTGACTTATTGGGATAGACCCAAAACGCCACGCCCTTTTCAATTAACGGAACAAAATGTGCAGATTGTTGCCGCGCTTGCCGCAGAAAGTTAACCTCGGTGCGAGTCGGCTAATTACTTCAGCGGGATTCTACTTTACATTTTATAGGCGTCTAGAAATACATCATGCACAAATTAAATATACTAATAAATTAATACTATTAAGTATTCAAAAAAAATGTGAAAGTTTCCAAAATTCAAATTTAGCCAAATAATTGAAGCAAATATTTTTTAAACGGTTTATTTACAAATTTTAAGAAGCAGAACATAAACAATAATAATACAGTTAAAATGGCGCATTATCACTAAAATAAAAACTTATTCAAATATTCAAAAATTTTCGGAGCTTAGTTTTTTGGAAAGTTTTAGATTCATTTTCAAATAAAGCTTCAAAACGTTCAAAATTTCGGTTTGACCAAGGGAAAAAAAAATTACTGGCCGGATAAAATTCGCCATATTTTAACCAAACCGGGATTTTTTAAAAAAAGTGGTATCCACTTTACTTTTTGAAATTTTTCATTAAAACAGTCTAAGAATATGAACGGAACATAAATACATCGACGATTTTGGGAAACATTCAGAAAAAGCTTGAGTAAATGCCTTGAGTAAATGCTTTTCTGTATGGGTAAATCGGAAGTTTCTTTGAAGTGGTTGGCCTTGTCCAAATCGCGAATACTTTTCGTCTTTCTTTCTTGAACTTCGGCGGGTGTTCCATTTTCAGTTATAAACTGGAGAATGATTTCTCTAGTTTAATGAAACTTGGTCAATACAGTATGAACTGTGATTAACTTCGTTCGATTCCAAATTTCCCAATCGTCATATGACGATTCATGCACAGCCCTTTCAAAATCTATATGAAATAAATTTTTTCCAGCGCGGTTTCTTTTGGCATAAATTAAATCATTTCGCTTTGGTAAAACGGTAATTAACGCACCACAGTTAGAGACGCTTATTACGTGCATAAATGCACATTAAAGTTATTGAGTTTTTTACGAACACTTCTGGCACGATATTGATAATAATTTGATTCTTCTTTTTGAATGAAAATTAAAGAATTATCTTTACCGCCTTTAGTGACATAAATTAAAAGTGGATTTTCTTGTTCCACCATTTCAAGTTTAGTCTATCCAAATATGGAACTTTTTTAATTGTATCATTTTTGATACTATTTTTCTATAATCTTAATTATTATAGTGAAGTATCTTTAGCGCCTATTCTGCGCTATAAACAGCTTGATTTTTTTTGTCATATAATTACTAGCTATTATAAATACTTATAATTACTATATTACTTAATAGTAGTTCATTTTTTAATGACCTAATAAGTTTGTGTGAACTCCCGCTAAGTAGGAGCTGCATCGCGCCGATGTTAACTTTCGGCGGCAAGCGCGGCACCATCTGCCACATTTTACCCTATACGAAGAGGCGTGGCGTTTTGGGTCTACCGGACTTATTATTTTTCGTTAAGTTATAATGGCTCCAGTCTGTGGTTTTATGGCACCCCCTTAAAGCACAATGTTCACGAATATATTCGGTTCAATTGCAATTTATTTAATATAAAATTCTTAATTAATTACTTAAAATAATAACATAAAAATGAATTTCAACATAACTTTGAAAATTAAAAATTTATATCAACATACACTGAATTAAAAATTCATTTCAACATACTGTAGAAATAAAAAATGTATTTCAAAATAAATGAATATTAAAAATTAATATTCAATTTTTCATTTGACATCATCAATTCAATCACCTTTTAAGTACATAAAACACGAAATTGCAAATCATTGAAATTGTTCACAAAAATAAGTTGAATTATGAACAAAACTTCAAATTTCATGGTTATATCATCACCATTTTTGATCGAAAAATGCTTATTTAAGCTGGTATTCATAAAAAAATTTTTAATGAACAAAAATAATTTACTTTCTTTGTATCTGACTTTTATCCTTTATTTCTTTTTTTTGAATTTTTTTCTCAGTATTATTATTAATTAAAGTCAAATGTGCCTTATTTGTTAGGATTATTATATTATTATATAAGATTGTATCGGTTTTTTTTAAACGGACTCATGAGTAATGGGAAAAAAATTGTCAGAATATTTATCAGTCGGTAGCTTAAAAGTCTTAATAGAAAATTATTCGAAATATTATTCGAAAATTATTGTGCTAAATGGCACTTCACCGTTTTGGAAACAAGTCCAGTTTATTCTCGAGTTGATTATTGCACGAAAATTCCTATTGATTATCGTTATCATCTGGAAACTGAGAGTTGATAGTTTGGAAATCTAAAAAGACAAATTTCGGAAATTTGAGTATAAAATGTGAAAATTTTCTGAATATTTTCTGAAATTTTTTCCAAAAACTCATAGGAATTCGTAAAATTAACTTCGAAGACAAAATTTTAAAAAAAAAACAAAATAGCTTTGAATGTGGTTGAAAATATTGATGAGAGCTTAGCTCAATATTATAAGTATAAAAATTAATTTCTTATTTTCGTGAGTTTTATTGGCTGCAATCTGCCGTTGCTTTTGCACCCATTAACTCTCCAAGGCATATAGTTTTTGAAAAGCTATTTTTCGAGTGCTTATTACGGGAAAAATAAAAGTGCTTGCAACTTTATTGTTCTCTAATCTCCGAGATCAAGGATAGACTTAAACTTAAATAGTATGTAATTCATATTTTGACTTTATAACCCTATAGAAAAGTGACATTTACAAATTGTGTTTCAACCTACGCAATTATATTTGAAGAAATGGAAGACGTCAGAACAAAATAATAAGGGAAAAGATTAATTTTCTAATAAATGACTTCCTTAGAAATAACCTGCAATTTTCGGTCTTTAATTTACAGGTTGGTTTCCGAAAAAAAAACCTTACCTACGCAATTTATCGAAATCACTTTAAAAAATAAAAATTTACTCAGATCCGTCAGAACAAAAGTTGAAAATGCCACAAACCACAATTCGTTTAAAAAAAGTGGTCTTATCATCGAAAATCCACAGTATTGAGACCACCATATGAAAACTTACCTTGTCTATAAATCTGGCATTTTGAAACCGTTACAAGCCAAATATTTGACGATTATAAGCGATCAAAATTTGGAACAAAATTTCATCGAATGTTCAACATTAAAGTTTTTTTTATTTACAGGATAAGTCTGAGTTGGGACATTTTTTAGAAGATTAAGGAGTAACCGAAGGGGCTATTTCTCAAGATCCATATATCCCTTTATGACCTTTGATTAATCTAATAGATGTTGGTTGAGGAGCAAAATCCTAACACTCCTCAGACCCCTTCTAGCCACTCATGAGGCCGCTTTCTCTTCTTTTCAGCCCACATCTATTAGATAATTCAAAAGGTCATAAAGGGATATAGTAAAAACTAATTTTTTTTGCATTCAAAATTTTGTTATCGGTTTTGTTTTCAAAAAAATAAAAAATTTCGTATTGACCGAAAATAAATATCCGAAATTCGGATTTTTCCAAAGTATTTTGTTAGTATTTCATGCTGTATTTTCTGAACGCCTTGATTGATGACCTCAATTTTAATGTTGGACCAGTTAGCCTGAAATTCAGTATGCGGACCAATAAAAAAAAATGAAAAACTCGATAAATATTTGAAAAATATTTTTTAGATTGTGAAATGGTCAAAATTTTTGAGTACCTGAATTTCGAACATGTGATTATCAAAAACTAAATCGAATATCGAAAGTGAAACGCCATATTGTTCTTTGCTATGAATTCAAAAAATGTTTTTTTCTCAAAACTTTGATTACAGTGCTCAAAATGAAAATCGACTGGACGGCTTTATATACCGAGATAACCAAATTCAACGTGTGAATTTCATCAATTTGAGCAAAAGACCTAAAAATGAATTTCAAACGCCATATTTGTCAAAAAACCCATTAGTGGGCGTAAGAAAAATTAAAAAATTCTGATATCTCCTGAGGATTTATCTGCGGGATATCTGAGGAGATCTCCTCGCTGGATGATTTTATCGTAAATAAACCGAAAATCGACTGTTTGACCGGTGCTAATTCCGGTGCCTTCATACAAAAAACTTTTTGTTACCTTTTTTTGAAAAATTTATATATTATCTCAAACACACTAAAATTTCAAAATTGTACAACCCTTCCTCATCTAACGACAGATGTTTAATATTTAAAAATGTTTATTTCGTTATATTTCGGTTATGCACCATTTTCAAAAGAGAGATTTTGTTCAGAAAATAATAAGTAGACTTGAACTTCAGCTATTCTAGAAATGACAGCAAAACTAAACGGAGTAAATTTTAAAGGAATTTTAGGGCTTTCTGACTTTATTTTTGAAGCCCATTTTTGATTAAGAGCAAAGTGGTTTTCGTCCTTTCGAATATTCAAACTGGGCGTTGAGTTTTGATGAAAAATGCCTCAGTGTCAATACGTTCGAAATAGTTGTTCATATTTTTTGTCAAAATTTTCAAATGTGATTGTAAATGTTCATAGACTAGTCGATCTTTTTGTGCTGGTTTTGAGATACTGATATGAGTTTTCCCTTATCATTTTGACAGACTTTTTTTAAAATTGGCAGTTGGTTTTATGCTCAAAAACTTCGCCTCCTCGGCCGGATTGACCTGTTCGTGAATACGGTGATGTAAGGTCGGAGACTCATACGATATAATCGACCTTGCAATCACAAATAAATTGATAGATACATTCTGGTGTATCGAAAAACACAAAGGTTTTGTGCTTTAGTGACGACTAAATAGCTGGCTCACTTTCACAGTTTTCAGTGCGACATTCACATGAATTTGGCAAAACATTTTTCATTTGTTGAATTAAATTTTTACGCAAAAGTTTCTGTGTTTGCACACTATATTTTAGGAGAGAGTTGCATCTATTTTAGGTTTTTCTGGTTTTTATCCGGTGCGGTCCAAGATACCGTGGAACCAAACACGAGTTGAGCAGAGAGAAACTTTAACCTAACTTGTTATGGGCAGCAAAGATATTTTTGCTTGAAAGTAGATGAGCGGGAAGTGAATATTGAAATGACTTAATTATTTAACTCTCACCTGCGCCGCTGCGACTTGCAACCCATAAATCAAAATAACTGATATTAAGGCCCAAAATTAATTTGGACAATAATTACTTATGAGAACAAAGTTTTTGTAATATTTCTCGCAGTGCTTATATCAGCTGACATAACCATCCGCTAGATTTTAAAATTTAAGGATATCCTATTACGAGAAGGTTAGATCAAATTGCTAGGTAAAAATACAAAAACCATTTGGTGTGTTCAATTCAGGGATTTGGATTGGTTGGTTGACCCGTCTCACTCTCGTTTGTATTTTGCGTTTGAGTATTTTTACCTTTGCTAATTTTTACCTTGTAATTGGTTTGTATTTTTACTAGGCATTTTTGATCTTACCTTCCTCGTAATCGGATATAAAGACATTTTCTAATTTATCAATTATAATTTGATAATGACTCGTCAACTTAGTATGCCGTATTTTGTTCGACCATTTCAATACAGAAAATTGGAACAAGAAAAATTTTTTTCATTTCCATTCTCTTTAATATTTTTAGCCGTAAAATAATTTGGCCATTTTAACGATGTTTTTAGCTTCAAAATCTATCTCTTCCAGAAAATTAATTTCAGAATAGGTCCAAAATTTGTTCAAAGGACACTCTGTTACATGCCCTAAGATTTCTAGGAGTTTTTCGAAAGCCAGGGAAACACTGAGGATAAAGTAGGCTTGACGTCAAGCAAAATATTTTGAAGTTTATGTGGTACTTGTCGTTTTTATCTTCAGGTGAGGGACATGATAAATGCACCAAATGGATTCAGTAAGTCGCCGCAATAGGCATTTTTGATTATATCATAAAAAAAATCGAGAATATTAAAAAAAGTTCTAGTGCAAGAACCGAAAAAAAATTTGATGAGAAAGTAAGAAAGACATATTCTGCAGCTTACAATGTCAACACGTTTTCGGCGGGTCCATGCAATTTATCGAAGTTCAGATCGGATTTACTCAATCAGAAAAAGTCTAAATATTTTAAAAAATCAAATGGTCAGATTTATCATTTAGATTTGAGTTGTAGGCATTTTGATAAAAAATATAAATCGCAACGAGTCCAAGGTAGAACTAATATCTCGAAACAGATTTGAATATCAATTTGAATGAGTTCATGTATCAATCAAGATGATTTGCAACAAACTGCGAAAATCTTTTCAGATGAAACTTTTTTGTGCAGAGGTTTTTGAATATTACATATCAACGAATTGAATTTTAAAAAAAAATAAACCAATCACTTTTTTCGATTTCTACATCTAATGGTGTAGTGATTTTGCATCTTGAAGTAAGTTGCACGACTTGTCAACCAGCTTGAATTTTGACTCCTACATGAATAATTTTCTCTATAGTAGCATAAAACAATCTATAAAATTATTAAAAAAAAAAAAAATAAAAAAAAAAAATTAATATCCATTATCTTTTTATAGTCTTTCTAAGACTTTCTTTTGCACTCTTTTTTGTAATTGTTAGTTTTTGCGTCTTTTTTTTTGCATCTCACTTTTTGCTGAATTTTTGCTATTGTTACTGAATCTGAAAGTGAAGATCTATTGCAAACAAAAAACTTGAAAAATTAATTTTACAGCCTTGTTATCAATCTGATGGAGTTATTAAAGATCTGGAGTTCTTTTTTCATTAAAATGTTTCAGAATCAATTAACGGCCCAAAACAAACGTTAGTCTTACTAGACATTTTCGAAGTACGGAATTTATCAATTGGATGAGTATAGTCCAATCAGATTTTTCAGATTGAGTGGACATCTCTTACTAAAAAGTTTTTTAGCATTAAATCCAGCCATCTTTACAGAGTTGTTACCTAACTGGGATCAGTTTTGATAGTTTTTTACTATGGAAGTATACATTGAAACAATTGGATGACCCAACTAATTTCATGGAAGAAAAATCATCTGATTTTTTGCCAAATTAATATTTGAAAAACTATAGGAATCCTCTTTTCAATGTTCATTTTCAGGTTCGAGAACAAACCTTCATATGTTATGGATTGTAACTCGATTTGAGCCCAATCTTTCAATTAGCTGGGATAAGTGGAGCAAGAAACAAAAAGCATGAGTGAAACAACCCCCATACCAGAGTTCAAGTTAAATGGCCAAAAATCTTAAAGAAGATGAGAGATTCTGGTTGATATCAGCAAGTTTTGCCACTATTTATTGAGGAAAAAACTGCAATATTCCAGTAACTCATGACGAATTTAGCTCAATGGCCAATTAAAAAGGGAGGCCATTATTCATACAGCACAATGGTTAATAAAAAATGACGAAAAAATAAACACTTATCAAACTTATCGGATAGTACAATAAGAAATTGGCTCATGCAATTATACGGGGTTGATTTTGCTGAAATGCAAAATCAGTCGATTGATAAACTTGATAACTTTCCTGGGGAGGTGAAAAATTACACTCAGAATCCAATGTAAAATGGGAATGGGAGCAGTTTTTACAGAAATATGCAAGCGGTTACATGTCATAAAGAGAACAGTGACTGGATTTTATACATTATTTTGCAAACAATCTGGATTACTGATAGCTTCCTGGCCTTGTGCCTGGCCAGCTTTGACCTGTTGTGAAATTGCAGCAATTTACCGAAGCAGGTTTCCAATTCAAAATGGGTTGTGCACTACTTGGAAAGACGCTAGGAGTTAAAGCGTTCTTTCTTGTTTTTCATTCGACATAGTAGCAAAAAAGCTTGAAATTATCATAAGTCTAAATGCTTTTTGATGGACAAATCTCAAAAGCAACAGATTTGTTAAACTGCCAGAGATCCACTGTGTTCAGAATGCTCTGATTCAAAAATAATGCTGACATCCTAAAATGACCGTCCGTGGAGAAAAATGTGCAGGACTTCTATCACCAATTTTTTTGAAAAAAAACCGGACACTTCAAGCAAGGTTGGTACTAGTTTTAAAAAATCAGTTGTCTGTAGACTGGTTTTTGCCGATTCATGAATTCCAAAATTAATGAGTTGAGGGCTCGGAAATCTTATCAAAGGCAGAGAAAAACCGAACTTAGCGTGGAATCTGAAATACCGGAGGACTGTATTATTAATTGAAAATAATTGAGTTGAATTCTCAGGCCATTATAAAAATGATATAATGAGATTTTAGAATCCTCATCGGATGAAATAAGACCCCTCTTAATATTATGATTTTTCGACATCAGTCAGACTCTGATTACCGTATCCGTTGAGCTTTCGATGGCCATACAGCAGTGGCTTATCATACTGAGTTGGCCTGCGAAAATGACTATTGATAATACTATGAGTGATAGGGATAGAATATGAATTCTATGGTCAGATTCTTTTGACTATACCAATGTAAATTGCCCGGGAAAAAAGATTTGATTTTTGATAACATTTTAAAAAAAATATGAATCTGAAAAATTTACCGAATCTTTTAGAAATAAAGACCTCCGGGGGAAAATCTTCTCTATTCAATCCTACTATTTATTGGAAAAAAGGTAGCAGGTCAGGACAAAACATTGGCAAAATTTGATACGGACTTTGACTTAGGACATTTTTATTACTTAATCAAAGTGCGATACTGCAATAACAGCAAGTCAGACCTGTATAGGAGATGTTTCGTCAATCGCTGTACCAAGCCAATTTTCCGGTTCCAAGTGAAACTCCTAAAAATCCCAAGAAATACTCAGACAAATTTTCAAAAGTACACTAAAAGCCTTCAGAAATCTACTACTTAAATTGACTCTGATTCATTCACCAAAAACAAATTTGGATGCACAAAAAATTAAATGAAGGCATTGCCGAAAAAATTAAAAATCAGGCACTACCAATTCTGTTCTGTATTTAGGCGATTTTAAAACTCTGAAAAATTAAATACTCTTACCCAAATGTATTCAAATGTTTAAAATTTTTGGCATTTCTGAAGCAGGTTGAGTAAAGGGGTATATTAGCTCAGGGAAGTTGGTTCCCCCAGGATTATATTTTATATTCGTCACCCGTTGATGAAATGGGTCTAGTAACATTCTATATTTCTGGTCGCCGCCGAGAGTATGAGAGTGAAATTAATTCAGTATAGACTCACTTAGGTTCTATAGTCACAATTAGTCTTAACACTGATAACAAGAAATATTGTTTTTCATGCTGTTATGGCTTTAATAAAAATAGTGAGCTATTTTAATAAGGGCTATAATAAAGTGTTCTTGATTTAGATTTCCATATTCTAGATCTAGTTAAATGGAGCAATTTTGCCACTAATTGACCAATAAAAATCCACACATTTTTGGCGGGGATTTGAATCTTGACTATAATAAACCTAGAAGTGGGCGAAAAGCTCAGTGATTGGTGAATTTGAAAAAACCAATCTTTTTTTGATTATAAAAACTCAGTAAAGTCAACAATGAGGACACACTGTAAATCATCTGCAGCAAAACACCTAGTTCCAATTGATCACCTACTGTTATAAAAATATTAAACCATTTGAATTTCAACTAAGAGACCTTTCGGCGAATTTGAGCGATGGAATAAAGCACTATATTTTTTTCTACCGATAGTGAATGAAGATGATTGTTTCGTGAAAGTTTATTATTTCATTCTAGGAGGACGGCTTCCAAACTAAAAAATTTTTCAAGCGCTAATCGCAAGTTGCCCGTATTCCTAGATAATATGAACTCCAGTAGATCTGATGTGGTAAAGGGTGAATGTAACTCAAGTTTCCTCTCAGCGGTGTAAATATTTTTGGACCGGAAACTATTAAAACAGTTTCCAATGGACTAAATTTAATCCCGCCTATGGCACCTGATTACTGCCCTGAGTGGAATATGAGGGTAAAAAGTCTGAAATTTTGGAGGGGGAAGAAGTGTACTTGAAATAAAATTAAAACGGAAAATTTCTAGGTCACGTGTTAAGTTTGAAATTGATAAATCTATTAGGCAAAGCTACTTTTCAGCCACAGAAAACTATATAGGCGGGGATAAGAGGGATTCTTAACTTATGAATATGTTCCAGGGACAATGCATAAGTATGAACTCTATATGGGAGTTATCAACAAAGTACACTGATAATCAGAAACTCTTTTTTATAACGCATCAGAACTTTGATGCAGAAGAAACTCTTGCAAAATGTATCTATATTTGCAAACATAGGGTAATGACACGAACCTATTTCAGAAACCAAAATTGATCGATTTTTGAGAACACGGAACGTATTACCTGGCCCTTTATTTTCACTCTGAAAACACCACCCTGGACAGGTAAGGACACAAAAAGCTCTATAAAAAAGTGCATTCTTAAAGCAAAAAAGTCCCTAGGACGGTCAGGGACTCAATTAATGGTCAGATTCTAGATTCGATGCCGATCTGCTTACCAGCCGATAATTGAGAACCTTTTCCGGACCAGCTTTACAACAGGTACAATTTTATAAAACTTTTACTACAAATAAGGGCACGTTGTATAGACAAAGTCCAGTGCCAAAAAAGATAAAATGACCCAGAAAAAGCGTCCCATTACAGTTATGGACTCTCTTTTGTGCCTTGTCTTGAACGGTGCTGTGCTGCTCAGTTCTCGGAATTCTGTGAAAAAAACAATGGTTTCGAGGGACGTGGCAGCATGGCTTCCGTCATGCAGGTCATGCTCTACCGCTTTTTGCAGCTTTTGTAAGGGGGGTTCACACCAGTAGGATATAATGCACAGCTTCAGTTTTCCTTTTGATGGAGTAACGCCTTCGGGGCGGCCAAAGCACTATAATTATGGAGCTTTTAGCGGGAGGAATTAAGGGATAAACAACTTTGATTGGTTTTAAAAACTTTTTTAACAAAATCGGTAGGTTTTTTGTAACATTTAGCAGATAAATCTAAAACCTTACGTGTTGCCAAACAATGGGGTCCCTCAGGGTAGTTTGTAATGGCCCTGGCCTATACTGCTTTGGTTAACAATGGAAGCAGAAAAAGTACTTAAAAATTTCTGTTCAGATGAACACAGTATGATTACTACGCTGATTGACAGGTACCATTTTGGTGCATGGGGACACATGGGGAGAGGTAAGAGGCTCGAGGCAAATATTTTTACTGAGGCAATTGTCACTTTGGCTTAAATCAGTGGATATCTCAATCAAACAAGTCCAAATCCTTTACATGCGGTGTGGTAAAGAGTTAGACCAAAAATTCACTCTGTCTTTTTGGGGGATGAATTGAGCAGATTAGGGATTTTCCGGTTTTCTGGGTATAAGGCATAATGATAAACTTGAAATAGGACCTCAAACTTGAAACCATATTGAATCAAAAATTCAGACTGTACAGTTTTTACGCATTACTCTTAAGGATTTTTGGATGTAAAAAACAAATTAAAATAATCTTATGTAGTATGCATATGGGGGCTTTCACACGGTCTTCTGTAGCAAAAACCTCTACTGTTTCTGGAATCTGGAAAACTGCAATCGAAAATTTAAATAAAGATTACGAGCCATCTATAATTATACGCCCAAAAAAATCAAGCTAGGATGGCTCATATCCACAGTATGTTCCAGTCTGAACTCCTTGAAATCTGTGAGATGCGTAGTCTTTTCGAATGATCAAGAGGAAACTCGCTGTCACCTTAATTGATGCGGATTATAAAAAACTAAAGACACCTCTATCCGGATTATATATTCCTTTAAATTGCATGAAACTTTCCTGGGATCTGCCCTATACGTGACCCATTTTTAGATAAAAATAGTCAAGTTAAAGTTATCAGTTCGACCCCTTAAAAATAAGTTTAAAAAAGATTATTATCAGAATTAGACACTAGGACTAACAGAATACCTTTCATTTACCAGAACATATCTCTAAGCTTCCAAAAGGCAAAGTAAATCTCACGTTTTCCATATAAAAGTTTGAATTTTAAATAGCGTTACCTGTAGAATAAGAACTAATTTTGGCTTTTTCATAGCAATAAGTCTATTATTAAAAACTTACCTATAACTCGGATTTTGTCAGCATAGGTAAAAAAGGTGAATTGATAAATGGTGTAATGCGCTGTGAATATATAAGCGTTCAAAAATAATAATATCTATAAATTTTTGGAGAACAATATGAACATAAAAGAAAAATGTTGGAGAGTTAAAGTACCCTAAAAATCGGACTGTAATCGAAATAATTGAACCTGGAATTATACAGGCAGTTTTTTGAGTTACTGCCTTTTCTGATGTTGGTAATCAGAGCATTAGCACAGGACACTTTTGTGAGTCCTACAATGACAATATTGTTAGAAGTTTTGGGACAAACTCAGTACGGAGGAGAAAATAAAAATCAGCCTCACGGCATCTGGTTTGTCCCCATAATGATTAAAGATCAAAAAAGAGTTTTTTTAAAAAGGCGAGCTCTATATGTGAAAAAATCGAGCTCGAATTGAGCATAACCAACATGTTTTATGCAAACAATTTGATGTAGATTTTGTATCAGTACTGCAGTAGCTCATTCAAGCTTTCAAAAAATTACAAAAATAACCTCCAAGGACTGGATGGAAACAGGAATATATCCGTATCACTATTTCACTTGAGACAAGGTTTGAAAACGATAAATTTTAATTAAAAATATTCAAAAAGGTTATCAGTTAAATAAAATCCTGAAAAATTATTGCTTAAATAAAAATAAACTCTTTTTTTTAGGGAATCGCCTATATATTGTTTAACAAAAAAACACATGAAAATATACCTAATTAGTTTGGGGTGTCTTTAGGATCTTCCCTTTGTTAATCTTTATAATATACGGCATGATTGCTCGGCAACATTTGCCCGGCCTTTAACTCTCACACTGTTCAGTGTGAGGGTTCCATAGTAATGAATTGCCGGTTTGATTAAATGAGAAAATTTTTTATATTTTTTTGGTGTCAGATTGGTTTTAGATCTGAAAAAACTTGATTGATTGTTGACTAAATGAATTAAAAATTGAATGATTCCTTTTGGTTAAATTAAGTTAGTCGAGTTGATAGAGTTGTTTTTTTGAACTTATAAAAACAAACTAATTCTTGCTTTCTCATAGCCGCCCTGCCCTGATATCGTGTTCTTCGGAGCTCACGGATTGTAACTACAAAAAAAATGTTGTTAACGTCTATGTGGGCTTGCGGACCTCAGGATTATCATGGGCTGGTTTTCGGCTGATGAAAAGCGGGAAAAAAAGCATTACAATATTCTCTTCTCTCCTTTTACTTCATTTATCCCCACTTTTTATCCCTTTTTTATCCCCCCCCCCCCCCTCCTCCCCCCCCCACCCCTTTTCTACTTCTCTTTCTCACAATCCTTAAATAAATTCTATCACCTCTCACCCCTACAATTTTGCATATACATGTATTTGTCTTCGAAATAATTCAAAATTAACAGGTCTCCCTCACCCTGTTATCTTTTCCAAAAACAATTATATAAATCTATTGTGTTTAGGATTTGAGAAACAAAACAGGAGGAGGTTATGTTTATGCTGTTTTAGAAGGATGGAAGTTTACAGAAACAGTCATTTTTCAACTGTCAGCAACTTAAAAAAATGGATTACATTCAAAATTCATTTCCTGTCAAAGTTTTGTTTGAAAAATGCCTGTAATTTGGAAACAAATTGTTTCTTTTTCTGGGTATTTGTCTATTAGTATAGAAGGAGAGTAATTTTCATAAATAGTTGATTCGGCAGGCAAATTTCTCAGCCAGTAAAAATATAAAGTTTTGAGTTAGACAGAAAATGCATTTTCTCTATTTGAAAAGACCATATGGCCTTGAGGCGACTATAAAATTACGTTTTCAGTGAAACTTTAGTTCTAGCTTCATTCATTTTTGTTTAGATAATAGCTTTAGAGCTATCTAGCAGTGAAAAAAGCCGAGCTAACTTATTAATTATCAAATTGGTAAAGAACAGAAACCTGTAAGTTTGATGATCAATTTTTGCTCCGTGAATCACTCTGTGAATTTTTTGAGATCAAAAAGGGTTTTCAACTTAGCCTTTAACAACGAAAGTTCACGATTAAGGAATCCAAAAAATATATTTTTGATATTTGAAGTGACAAGTTTAGCCAGGTTTTGGAAAAATGTAAAATAAATGAGATTGTCAACTCCTGATTAATACTCTAAACCTCTCTTTTCAGCTGTTTTATGAGATAGTGATTATGGACCATCTCTTTCGAAATTTTGAACAGGTCTGACAGGAATTTTTGCAACCACAAAATCTTCTCTCTTTTTTTTATTCGAAATATTATTCGAAAATTATTGTGCTAAATGGCACTTCACCGTTTTGGAAACAAGTCCAGTTTATTCTCGAGTTGATTATTGCACGAAAATTCCTATTTGATTATCGGTTATCATCTGGAAACTGAGAGTGATAGTTTGGAAATCTAAAAAGACAAATTTCGGAAATTTGAGTATAAAATGTGAAAATTTTC
Source organism: Oikopleura vanhoeffeni (assembly GCA_004367855.1). NCBI lineage: Eukaryota > Metazoa > Chordata > Appendicularia > Copelata > Oikopleuridae > Oikopleura > Oikopleura vanhoeffeni. Next base: position 32,388 of record SCLH01000511.1, read on the forward strand.
TGAATATTTCTGAAATTTTTCCACAAAAACTAATAGAAATTCGTAAAATTAACTTCGAAGACAAAATTTTCAAAAAAAACAAAATAGCTTTGAATGTGGTTGAAAATATTGATGAGAGCTTAGCTCAATATTATAAGTATAAAAAAATTAATTTCTTATTTTCGTGAGTTTTATTGGCTGCAATCTGCCGTGCTTTTCGCACCCATTAACTCTCCAAGGCATATAGTTTTTGAAAAGCTATTTTTCGAGTGCTTATTACGGGAAAAGTAAAAGTGCTTGCAACTTTATTGTTCTCTAATCCTCGAGATCAAGGATAGACTTAAACTTAAATAGTATGTAATTCATATTTTGACTTTATTAACCCTATAGAAAAGTGACATTTACAAATTGTGTTTCAACCTACGCAATTATATTTTGAAGAAATGGAAGACGTCAGAACAAAAATAAATAAGGGAAAAGATAAAAATTTTCTAATAAATGACTTCCTTAGAAATAACCTGCAATTTTCGGTCTTTAATTTACAGGTGGTTTCCGAAAAAAAACCTTACCTACGCAATTTATCGAAATCACTTTTAAAAAAATAAAAATTTACTCAGATCCGTCAGAACAAAAGTTGAAAATGCCACAAACCACAATTCGTTAAAAAAAGTGGTCTTATCATCGAAATCCACAGTATTGAAGACCACCATATGAAAACTTACCTTGTCTATAAATCTGGCATTTGAAACCGTTACAAGCCAAATATTTGACGGATTATAAGCGATCAAAATTTGGAACAAAATTCCATCGAATGTTCAACATTAAAGTTTTTTTTATTTACAGGATAAGTCTGAGTTGGGACATTTTTTTAGAGATTAAGGGAGTAACCGAAGGGGGCTATTTCTCGAGATCCATATATCCCTTTATGACCTTTTGATTAATCTAATAGATGTTGGTTGAGGGAGCAAATCCTAACACTCCTCAGACCCCTTCTAGCCACTCATGAGGCCGCTTTCTCTTCTTTTCAGCCCACATCTATTAGATAATTCAAAAGGTCATAAAGGGATATAGTAAAAACTAATTTTTTTTGCATTCAAAATTTTGGTATCGGTTTGTTTTCAAAAAAATTAAAAAATTTCGTATTTGACCGAAAATAAATATCCGAAATTCGGATTTTTCCAAAGTATTTTGTTAGTATTCATGCTGTATTTTCTGAACGCCTTGATTGATGACCTCAATTTTAGTTGGACCAGTTAGCCTGAAATTCAGTATTGCGGACCAATAAAAAAAAATGAAAAACTCGATAAATATTTGAAAAATATTTTTTAGATGGTGAAATGGTCAAAATTTTGAGGTACCTGAATTTCGAACATGTGATTATCAAAAACTAAATCGAATATCGAAAGTGAAACGCCATATTTGTTCTTTGCTATGAATTTCGAAAAAATGTTTTTTTCTCAAAAACTTTTGATTACAGTGCTCTAGTGTGTTACTCGTTGGATTTGAGCCGAGATGAACTTCAAAAACCAAATTCCAGCGTGTGAATTTCATCAATCTTTGAGCAAAATGACTAAAAATGAATTTCAAACGCCATATTTGTCTAAAAAAACCCTATGTGGGCGTTAAGAAATAAAATTCTGATATCTCCTGTAGGGGATTTACTGCGGATATCTGAGGAGATTCTCTCGCTTGGTATGAATTTATCGTAAATAAACCGAAAATCGACTGTTTGAACGCGGTGGCTATTCCGGTGCCTTCATACAAAAAACTTTTTGTTACCTTTTTAAAAAATTTAATAATTATCTCAAACACATGAAATTCAAAATTGGTAACTAACCCTTCTCATCTAACCGCAGATGTTAATATTTAAAAATGTTTATATTCGTTATATTTCGGTTAGCCCATTTTTCAAAAGAGAGATTTTGTTCAGAAAATAAAAGTAGGTAGACTTGAACTTCAGCTATTTAGAAAATGACGAGCAAAACAAAACGGAGTAAATTTAAAGGAATTTTAGGGCTTTTGATTATTTTTGAAGCCCATTTTTGATTAAGAGGCAAACGTGGTTTCCGTCCTTTCGAATATTCAAACTGCGCGTTGAGTTTTTATGAAAAATGCCTCATGTCAAATCGTTCGAAATAGTTGTTTCATATTTTTTGTCAAAATTTCAAATGTGATTGTAAATAGTTCATAGACTAGTCGATCTTTCTTGTGCTGAGTTTGAGATACTGATATTGGTTTCCCTTATCATTTTTGACAAACCGTTTTTTTCAATTGGCAGTTGGTTTTATGCTCAAAAACTTCGCCTCCTCGGCCGGATTGACGTGTTCGGAATACGGGTGATGAAGGTCGGGAGACTCATACGATGTAATCGACCTTGCAAATCACAAATAAATTGATAGATACATTCTGGTGTATCGAAAAACACCAAAGTTTTGTGCGTTTAGTTGACCGACTAAATAGCTGGCTCCACTTTCACAGTTTTCAGTGCGACATTCACACTGAATTTGGCAAACATTTTTTTCATTAGTTGATTAATAGTTTTTAGCAAAAGTTCTGTGTTTGCACCCTATATTTTAGGGAGAGTCATTTGTTGCCACTAATTTTTTAAGGTTTTGTTTCCTGTTTTTATCATAGAGAAAAGTTTCATTTTCCTGATCAAGGAGGAAATTTAGGGTACTGATTTAATTAAAAATATGTTTTTAACTCGATTCAGTGCCTTTCCTTAGAATAAAAAATGCATTTTGAACTTGAGCTCGGCCCGTTGTGAAATGAGTGAATAGTTAGAAATTAAGATATCTTTTTGCATGACTTTTACATGGATGTTAATAAAATGTGAAACGTGTCCGGTACTCGCATTTTGGGACGATTTTAAGGTTTGTTTTAATTCAGGGTATCAAAACTCGATAATGGCCAATCTGATTATTAGGAAAATTTTTCCAATATAGTACCGGTTTTCTTGATAAAAAAATTCTTAGTAAGAGTTTTATTCAAGACGCTATGTACTACGCAGGGTCCCGTCGGATAGGTGAGGGCGGGAAGTGAAATCCGGCTTAATAGGTGAAGGTTTTGAGCGAAAAACTTTTTTTGGCGGATAGACGGACGATAGACGTTAAGCAAAAGACTAGGGTTTTATCTTTAAAACTTCCTAGGCAACAAAACGATAGGCGTTTTCGCGAGAAGCCAAATATAGGCAATTTGAGAATATTTATGAATGACAAAACTATTTAATTTAATTTGTCGTTTTATTCTATTTATCGTAGTACAGTTGAATTGCTCTCAAAAATCGCTGCACACAATTTGTTGGTTCAAATAAATTCCCACAATTTTGTTCACGATAGCTATTTATTTCTTTCGTTTGAAAATCAAAGTTGAGACACCAAACAAATTCAAAAATAATCTGAAAATTTCAATTGTTTGAGAGTCTGTAATAACCGTGTGAGCACAAGAAACAAAAAGTGTCCGCCAAGGCACGACACCTTATATTAGGTGAACTGTTTCAACCGCCTAATACAGAAGCCACAAGGTAGTTAGAGTTTCATTTTTTTTTGCATAAGGAAGTTCAAAACGATATATTTTGCATCGATATTGAGTTATGTCAATTTTGATTCTTTAGCTTCTAGAAATTTACTGATGAAGACACAGGTACAGCATCGATCAGCGTGATACAAGCTCGACATTTGTGGTGTTCACAAATATTTTTGGTATTGGAATGGATGCACAATGACTGACGTATGTCATCGTTTTTTCTGATTGAATTTATATAAAATCAATCAAAAATTATTTTTAAATAGTTTAAAATTTGATGAAAAATTTACCACAATTTTTTCATAAAAAGTGGTTATTTTCCCCTATAGAGCAGATAAAAAGTACAGCTTCTGATATTATATTTGGAGATCGATATACTAATCAAGTGACTCTGTGGACATTATTAATTGCTCGAATTAATTTTTAATATATAAAATATTTTCGTGAATACTTAAAATGTGAAAATTTTGAATATCACTTTGAAAAAATTATCTGTTCCTGTTTACCAATGTAATCTTGTTTGAGTGTCAACCAGGACAAAACACTTTCCTAAAAAAACTGGCTTTATTTCAAATTTTAATTGACGCAAGTAGTCGACATTTTATATTTTTTAGAGGTAAAGGCTTGAAAAAAAATCTCAAAATCAACCCTGCCGTAAAAATTGAACAAAATTTCAAAAAAAAAAAGTAAGTCACTTTTGAATCCTTCGCAAAATTACTCTAAATGTTTTCAAGGGACAATTCACGTGGGTTTTTTGTAATATTTTAGATGATTTTAAATATGCCAGTCGACCTATATATAGGTGTTGTGCTCACACGGTAATGGACCACATTAAATCAAAACAATATCCCTTTTGAATCACTTTTGTAAATATCCCGACCCTGTTAAGGAAACGTAGTTTGTTTTATGTCCGTTGGGCGGGATATTACAAAGTGTGATTAAGGAATATCAAACTTGAATTAAAAATGTTTTTTTTAAATATAGGACCATAGGTTGATTTAGCAAGTGTCATTCAGGGGTGAACTTCTGCTGTTGTATTAGGCGGGCAAAGTAAGGAACGTTTATGTTGGCAGTTCAATGATTCTCAGGCGTAAGTGGGATGTAGCCGTTATCTAACAGTATAATGATATTTTCTATTTTGTGATTAACTTTTTATTTATAAATTCCATGAACTTTTTGAAACGTTTCTCTGGTGTGCCAAGCATTTTTGTTCACAGCCACTCTCAAAACTAAGGATAGGCAGACAAACCCCGTGTTTTTTGGAAATTGTTTAGTCCTTCACTTTTATGTATCAGGTTTGATCGTTCTTCTTTTAATTTCGGTTAATATCTGATAAAGTTATTAACACTAAAATAAATGACGTATTATATCCTTTTTCCAACCAAAGTCGGATCTTGAAAAAGGTTATGATCTTTATAGCGCGTGTTCGATTCCGCACTTATGTTGTCACTTAGTAGTATGGGATGTAAAATAAGAGCAAGGGTGCTTGATATTAGGAGCGCCAAAGTTGATTGTTGCGATTATATGGATACGCGCTATGATTGATAAGCTTTTCAAGATCCACTTTGGTTGGAAAAGAGATATTAAGAAAATTGGAAGAATTCAAGCACTTTTAATTTGCTCTACAAGCGAATAAAGTGATAGTTTTTTGAATGGTGAAATGTATTTTTTTCTTAGAATGTCATTTTTAATAGAAAATTGTATTTAATATATTTGGCCGAATAAAATCAAATAAAGGCATTTAGAGACTAAATTCAAATTACTGCGTGAGTCAAAAATTTCCGAAAAAGTTTCTGAGTGTTCAAAACCGTCACTTTGCATTATGATTAAAAAGGAGCAAAAATCAGCCTTAATTCTCACTCTGACTACCCTTGAACTAATATATAACATTATGACCTTGTTTTTTATTGACCAATCAGAGCGAATTCCCAGCCGTCGGCTAATAGGTGCAAATCCGGCTAATAGGGTATCCGGCTAATAGGTGAAGGTTTGAGCCGAAAAACTTTCACCTATTCCGGCCGGACCCTGCTGTAGTATATTTTGTTATGTATTTTTTCAATTTTAANAAAAAAAAGTGTAATAATCTGCTTTTATAGAAAAAAATAAACATTTTTATAAAAAATCATGATTTTTCCATCAAAATTTTTGACTAATTTATAAATTACTTTTGATTTATGAGATATAAATCAAAGCGAATAAAACTATGACGTAGGCCAGATACTTGTTCATCGTTTCCGAAAGAAATGTAACTTGTGAAAACAACTGTGACCGTGTATCACGTGATATGGTATACCTTGCTTTTCTCACTATATTTTCTAGAACTAAAAGTTAAAATTCTAGAATATATAATGTCGAATGCAAAAATATTACCTTTCAACTTCCTTATGCATAAAAAATTGAAATTCCAACTGCCTTAAGCTCTCTGTAAACAGCATTCAAAGTAGAGCCACAATTGTAGCTCTGGTGTTTTGGCGGATTTTTTTTATATGCTCACAAGGGTTAAGGATAGACTTAAACTTAAATAGTATGTAATTCACATTTTGACTTTATTAACCCTATAGAAAAGTGACATTTACAAATTGTGTTTCAACCTACGCAATTATATTGTGAGGAAATGGGAAACGTCAGAACAAAAATAAATAAGAGAAAAGATAAAAATTTTCTAAAAAGTGACTTCCTCAGAAATAACCTGCAATTTTCGGTCTTTAATCTACAGGTGTTTTCCGAAAAAAACTAACCTACGCAATTTTTCGTAATCACTTTTAAAGAAATAAAAATTTGCTCAGATCCGTCAGGACAAAAGTTGAAAATGCCACAAACCACAATTCTTTAAAAAGAGTGATCTTATCATCGAAATTCATAGTATTGAAGACCACCGTATTTATGCTTAGGATCATATGAAAACTTACCTAGTCTATAAATCTGGCATTTGAAACCGTTACAAGCTAAATATTTGACGGATTATAAGCGATCAAAATTTGGATCAAAATTTCATCAAATGTTCAACATTAAAGATTTACAGGATATGTCTGAGTTGGGACATTTTTTTAGAGATTAAGGTAGAAACCGAAGGGGGCTATTTCTCGAGATTCATATAGTAAAAACTAAAATTTTGTTATCGGTTTGCTTCCGAAAAAATAAAAATATTTCGGATTTGACCGAAAATAAATATCCGAAATTCGGATTTTTCCAAAGTATTTTGTTAGTATTCATGCTGTATTTACTGACACCTTGATCGACGACCTTAATTTTAGTTTGACCAGTTAGCCTGAAATTCAATATTGCGGACCAATCAAAAAAATGAAAAAAAATCGAAAAAAATTTGAAAAATATTTTCTATATGGTGAAATGGTCAAAATTTTGAGGTACCTGAATTTCGAACATGTGATAATCAAAAACTAAATTGAATATCGAAAGTGAAACGCCATATTTGTTCTTCGCTATGAATTTCGAAAAAATGTTTTTTTCTCAAAAACTTCTGATTACAGTGCTTAAAATGAAATTGACTGAACGGCTTTATATACCGAAATAACCAAATTCAACGTGTAAATTTCATCGATTTTGAGCAAATAGACCTAAAAATGAATTTCCAACGCCATATTTTCCCTGAAAAACTCATTATTAGTGGGCGTAAGAAAAATTTTAAAATTCTGATATCTCCTGAGGATATATCTGAGGATATCTGAGATTCTCCTCGCTGAATGATTTTATCGTAAATAAACCAAAAATCGACTGTTTGGACCGGTACTACTTCCGGTTCCGTCATACAAAAAACTTTTTGTTACCTTTTTTGAAAAATTTAAACAATTATCTCAAACACACTAAAATTTCAAAATTGTACGACCGGTCGACTCGCGAGTCGCGACCCTTCCTCATCTAACGACAGATGTTTTAGAAATAGTGAAAGGCGTCGCATACTGCCATTTTTTGGACGATTTTAACGTTTTTTTTTAATTCAGGGTATCAAAACTCGATAATGGCCTATCTGATTAATAAGAAATTTTTCAATCATAGTACGAGTTTTTCGATAAAAAAAAATCTGGTAAGAGTTAACTATTATTCAAAACTGCATGAAGTATATTTTGTTATGTATTTTGTCAAACTTAATTACTTGGCTTTCATTGTTTTAGATCATCAAGCTTAAAAGATAATCAGCCGCTAGTAACGATCCAGTAGAACACAAATCCTTACTTTGATTGGATTACTATACTTTCAATTTTGAATGGTATCATACCATTGGTATGCGGTATACCAAATTTTAACACGTCCAATGTGTAAAAGTTCACAATGTTAACCCAAAATGACACGAAGATCTTAAGTCAAAGTTTTTTGTAAATTCATCAAAATGTCTTAGTATTAAGGGGGCTGTCGGTGCTAAATGTTGATGAGATGTAAGTGATTCAAAGAAGCGTTCATTTACTACATTTTCAATTTTCGAAATAATAAGCAAAATATTTTGTTCGCCTACTCTTCATGGTTCGAAAACAATAGTTAATTTGTCGACAGTAGGTGAAATTTGGTGCTTGTTAATCAGTGGTAGAATTTTGTTCTTCATCAGGGGAAAACATGCTGTTAAGTAATTTGATGCAATTTTCAGGGTTTGTACTCCAGTTGAACGCAAAGAATTTTGCGTTTTCATATTTTCCATTTTCGGTCAAACTCGAAAAATGATAAAAAAAATTAATTCTCCATTATTTTAAAAAATGTATTTTTTGACTTTCCAGTCAGTTAAATCGTGGTTTTTGCAAAATCTCCAATTTTTTCAAATATCTGGAAAATGCGAATCTTATTAAACATTAGAGAGTTAAAACAAGCTGAAATTAAGCATATTTTGAAATTACTCTCTAGTCATGGAAATAACGACAAAAATTCAAATTTGTTTCACCAGCTATCCTGCTGGTTTGAATTTCCATATATGCACTCCTGCAATATTGACAAAGTTATAGCCATATCAAATTGCTTGCAGTTAGCTAGATTTTCCACCCAGAATCTCTTTAAGCTAGTTAACAGCAAAAAATGCAAGTTCAAAATTCTAAAACCATTGCATAATTTGCCCGTGAAAAGTGGTTAGCTAAACTCTTCCCAAATCTACTTTTGAATTCCCTTCGTTAATAATCTCGAAATTTATCCTTTTGTGTAATATTCCGCCAATATTGCAAAATTTTCAAAATAATCCTCTTAGAGCATGATTGTGTAGCAAATCGGTACAAGCAAAGATATGGAATAGGGAAATAATTTTTCATTTCAGTGTTTAGACAATGTTGTTAGCTTGGCGATGTCCCCGATCACAGTAAGATAGTTTTTAAAGCTGGTTCAATTGAAGGGGAAACCAGAGAACCAGACTAGATAGCGACAAACGATAATTCGTAAAAAAACGTTTTTTTTCAGTAATTTTGAGCAATTTCTATGACTGATTTCCGGTCACGTGATCAACCTAGGAAGCCCAAAAATTTGTGCCGTATATATTTTTCAAATGCAAAAACCGATTGTCGCTATCTTCTCTAGTTGTCCCAGTCGAAATCACAATTGAACAAGCTAAAAATAAACGACTTAACCTTTATAGTATTTTCTCAAGTTTCATATGGTTTATAACGGGAGGTACCTATTTTTGGCAGTCAATTTGGACTATTTTTAAGATGCATAAAAGTCGCCATCAAAGTGAAGCGGAGAATAGAGTGAGAAAGGGGTAGCCAATAACAGGCGCACAAGTTTTCCCGCAATTCCCCGCAAAACATTTTATCCAATTTATTTGCTTTAAGAGGCACGTGATAAATGAGAGGGATAAATAATTTTCCACGATCGACCTTGAAAGTACAGGATGTCTAATTTTTCGGAGATTGTTTCCTTTCGATGCTATGGATACTTTCAGCATGCGAGCGCTGTGATTGGCCATTAATGAGCCCGAATAATATACTACCTCCAGTATACATAGATCCACAAAGGTCGTATGTAATGTAGCAATTTCGACCTTACCAGGTGAGGGGATCGTTTCGGTCCAAATGGCTATCAATTTGGTCCTGGGTTCAAATATCAATGAAACTAAGTACGTGGCAACCAGCATGGTACCTGTACCAACGAAGCAAATTTTGTATTACCGTGAATGAGCTATTAAAAACAGTTCATAGTCTTAGACCTATGACATGTTAAGACATATCGTGAGTTTTTGGCTGTAGATTGTGGACCACAATTTACAGTCCTAGACCAACACGATAAGTCACAGCCCTAGCTTCTTCCCACGAAGTACTTCTGTTCATCAGAAACATTTATTCTTTACAGGGAAATACATTAAATACTATTTTACATTATGCGGCATAATTTAGGCATTAGTTATGCCTTTAATATGAGTTTATATTTGTATAATTTAAGGGTTCAGTCATTCACAAAAGGTATTGAATAAACCAAATGAACTTTGAAAGTACGTGATAACTTTCGATTGCTTTTTACGACAACGTTTTTTTTAAGCCTGAGATAGGTAGTGAACTTGTTGCATACAGCTAACCAATGTTGCTGGTTACGTGCGGAGAATAAAAACTTTCCCATGTGCACAAGAAACGATCTGAAAAATCTAAACAAATACGACGTTGTTTTATATATCATTAAGAATAATTAAAGACGAATTAATGGTTACTATAAAACATCAACTTTTACTTCAAAAGCCATTTATTATCAAATAAGTTAATATTTTTGGGGCGGCCACGAGGACAATTCAACCAAATTGATTTTGGTTTTGCTCCAGAGGGGGGGGGCACCTAAAAAAAAATTACCTAAAAGTTACCTTAAATTTATGTTCCAATTTATCAATTAAAATGGCTCTTTGCCCCTCTGGCTGCCCTTTAATATCAATTTGGTTAAATTGTCCTTGTGGCCGCCATAAAATATCAATATGGTTAGAATGTCCTTGTGGCCGCCTCAAATTCAAAATATTGCCTCTTCGCTGCCTTCATCGTTTTAGCTTAGAATTAATCGTGGTTAGAATGTCCTTATGGCCGCCGTGATCGATATATTAAAGAAAAAAAGGGAAAATCTGATTTTATTTTTAATAAAAGTGTTTATTCTTGCAAACGTTTATATTTTTAATTTCTAAACATAACTGAGTATCTGTGCAATTATAAAAAATCACATTATAATGACAGTTATAATTCCTCATAGATACAGAAACACTTTATTGTCCTGTTGAGGCAGAAAAGGAAATATTAATCTTACTCAAATCAATAGTCAAATTCGGTGTCTCTCATCTCGCGCATTAATGTAACTGGTTTGAGATTCGCGACCTAAGAGCTTAGATGGAGGAAATAATGGGAATTCCATTTTCAACTCAATCTTATGTAGGATTTGTTTAAAGGGGGTGGATCGACTCGGGTGGATCCAATTTAGCTTACGAAAATAATTAGTTGGTTTATTTTTGAGTTCATAAAACTTTCAAAAAAAATTCACAGCATTAAAAAATTTTACGCATTTAAGTCTCCACATCACACTTCATCAACCAGACCTCAACAAACAGGTTAAAAATGAACCACATTTGTGAGTGTCTGGTTACTGAATCTATTACTTGAAAACGTGCTATTAATTTGGCAAGACTTCATCATTTTGCTATTTGTTTCATTTGTTATTAACATAACGCAAATATCCTGATTCATAGTTCACCATTTTACTTAACCACCATTTTCCTATCAACCTGTTCTTGACTTCAAATAGCCTTGTTAGTATGACTACATTTGTCTGTCAGCTTGTTTATCCGTATCAATGTTTGTTATTTGTGATACTACAAAATTTTCTACTAAACTCGACAGCCGCCTCAGAAGTGCTAACTAATATGCTTGAATTTAATTTTGAACCAGTTTATGATAAATTTGCTGATGAAAAAGATTAGTTTTAATCTTATTTTCTTAAGTCAGTTTCTCAAAGTTTGGTACACTATCTACGTGCTGACCCTAAGCGCCTCTTGGAATACCATGAACCGTTCCAGGAAATTCTAAAAATATCCAGTTTAGTTTTAAATCATGTTAAGAAGTGTCAATTCTTCAACAATAATATGAATTAATCACAGACCGTGTATATTTTGTCCTGAAAAATTATCAATTAACGATTTATTATTCTGAAAATTAATCTCACCTTTGTACTTATCAATTCATAAGAAACATTTATAAAAATTACCATATGTTGGCAATTCAAAATAAATAATTCTAAAAGGTTAAATCCTTTCTTTGTCATTCAATGCAACAATAATTTTCAAATGTGAACAGTATTCTTATACTAAGGTGGAAACGGCAAAATAAATTTTTCTTGAAGAAAAAAATTTATATACAGTTAGGGTTAACTCCTTTTTGAAAACTAGGATTATAAAGATACCAAATAAATAACTTTGGAAATAAATTTTTTTTTGAATCACTTGCAATCCTGTCAAACAATCAAAACTGTTTTTGAAATTGCCTATCTCGTAAAGAAATATACGCATTTTATGAGTTACCACTAGTTGTTCCTCAAAATACGCTTCTCCTCGATGCGCCGCGAATTATCTAAGCACAAAAATTTCTTCGCATTTATTTTCTAGTAGCTTGAACGAAATCATGAATTTGCTAAAAAATGTAATTATATGAAATAAAACTGTAACTCGTACAAATTTTTTTAAAGAATTGAAGTTTAATAAAAACGCAAAACGGGTTTTTGAGAGACTTAGTTTCAGAACGGTTTCCAATTATTTTTCAAATATGTGGTATAACTTATACCGTATAAGTTATACCGTATAATTCTAAAGAATTTTGGCAGTACCACTCAGATCATCAGATAATTCAACAAACGCTCAAAAATGATATTTCGTAGGCCTACCAAAAAGCACTAAAAAACCTACTCCTCACTTATTTCACATGAGATTTGTTTCTTATTTGGCATTCGGGTTTTATGTTTGCATACGGAATCGCTTTAAGGCCAGTTTATTTAAAATTGTGCCCTCAAGTGGCCAAAACAGCCAATTAGGAGACTAGATAGCCACTAGATAGTAGTACGAATCAATTTGTTTAATATAACATGCTACCAAATTATTTAAATTTCAACAAAAAATGATTATATCTCAGCAAATTGCTGAAATTGATTTTCGTTTTGTTACGGAACTGATGTACTGAAGACTCCACTTTCAATTAATGTGACTGGTGGTCAAAAAGTACAGAGGGTCTGATTTTAATTTTTTTTCGATAGTAAAAAACTTCTTTCAAAGATTGGAGGAAACAAAAATTTTTAATCGCAGTCCCAATAAAACAAAAATTCAAATTTAATTGAATATTATTCTATGGTCCATAGACTATGGATATACTTTGAGCGATTTAAGCCGTGCCCTTGAATTTAGTTGCAAACTTGGAACTAAAGATTTTTCGCCATTTATTTTTCATCGAGTCTACATTAATTCGCTGTCAGATGATCCACCACGCTGTCTTGATCATATTTGGAATAACTATTCTGCAATAATCTGTATTTTTTGCGAAACTGTTGCGATTTATTTGCTCACTATTGATTTAGCCGTCAATTGTTGCTGTGCTACTTTTTGTCACACTTTTTTGCCTGTAAATAAATATCAAAAGGGAAACAGTAAAATATATTTGTGGTAGCCCAAAGTTTGTTTGCTCCCCATTTTGGGAGGTCACTAAAAATCCTACTCCTCGCAACATTTTCATGCGAATTTTAAAAATTGCATGGCTTCAAATGAATTGACTAAAGCCTAGTGTTCTGACGACTCTAATCGCATATTTTCAAAATTTTGTCTTTTGAGCTATCTAAAAATGTTTGTGATATTTCAGATTTTTTTTTTCAAAATTTCACAAATATTTTTGTGAAAATACAATTAAAATTGAATTTAGACCTTTTAAGGGAAATTATTTGGAGCTCAACAGTGTTTCATTTTGCAAAATTAAAAGTTATGAACATTTGAGATCAAAAATTGGTATCTTTCATTCCAAATCCTTTTTGTTTTAACCATTAATTTCAATCCCCATAAAACCGCCGCATTTCTTTGAATTAAGCCTAAAAGCCAACAACAATTCTATGAGTTTAAAAAACTTGGCAGAAAATTTCTAAAAACAGAGTACAAAAAGAATAATACTTTAAGGGGGTATATCTGATAATTTGACATATTCACGGTGGATATATTCTGAAAACTAAAAGCTTATGAGAAAACCGAAAATGCTGATTTGTAGATTAGCCTTAATCTTGCGAAAAAAGGTACATCACAAAATTATTTTTTTTACCAATCACACCAATTGGTACAGTATGTAACAAGGTGAACATTCAAAATTTCAAAATCTATCTCCTCCCAGACGGTATAATTCAATTGAGCTTAAATTTCCACAGGATCACGTACGGTAGTATATAAATTTTTATAGAGAGCTTTTTTTGATCCGGCGACTGAACAATTCTCGAACCACAAATAACCGACGATTTACAATTGCAGACTTCAAAATCTATCTGCTCCGAGGAATATGTGTGCAAAATAGCTCAATATTTTTTATAAGACTGCCTCAGTAAAATTTTAAAAAGAGATTATAAAAAGCTTTTTTGCATTTCGGAGGCTGGAACTTGAAATTATGTTTTTTTTGGTCATTTTCCGAGAGAGGAAAAAAAAGTGCTTCGATTTTTTCGAAAGTAAGGCTCAAAAGAAAAAGCCAGTGAATACACCTGATGAGAAGTTGGCTTACGTCAAGTCGATATTCTTGAAGTTTTTAGTGGTCACTCGAGCAAAACGGTTATTTTCTAACTTCAGAATCTTTAAAATACTTAGAAAAAAATGCGAAAATTTCGAGAATTTTTTTTTGAATGATTGGCGTTTCTTAGTACACTTAATTATCACCCCGTATCAATTTGGAGCATTTTTAATGGCCTCTAAAGGCCTTCATTTAATCAGACAGATATACCCCTTAACGCTGAGATATGACGCCCACTTCTTAAGGGGTTAGCGTCGTTAAAAAAGACCTTACTCACCACTTCTTCATACATACAAACTGCTTTTGAACTTTTATGAATAGCCATCTTCGTAGATTAATGGTCAGGGTCCATCCCGGGAGCCTATTCGCTAAACAAAAGCGTAGCAATAATTCATTAACTTAAAGGGTCAACTCTTCTAAAAATGACAATCAAAAAACTTCTTTCTTGAACCACCTTCTGATCAGAAATTGACCATGAAAAAGGCTCCAGTACAAAAAGGGTGCCCCATATTGCAATATTGCCGAATTTTTTCGCAAAAAACTTTCGGCAATATTGCCTCCCGCCTTTAATATATTCCTCATCATTTTTTTTTAATTTATAAATGGATCGTGTAGAAAAACCTTAGGTTTTTTATACAAAACAATTTTCGAAAATTTGAAGAAAAAATTGTTTCGTTGACTTTTGAAGGACATTTATGGTAATTTTGATGAAAAAGCGTGGGTGAAAACGACTTTTTAAATATAAAATTGACACGTACTGCTGAGGTTTCCTGACTTGATAGGGTTAGATTGAGCCACTCCAATTACCAATTTAAACTTTAAAAATGCATTTTACAAAAAATTTTCAGAATTTTTTTCTCAGTACAAACATTTTTCGAAATTTCTGCCCCAATTTTCACTTTCATGCGTTGATAAAATTATAAGTTTAAAAAGAATNAATTATTTTATAAGGGGGGGAATCTATATTTTATGATTATAATTTTTTTTAAGAGAATATATTTTTTTTTCGAAAGTGTGACTGACAAGAGAACAGACTAACGTAATTACAGATTTTCTTCACCAAGAGATTTTTCGTAACAATTTAAAAATTAAAATATATTAATTTTTGGTCATTTTTTCAATTTTTTTTTATTAATTTGTTCATTTCAGCAGTTTTGTCCAATTTTAACATTTTTTTCTGGATTTTCAATTAATTGTCAGAAATTAGAAGATATCGAAATTTTTTTATCGAAGAGGTGATGCTAGTTTCGCCATAGGATTTGCCCAAATTAACTGTTACACTTATTAAACACATTCTTACGACTTGTTCGTTTTTAAAGTTTCGACAATTTGTTCTTTTAAGCTGTATAGCATAAAATAGTTTACAGCCGGCTTAATTTTTAATTCAAGATGAAAAATATTTTGGACAAAATCGTTCATAAACTATGGATGGTAGACCATCATGAACATTTGCCTGATATGGAAATGCGAGACATAAATAAAAAAATTCATTTTTCTTGGCTAAGAGAAAATTTAGAAGAATTAGAAGTTAATTCAGACCATATAAATTTTGATAATTTGAGGGAGTTTGCTATAGAAACCCTTTTTAAAAACGGTTTTATTTATAGTTATAACTCTAGTTGCAGCAAATGCCTCATTCCAGTAAAAAAAGACCAAAGTAAAAAAATGGGTTTGTCCGCTGTACCCACAATCAAAGACGATCCAGAGATTTTTTGTGATACGAGGGATTTTGCCGCAGAAACCCTTAAAAAAAACGGCACTGTCGCAAATTTAGCTAAAGTTTCAGTGGACCGAGATGCAATTTTGAACGATCTAGAGAATATGTGTATTATGAGGGACTTTGCCGCAGAAACCCTACCAAAAAACGGCATTAAAGACGATTTTAACGCGGACACCCTAAGTGACCCAAATTTTAAACAAATTATCAAGCCTGAAACAATGGCTGTTTTTATCATTGGCGCAGATGTCAGAGTGGACACTGTAATAAGTCCATTTTCCGAGCCTGACAACAATGCAATTTTCAACCAAATAACAAGCGGAACTGATATTTTGAAAAACAAAATTTGTGGTAAAACCGACCACGCATTTTTCCCGCCTAACAAATACCACATTTTCGAGTGGTCACATTTTTTACTGCGATTTTTTTGTCATATTTTTTTCAATTTTAACTTTTTAAAATTTTTTAACCAATTTTGCCAAATTCTCACAAAATTTAATTCGAGCGTTAACATAAATCTGGGGGGACGAGGTCATAGATTTATGATGACTCTCGAATCCCGTATTTCACGATTTAAATAAATATTTTAAACAATTTTTAAAAATTAGTTTTGGAGCAATAGACTTTTTTTAATCATTTTATTATGTTATTAGATTTTCCTGTTATTATTCACCAAGACCGTGGTCCTCAGAAAAAAGAAAAGGATTCGCAAACCCGACAATTTACTGTATTTGTACAGCTAATCAGTCATTTAGCTGGGGGGCTGTGAGCTCCACGACCAAAACGGCGTGTTTTGTGTCGTTGTTTTCTAGCTAAATGATTGTTTAGCAATCATCGAGGGTAGAAAACCAAATCCCGGTTTCTATTCTCATTCCTTCTCGCGCTATAAAATAAAAGGAGCTTTTAAATGCTTTTTTGTGTATCTCGCAGGGCTACTCACGCAACATTCTGTTGAGCTTAGGGCAGCCTAGCTTACATTCTGAAGGTACTTTCAAGTCTTTACGATGAACTTGAGATTGACCTTGAACTTTGACCGGTCATTGTGGTCGACCGGGTTGTCATTGTGCCCTAAATCATAAAACTTGAAATTGTATCAACTTTTTCTCCTGATTGCATAAAAAAGTGCGCTAGCTACTTATTTGCAACTTTTACAGCTGGCTAAAGTAAGTCATGAAAATTTGCCCTTAAAATCATTTTTTTTTTGTTTAAATTTCAAAAACGAAAAAAATCCTGAGTAGTAAAATGACCAAAAAAATCTCTACAAGATAGCTTAAAAACATTGTTACCCATTTTTGAGTTTTGAAATTCCTTATTTCAAATCGTCAAAGACTTTCTTTTTTAAAACCCCGTTCACCTCAACTGTACTGTAAATTACACGTATTATACGATTGAATTCAAGATTCTGTGAGGTTTTGAAACGTCCTAAATTTATTTCCAAAACCCTGAAAGTGAAATAAAAATAATTAATTTTATTTATAAAATGAAATAATTTCCGCCATCTTACCGGTAAAGTGGTCATTAAATGTTGTCATAAACTGGAGTGACATTTAACAAAGAACATTAGTACTAAAACATACCTTTTGAACCACATATTGCTGTAAATAAATTCGATTCATAGCATTTCAACTCGGGATTTCTCTCAGTTAAACCTAATGCATAAACTGATAACATTAAAAATATGAAACTTTTCATAAATTTTCATCTGGAAAATAATTTGAATAAAAAAAGAAGATTTTTGAAAAATAATTAAGTGCCCTATAACATAGGCTATGTACTCTATTATTCAAGAGTAAATGGTGATTAAACGAAGTCTCAATAGGAAAATGGTTTCAAATCACTAAATTTATCATCATCTCGTTATAATAAAAATAACTCACGCTTCCTGATTCTGGTACTCTGGTGGCTCGAAATTAACCCAACCACCGAGATGGCTCTGCGCAGCCAATTCCTTAATCGCAAATTATCTAATGTTCTATCGGAAACTTTCTCAATTTAATTTAAACTTTCAATTCACAACACTATCTTGCTAATCGTTGAAAAATTTCGAAGGTAAAAATAAGCTACTATAGTACTATATACAGTAGTACTATATACATGTAGTAGTTTTAAATATATATAGTTTTAAAGCTCAAAAAAGCTAAGATTATGAAGGGTGGGCCACATTTATTTTGTATTGGTTCATGAAACTTGTAAGTTTCAATTTTACGAATTTTGCTGCCGACGGATTTCTTGAGATCGGAGTCAAATTTTTGAATTCATGAAAAATGAAAACATCCGGTAAATTTTCATTGTTTAAAAACGCTATTTGTAAAATAATATAAACTTTTTTATCTTTTCTGGTACAATACGAAAAATGTGTTTTGGCTTTAAATCGAGGAGATCGTCGCAAGTTAAAGGACCAAATTATCCACATTGCAAGCTGATTTTTTATAAATTCTCACGAACTCTTGTAAAAGTCAAATAAAAAGAAAACAGGGTATCGGAATATCGAGATTTTTTCAATTTTTCGGAAAATTTTTCAGTTACTATGTTCAGTCTTCAAGATGCGCTAATAAAACATTACACATTTTTTTATTTCCAAAATTTCTTTTTTTAAATCGTGTTTTTTGACTGGGTAAATAATTCTAAAAATGTGAATGCGAGTCGTCTCACTACGTCTTTAGAAATCACGCTTTACTCGGAATAGTAAAAAGATTGTTTATGATTTGAATAGAATTTATCTTATTAAACTGAAATAGTTTTCGTCATGGCGTCTCTCGGCTTGGGCTCAAGTTCAGTCACCAAAATGATCAAACATTTTATTTTCATTATTTAGATTTAGTTGACACAAGAGAGGCGAATCACAAAAATATTTTGGTTTAATTTTTTTTTAAATAAAACTTTATAATGAGATGATTCAGGGTTATGAGATCAAGTTCAGTACTTAAAAAACGCGTCAAAATGGCTGAGTAGGAGACATATAATAAATTTTCTTCTTTGTTTTGAAATGAGTCAGTAGCTGATTCAAGGAGAGAAATTTATCACAACTTCAACAGAATAGTGAAACAGGTTAATTAAAAAAAATAATTGATTGGTAAGTTAAACTTTAAAAGGGATCGAAAATTTGTAACAAGTTAAAATATCGTTTCC
>SCLH01000511.1:115333-133454 GCA_004367855.1 Oikopleura vanhoeffeni
ATCCTACATGTTTTTCAATTTCATCATCTCCAGCATTTTGATGCACCAGCATGTTTGTGCTGTATTACTGTTTTATCGATTTATCTCAGGTAACAATGCTTGGACATAAAATTTCAAATGTTGATTCGTAGTGGAATTTTTGCTGATTCTCATGAGCATATTTTCAGACTGAAAAAGTAGGGAAGTTAACGGTTTCATAAAAAGAAGTAATTTTTATCAAAAATACCGTCACCAAGTGGTCGGAGTGCAAAAATTTTTCCGCCATTGTCCTTGGCGCCAAAATCTACGCTAGTGGAATAATCAAAACGATTATACAACATCGTTATCAAGTATTTTCATTTTTCAGCACCCCCATTTTTGCTCTGCACTACCAACGTTCATTGACTGGTCATAAAATTTGAGATTTTAATTTTGAGTAGAATTTTTCAGCAGTGTTTTTAAAAGTAATTTTGAGGGAAAAAAAGCTCGGAATTTTGATGATATTTGAAAAAAACTAAAATTCCGATTTTTTGACCACTCGAAACAGCGGAATTTTTAAAAGTAATTTTGAGGAAAAAAAAGCTCGGAATTTTGATGATATTTGAAAAAAACTAAAATTCCGATTTTTGACCACTCGAAACAGCGCCACCACGTGTTGGAATCAGAAAAAATTCAAGACCATTTTTTTCACCACAAAAAACTACCTACGCCCCAAAAGTTTCAGGTTGATATGACCTTTTTATCGAGTACCTGTTTTTTTCCTCGGGAGGCCTGATCGTAGTCCAAAGTTACCTCGAAATCAGTTGATAGTCCTTTTTAGCGTTAATTGCTTTCTTTCAATAGTTGTTAAAAATTTGCTATGCCGCGGCATGCCGGAATGAATTTACTGGACATATTTTTTACAGGATAACAGTGTTTTGACGACGGATTTTGAATGAGTTGTATCAAACAACCATATATTAATTATTAGTGTGCTCCAAATGATATTCAAATGTTTTGAAATCGAAAATATTTAGTCGATTTTTGCATAAAATGCCAAATTCTCATAAATATTTTTCCAGAATTTTTTTTTCAAATAATTCCAGTAGTTCCCCTAGAGTGATCTTACGTTTGATTGATATATAAAAGATTGGTATCTCTGGGTCTTACTTTCGCGTTCGCGTTTGACTCACGGTTGACAAATATCAAGCAGATAAACAATAAAAGCTTTGTTAATAAAGTCAGACACGAACAGGACAGTAGAGGCCTAGGGAGCTTNTTTTTTAAGAATAAAAGGTTTAGGAAAAGGTTGCGATAGCAAAACACTACAAACCAATCCATTTTAATTGTTCGCAAAACGCGAAAAAGTGAAAAATAGGCCTAAATTGTGAAATGTGTAGGGTGGGCAAGAAATATTTTTTAAAAAATGCCCAAAATTAAAACAATGCAAAGGAGTTGTGGTCTTTTTGGTCGTTCAGGTCTGGTCTGAGTATAAGAATGAAGAAGGGTTCAGCGTTACGACGTTCGAAATACGAGCCAAATCTCCACTGCAGAATTCTAAAGTGTTGCATAAAAAATTTATCTCGAATTTTCTTTTTAGCTTTTGATCCCGAATTCGGATTTATGTTTTGTACTTCGAATTTAAAAAATTAATCGCATTAGTTGTTTCCGAAAGCCGAATTATCTAAAATTTTTGGCTAATTCACCTTCATTATTTAATTGAAGTGTGATATAGAGATATCTTTATCCTAATATTTTTAACTTTTTTTCGCATTAATCAGCATAATTCGAATTGAAGACAATTTTAGATTTATATAATTAATTATATTCTAGATCTCAAAAATTTTCAAAAAATAAATACGTTAGTTATTATTTCGATTTTTCCGTTATAAACGCTCAAAATATCATCCAAAAATAGGCTTTTTGTTGTCAAGGATTGTTTTCGGTTTCAGGTGTTAGGTGGTTAATTATTTTAAAGGGGGCCAAGAAACTAAAAATGAAATATTAAAACATTTAATCTTCAATTTTAACAAATTTCTCAACTTGGCGAAAAAAATAAATTATGTATCTTGAAAAAGTGATGTTTTTGATAAATTAAAGAAATATTTAATTTGAATAAAGTTTCGGAAATTCTTGCTGGCAATCGGACGACTTGACATACGGCTCGTTCACAGGTTCTGCAATGTGGAACGCAAATACTCTCAAGGGAGTGGTCGAACTAAAAAAGCCATTCACATGCCACATCAAATTTAGAAAAATAGCTAGGGTGCGCACCTGAAAGCCCCATTTGCTGCAATAATTTTTTGCATTCTTGTTGAAATAACCTTTAGATAAAAGTTGGTTCTTGAGTTTTATTTAGCAACGACCACCCCCTTTAGGATGAAGATTGTTTATACCTGAATGTTTGGACAAAAAATAAAAATGGGAAAATGCCGGTTATGATTTGGATATACGGAGGATCTTTCAACTCAGGAACCAGTTCGCTACCAGTTTATGATGGCAGAATTATGGCAGAACTGGGAGATGTAGTCATCGTATCACTCAATTACCGGTAACTAGTTTCAAATTAACAAAACTGGTCCCAATTTTTTAACGCCACCACTAGAAAATTGTTTGTCACCAGAAAACCCGCCCAACATTTGCGAATAAATTTATATTCTTACGCCTTGAGGGGTATGGACCATACCGTATGATGGTTCCTTATTGGGTATATTTCGGATTTAAATTGGGCCAAACAGGACCTTAAGGATACCATTTGGAATAACCAATATGTAAAACTTCCCTTGGACTAACAAATAACATGTGGTTATTTGTTTTTGTAAATATACACACCTTGATACGAATTCGGTTCGAGGCCACTTTTTTCAAAACGGAAAAGCTATCTCCACCTAGATTTTATATTGAAATGAACCTTCATTTTTTTGATAACCTGTAAATTAGTAGACAAACTTCCGAGCAGTGTTTTTGTCAATAAATGCTATATTTCATATAAAAGATGCAAAAAACCACCATTTTTTAACATTATTAATCGGAAAATCTATCTCTTATTAGGTCAAATTTCGGAATTTGCTCAAATTATTTCAAACACTGGTGAAAAACAAACAAAAACTTTTAACGAGCCGTTTTTTTAAATCTCGACCTCAATCACAAATATGAATTTTTTGTCGTCACGTGAAAAAATTTCCAAAAAATTTGCTTCAATTAATTTGAAAATAAGCTCAAGAGAAATCAAAAGAAATACTGGAAAGAAAGTTGGTTTACGTCAAGCCCAAATTTTGCAGTTGAAGTGGTCAAATTGAAACAAACGTTATTTTCTACTTAATTTTGATGAAAAAATTCTCAGAAATAATCGGAAAAATTTTGTAGAATTTTGAGAAGTTCTACTCCAGTTGAACTTTACGAATTTTTCATATTTCAAATTTTCGGTCAAACTCTCTCCAAAATTATAAAAACTAAAATTTTCCATTGTTGTAAAAATTAAATTTTCAGATTTTTGGAGCCGATATCAAAAATAAACAAATCCTCAGAAAACAACAATTAAATAGTTTGTAGTTTTTGCACAATCCTTAAAAACTTTGATTGAAATATCTTGAAAATTCCAATGTTCTGTGGACATAATGTCGCAATTTGCGAGTTAACATAAACTGAAATGTAGCATATTTTGAAATTGCTTCTTTGTCATGAAAATTACAATTAAAACTTAAAATGATCCTCACCATCTTTCCTCATGATTTGAATTAATATACACATATTCAATTGTATTCACTTCTGCAATATCAACGCAATTTTGGTTCCTACATTTGCTGCCGTTATTATGTCATACAAATGCACAAAATCAATCGCTGATGTTTTCAATGCACAAAAAATCACTAATAACATAAAAAAATCCGAAATTTAAGTTTTTATTATTTTTTTAATGTAATTTCTTCAAAATTAGGTTGAAAATTAACGTTTCTTTCAATTTGACCACAAAGACTTGAAAATATCGGGTTGACGTTCTTTTGACCTAACTCTCGAGAAGATCAAAGCATTTTTTTTAAGGTAATTTTTCACGTGACCTTGAAGATGCATATTTTGAGCTTGGGGTCGAAATTGAAAAGTGGCTCCCTTTGGGTATTTATTTGTTATGAGCTATCTATAATAGGTAACCTATTGCAAAAATTTAAGTGAATTTTAAAATTAAACTTAGGAGGAGATAGATTTTCCGATGTTCTATGTGACATAGTCTATGTCCAAAAACGGTGGTTTATTGCATATTCCAAAAAAAAATAAAGACTCATCGACAAAACGGCTTCTCTTGAGTTAACTCTTCTAATTCTGCAGGTTATGTTAAAATTGAGGATGATTTCGAAATAAAACCTTGGGGGAAATGGTTCTTCGGTTTTGATTAGGTCGCCTCGTCAAGATTGTGTATCAAGGAGTGTATTTATACAAAAAACTTTTGACATTTTTTTCGCAAGCTATAGGCTAGTTCCCAAAATCAGCTAATCGAAATAGCATCATGACAGCCCTGTTTGGCTAATTTTTTATCGGAAATATGCCAATTTAGGAACCACCACTTCCTGACTCAGATTGATTTCACACCCACAACCACCTTAAGGGGCTGATAAACGCAAAATTTTTCAAAAACGTAGTTTTGTAATCGGTTTCACGCTGAATGTAGACACAAGAAAAATACCATATATCCCTTATTCACACTTTTGTAAACATCCCGGCTCTACTACTTAAAAACACACTACGTTTCCTAATCAGGGCCAGGATATTCACAAAAGAGTGAATAAGGAATATTGATTTCAAATACAAAAAATATGAAGTTTTGAAAGTTCTGAGAAAAATATCCTCATTACAGATTTTTGTCCAGATTTGTGATGACCACCCCCTTAAGGGTTTGGTGGTTCCTACATTTTCTGCAGTTAAAAAAGGAGAGGAGAATGCATATTTTCTCTAAATTAAACCAATCTTAATGGTGGATTTGTTGATTACGATAAGACCTCTCCGAGAAAAGTTTCTCAAATAAATTTTTTTTTATGGCCATATTCTTCACATGACGAAAACCCACAAATCACCAGAAAATTTTTCAAACATGTCAATTTCGCATCAAATTCAATTTCAAAAACAAAAAAACCCGAATCTTGTTTCCCCCGTTTTGAGACGATTTGGAACATGAAAAACCTCCAATTTTTGTTCAACGTAATCTCCGCAAGTTTCTACTGTACCTTTCTTGGGTTTTTATAAAAATTCGTCTCCAAGAGTCTCACAGGACCTGTAAGTTTCATTTCCCCTAGGGTCATAAATTTCGGATACAAAAAATATGTAAAATTTTGCTAAAAAATGCGTCACAGAAATAGACTGTATTGATCACGAATTTCATCTTAAAAATTTCCAAAATATTCACAGTTGGTGCAACAGAGCAAAAACAGTAAATCCTGAATTTGTTTAAATGTAGTGAAAAAATGCTCAATTTGATGAAAAACTATATGCGAAAAAAACACCAAACTACAGAAATTACGACAGGCCTTATTTTCACTTATCAAATATCCGTAGATTGACGCTAGAGAGCGAAATCACCGCATGACGAATTTTAGAGATGTGAATTTCAAACCAAAAAAAAACCCGAATCTTGTTGCCCCGTTTTTGAGATGATTTGACATAAAAAACCTTCAATTTTTGTTCAGCGATGATCTCCGCAAGTTCTTACAGTACCGTTTTTGGATTTGTAATAAAACTCGTCTCCAGAGTCTCACAGGACCTGTAAGTTCATTTCCCCTAGGGTCAAAATTTAGAAAAAAAAATGTTAAATGTTAATCAGAACTTCCGTTGATGAGGGGAATGGACCTCATTTATCACCAAAATGACCTAAGAAATTTATAAAAAAGTGTACAGGTGGTTCTGGAGAGCAAAAACAGTTTATCTTGCATTTTGGATTTTGCTCAAAAAAAGGGTCAATTAATCAAAAACTGAAAAAAGAGAGTCGAACATCGCTTCTTATAAAATGCCCATTTTAACGTTTCAAGTATCCGCAGATGACGCTAAGAGAGCAAAATCACCGAATGACAATTTCAAGAGATTTTTAATTTCAAACCGAAAAACCCAAATCTTTAAGCCCCGTTTTTGAGCTGATGTGACATAAAAACCCTATAAATTTTTTTGCGCGTGATCTCTGCAAGTTCCTAAGCACAGTTTTGGATTTGTTTCAAAATTCGTCCCCAAAGTCTCACAGGGCCTGTGAGTTTATAACCCTTAGGGTCAAAATTTCGGACACTAAACAATGTTTGATTTTGTCAAAAACTACGTTTATGAGGATGAACTCACTGATCACAAAAAACCCGATAAAAGGGGATTTTATGTTTTAGATTTAAATTTGTTGAAATTGAGCCCCAAATCGGCCAAAGGCCGATAAAAGGGATTTAATTGTTTTTAATTTAATTTTGTTGAAACATGAGCCCCAAATCGGCCGAAGGCCGATAAAAGGGGATTTAATGTTTGAAATTAAATTTGTTGAAAAATGAGCCCCAATCGGCCGAAGGCCGATCAAAAGGGATTTATGTGTTTTAAATTTGTTGACAAATGAGTCCCAAATTTGCCGAAGGCCGATTAAAAGGGATTTTATGTTTTTGATTTAAATTTGTTGAAAAATGAGCCCCAAAATCGGCTAAAGAACGACAAAAGTGGATTTTATGCTAATTATTCAATATTATCGAAAAATGAGCCAAAAATCAGCCGAAGGCCGATTAAAATGTTTTAATTTATTTTTTTAAAGGAATTAACAAATTTTCTAGAAAATTTGATAATTTTTCCAAAATTGAAAGTTTTTTTAAAATTTGATTTTTTTTAATTTGTAAATTTTTTCTTTAAATTTGACAAAAAATTGAGAATTTCAATGTTTTTTTCAAATTAAACAAAAATTTTCTTCTCAAATTCGAAAACTTTTTTTGAATAATTTTGCAACAAAATAAATTTTCGTAAAGATTTTTTTTGTTTGAAATTTGACAAATTTTCCCCCAAATTTTCAATTTTCTCACAAATTTTACAATTTTCTCAAAAGTAATTTTCATTTTTTTTGCGCGTAAATAATTTAAATTCGAAGAAAGTTTTCTAATTTGGAAAAAAAAATTTCAAAATATGGTTTTAAAACAAAACATTCAAATTTTGGAAAATAATCAAATTTTTCATCAAATTTGTAAATTTTCTTTCAAAATTAGATAATTTTTTCAAATTTTTAAGCTTTCCTATCAAATTGGTCAATTGTTTTCGAAAGTCAAACTTACATGTTTTTTAAACTTTTTATTTCAAATTCAAAAATTTTAAACTTGGCCGATTTGGGCTCATTTTTCAACAAAATTAAATTAAAACACATTATATCCCTTTTATCGGCCTTCGGCGGATTTCAGGCCTCATTTTTCAACAAATTTAAATCAAAAAATCTTTTTTTTATCGGCTTTCGGCCGATTTGGGCTATTTTTCAACAAATTTAAATTTAAAACATAAAATTCCCTTTTATTGGCCTTTGGCGGATTTCAGGCTCAATTTTTCAACAAATTTAAATCAAAAAATCTTTTTTTATCGGCTTCGGCCGATTTGGGGCTCATTTTTCAACAAATTTAAATTTAAAACATTAAATTCCCTTTTATAAGCCTTCGGCGATTTCAGGCTCATTTTCAACAAATTGAAATCCTAAATCCCTTTTTATCGGCTTTCGGCCGATTTCAGGCCTCATTTTTCAATAAATTTAAATTTAAAACATAAAATCCCATTTTATCGGCCTTCGGGCCGATTTGGGGCTCATTTTTCAACAAATTTAAATTTAAAAATATAAAATCCCCTTTTATCGGCCTTCGGCCGATTTGGGGCTCATTTTTCAACAAAATTAAAAATAAAACCATTATATCCCTTTTATCGGTCTTAAGCCGATTGAGGGCTTCATTTTTCAACAAATTTTAATTTTAAACATTAAATCCCCTTTTATCGGCCTACGGCCGATTTGGGGCTCATTTTTCAACAAATTTTTATTTTAAAACTTATATCCCCTTTATCGGCCTACGGCCGATTTAGGGCTCATTTTCAACAAAATTAAATTTAAAAACATAAATCCCCTTTGGTATCGGCCTTCGGCCGATTTGGGGCTTAATTTCAACAAATTTAAAATAAAACATAAAATCCTCTTCTATCGGGCTTTTTTGTGATCAGTGGAGGTTCATTCCTCAAATAAACGTAGTTTTTGACAAAATCAAAACATTTTTTAGTGTCCGAAATTTTGACCCTAAGGGTAATAAGCTTACAGGCCCTGTGAGACTCTGGGACGAATTTTGAAACAAATCCGAAAACTGTACTGTAGAACTTGCAGAGATCACGCTGAACAAAAAATTATAGGTTTTTATGTCACATCAGCTCAAAAACGGGGCAAAAAGATTTGGGTTTGAAATTTCGGTTTGAATTAACAATCTCTGAAATTTGTCATTCGGTGATTTCGCTCTCTAGCGTCATCTGCGGATATTTGAAACGTTAAAAATAGGCATTTTATAAGAAGCCGATGTTCGACTCTTTTTTTAAGTTTTTGATGAAATTGAGGCCTTTTTTTGAGCATAATCCAAATGCGAGATAAACTGTTTTTGCTCTCTAGCACCACCTGTTGAACTTTTTTTATTATTTTTGAGGTCAATTTGTGATCAGTGAGGTCCATTCCCCTCATCAACGGAATTTCCTGAGGAAATTTAACATTTTTTTTGTAGTCTAAATTTGACCCTAGGGGAAATGAAACTTACAGGTCCTGTGAGACTCTGGACACGAATTTTCATACAAATCCAAGAAAATACTGTATAAACTTGCGGAGATCACGCTGAACAAATAATTGGAGTTTTACATGTCACATCATCTCAAAACGGGGCAACAAGATTCGGGATTTTATGGTTTGAAATTCACAATCTCTAAAATTCGTCATTCGGTGATTTCGCTTTCTAGCGTCATCTACGGATATTTGATAAGTGAAAATAAGGCCTGTCATAATTTCTGTAGTTTGATGTTTTTTCGGCATAGTTTTTCATCAATTGAGCATTTTTTCACTACATAAAAACAAATCAGGATTTACTGTTTTTGCGCTCTAGCACCAACTGTAAATATTTTGGAAATTTTTAGATGCAAATTCGTGATCAATAAGAGTCTATTTCTTCCGTGACGCATTTTTTAGCAAATTTTACATTATTTTTGTGTCCGAAATTTTTGACTCTAGAGAAATGAACTTACAGATCTTCTTAGACTCTGTGAGACGAATTTTCATAAAAATCCAAAAAAGGTACTGTAGAAACTTGCGGAGATCACGCTGAAGAAAAAATTGAGGTTTTTCATGTCAAATCATCTCAAAAACGGGGAAACTAGATTCGGGTTTTTTTGTTTTTGTAATTAAAATTTGATCCGAAATTGACAGTTTTGAAAAATTTTTCTGGTTGATTTGTGGGTTTTTCGTCATGCTGAGAATATGGCCATAAAAAAATTTAATTTGAGAAAAACTTTTCTTGGAGAGGTCTTATATCGTAATCAAAATCCACCAATATACAAGTACCACACAGATGTATGACCTTCTGTTGTACTTGTATAGTACCGGACAATTCATTAACTTAACATTTTCGTAATCGAGCTTTAATTGGCAATTTCATCTGAGGCTCGATTACGCATCATATTAGGTTCCGCGAAACTCTATTTTTTGTCGAAATATCTTTCTCTGAGCTCCACACTGAAAATGGCTGTTAAGCCGAAACGTTAATGGCTGTTAAGCCGAAATAAAAAAGACCTATGGACCATAGGCTATGGTCGAAATAAATATATAATATATTGATTGCTATGAATTGATATATATGTTTTATCTTATGTATTTCAAAATTGCATGGATATTATTTAGCCAAAATAAAGTTTCTAAGGCACGATGCTTAGCACGTTAGTCAACTCAAGAGATAATACTTCAAGACAGTTGAGAATTTCCAACCATAGCTAGCAATTTATATTCCGGCGATTCCAGTATAAACCATCAAATCACACGATTTTTAGAAACATATAACACAGTTTATCTCAGAAATTCTTAATAGTGGTTCCCCCGCGATTGAAATCTTCGATTGACTGAAAATATATGTGTTGGCAATAATGGATTGATTCGATCCAAGAAAATTGAATCGACGAAATAAACTGCTGCATTATTTGAATTTCAGCTTATTTTGTAGAGAAAACGTGTTGTCAACTTATTGTAAAAATGTGTGATTTGAATGACCAATCCAATATAATCGCGAATATAAAATTATAAAATTATTTTGATTTTTCTGACTCCGAAATATTCAAATAAATGGAAACCAATCAAAATGGATTGAATCTAAAGTGAATCGTGAAGAACTTGTAACGTGCTCGAAATTTTATAAATTATAAAAATTTCGAGCACGTTACAAGTTTTTCACGAGTTCATTATGAACTATTCATATCATGGGTAATTATCAAAAACTTAACAAATATGAAGCAATTTTGAAATATTTCTCAATATATTTATCACTAAGATAATCATTGTTTTTTTGTGCGTGATTTTTCTTTGGAATCCAGATGATTTTAATTTTTTTCTTCCGCTGAGAAAAAGTTCAACAGCATTTTTGAATCATCTTCCTGAGAGTCCAACGATACAAACTGGCTTTTAATTGGCACAGGCACAAGTTCTCAGATTTGCGTATTCTTTCAAGTATTCTTCCAGAAGTTATGCTCTTGATAAGCAGCTATCTCTTTAAACAAACGTTTTTTATAAGAAAATATGAGAATATTATATGAATTAAGGGCCCTCGACCAAAAACTCGTAACTATCCGAAAAATACAAACGACGCGAGATTTTTTTCAGCGATTGTCTATGAATAGTTTTTTATGATTGTTTCTAAATGATAATAGTTTTGAAAAATTAATCGATCTTCGAGATCAGGATTTTTAACTTTTGCCTAGGGGACGCAATCCTGGAAGTAACTACAGAAGAAGAATGTACTTTTTTTCTAAAAAGAGCAAAGGAAGGGATTTTCGAATGACCAACCAATGAGCGAGCGCCTGAAAATGAATCAACCAATCATGTTTCCGTTCCCACCATTTCACTCGATATTTTTTTCCAACCAAAAAATTACATTATGTAAATTACAGTATTACTTTTTAATATCAAGTTATGAATTTGGTCGCATAAAGCTCTGCGAACTTTGCTGATTGTTTGCTTACTTTTTTGCACTGATCATCACAATATAATTAGTGGCTCAACAAATAGTAAAAGACTACGAGTTACTACCTACACGTCCATCCTTTCGTAACTCTCTTCCTCTGTGTTCCAAAATCATCATTGCCAAAACGCAGCTCTCCGGCGCCCCGATTCGCACCCCAAAGTTCCTCCACCATAGAGTTAACAGCAACATCTACTGACAGCTGAAATTGAATGTTTTAATAAACTTGTTTTAAAAAGATGTCCTATTGAAACATACTTTACAAGAGTTTCGGGTAATAATAAAGTTAAAAATCGAAAAGTAATTAGTCAGTTTGGGATTTTTACGAAGCAAGTTATTTACCATAGAGGTTTAAACGAAAACAGAAAGAATCATGAAGAATAGATATTGGACCTTTAGGTATTTAATCGAGAGGAGTATTTATCAATAATTATTTCAAGCATTTTTAGATATTATGGACGTTATTAAAGAGAAAAACTATTATATTTGTGAGAAATTTTTTTTCCTCCATATTTTCAGAATCGGATATTGAAAATTACAATTATTTCAGAAAACATTTCTCCACCATAACTATCAGAATCAAATAAAAAATTATGATTATTTTCACAAAAAACATTTGATATTTTCAATGAAAGTAAAAAAATTCTTGTATAAGACATTTCTGACCAAAATAATATTTTAAGGTTCTGAGACACGATATGATTACATGTTCACAAACCTTGAAATCACTCTTATAAAAAATGTCTGATATTTCAATTTTATTTTATTTTTAAGAATTTATTTTTATTTTTGAAAAAATAATTGGTAATTTTTACATTTAGTAACAAAAATTAAAATCAAATTAATAAAATGAAACTGAAAATTAAAAGTAATAATTATCGGATTTAAATTGTGCAGAAATTTGCGACTTGAATATTCAAACAATTGGAGTTTGAAAATTTCAATTTCTCCATTTTGATTTTTTTTAATTTTGCTTTGATTATCATTCCAAAATTTAAGCTACACGTCCATTATTTCCGATTATCAAAAAAATGCATTTCGCGATACATGCCCACAATTATACCATGTTTACTTACAACACGCTAAATTTTGTGCTCCAAAAACAACTATTACCTAATTTTTTTGCTTACACCACAGTTTAAATTGAAACTATTCATGTACCCTCCAAGTTGACAGGTAATTTTGAAGTGTTCATGTTGGTAATTTCATGTGGCCACCACTTCATGAACTAGAGGAGTCTAGATGACTCAAGGCGCCCTTCTGAATAAGAGACACAGTTTTATATTATTACTAAGGACATCAACAACTAATTTTTGAATGGACCGCAGTTGATTATTATTGTGAGGGTAAATACGAAATCTCTAAAAAATAAATTAAAACTTTTTTATAATATGGAATGGTGATTATTTCATTCACTCTTACTAAGATAAAGATCAAAAATAAAATTTTGGTGAATTTGCTTCAAAAGTCGAAAGAAGTATATTTATCAATGAATAAGAATACATTTTGACTGTCACAAATAATGGGTACCAGTCGAAGTTTTTCTCAGCGCGCAGTATTCTTGATCATAAAAGATCAACGCAAAATTCTATGCATTTTAATACAAAGTTGTGAGCATTTATTGCGTTGAATCTTTACTCACTCAACAAAAACATTTTCAAAATCGAATTAAAGAGTTTTTTAACTTTACGAAAATCAGTTTTTTTCAGTTTTCACGAATGACCTGAATGTTAATTAATGACTTTTTTGTCCAATTAATTATTGGAAACTTTGCTTCTGATTTATTTTGAATTTAATTATTTTAATTAATCATAAGTTAGTTATATTCAAAAAATATATTTTTAAAAAATAAAATATTTTTTTAATGAGCCTGTAAAATTTTTGAATGCTGAAAGTATAGGAAATGTATTCGGTAAACATTAAAACGTCAAATACATTTTGGCAACGTTCAATTTACCACCAATCTGAAAATATAAACTTCATGACACGTCATTTTAAAACATTTCGATAGAAAATCGGAATTCCAGAAAACTACACATAAAATTAAAGAGTATTTAAACTTTGTTACCGATAATTTTTTCGATTAAGTTTATTTATGAATTGCGAAAAAAAGGCGCAGAGTATACATATGTATTTAGCATTATTCGAACACTGGTTTTGATTGTTAATGATGCTTGATAAATTTTTTCGAAAATTTCAATTTTTTTACAAATGTTTTAAGCATGGCGCTCATATTGTCAGGTGGCTCAGTAGTGAACGTTAACAACAGTTTATTTGACGTTATTTTGGTAAACGAATCATTCACCTTCAATATTTTAGCTGTCAAAAATCCTAAAGGCACAGTTGGAAATTAATGTTTTATATTTGAAAGAAAATATTTTTTAAAGATTTATGTATGAATTTTTCTGAAAACTATGAATATTTTTATCCTTGATGCGTAAAACTGTCAACAGTTCAATAAAGCTTTGTTTGACGTGCATTATTTGAAACATTTGAAATCACAAATATCTTAAGTCCCGAAAAAGGACTTTTTTTAGTAAATCAAGCTTAAATTTTGACTTGATTTATTAAAACGTTTTTTACCGGATTTTAAGATATAACGGAAAACTCTTATTTTGAGGTAGTTATAATTAATGCTATCAGTAAAGAAATATTTTCATGTTACTATTAGTCATCGATTAGTCTCACTGAAATCGAACGACTGTAACTCTAATTTTGAGGGGATCTGAAACATAAGCTCACCAAGATTGCGTATAAATAAACACTCAAATGCTTAATATTTCTAAAAAAAATTTAGTCAATTTTCAGAAATCAAGTTTGTCATAAAGCGGAATTTGGGGGAAATTGGGGTTTTCAATGGACAATTGCTGGAGCAGTACAATTTTTCTGACAAAATGTGACCTACGTTTGATATTTTGAACAAAATTCTTGCATCCTAAAAAATATTTTGAGTGTGACGATAGCTCGTCCAATCAAAAACAAGCTTACAAAACTGCTGGAAATTTTTTTTTAAATGTATTTTTTCACTGAGCTTACGAGGTATAACAATAATTTAAATTAACCGGACAGAAAGTGGACAGATCACTAAGACGTTATAGTATTTCGACCATATTTGAAGGGTATCAATCAAAAATGTATCTCCTTCCTTGATTTTCAAAATTTTTACGATCTAAACCACATGAATGTGTAGCCATGACTCCGTGCAGAGCCTTTACGAAGGTTTTGTCCAAATTGGTTCTTGTTTTTTATAAATCGTGTTTCGATTTTCCTACATTGATGAATTTTTATAAAAAGAATACAGGGGAAGGTTCAAAACAATCAATAGTGCTTCCTGACCATTTACGATGAGAAAAATAGATCACCAAAATACTCGTATTTTTTTCAAATTGTTAAGTATGTATTGTTGTTTGTTTCAAAATTGTTCGAAACGTGTTTTTAAAGTCGGACTTTGTATGATCTATCGTGTCTCGATGAAGCTTAGCTAAGGGTTAATCGATAATGACGTGAATTGAACTGGATATAAAATGTGATCTGGATTATATTCTCATTCAACAAAGTTTCTCAAAATCTCACATTCACGGTTAGAGCTTCGTGACTCACCTATTGACGTGGATGAAAAATGTGAAATTATGGTTCGGTGCGAGGATTTTAACTTCGAAATAATCGAACCGATATTAATCTTGTGAACCCCTTTTTACTTTTAAGAGAAATCGAACAAGCCCATTGTCGATGGCTCAAGATCTTTGGTATCCATGAAATAAACTGTCATATTTAATAAAAAACCAAAAAAGTCATTTTTTGATGCGAGTATGAATTATTCTGTTGACTAATTAAGGAGGGGAAATGTGTGTTAAAAAGTTGGAAATTTGCAAGCTATAATAGCTTAGCTATTTTAAAAATGCGTTAATTTCTTATGGCATGATTCATGCAACCAAAACTTGCTTGATGCAAGTACCCAGAGCGTTGTAAGGAAAAGGTTCAAGAGAAAAGGGACATACTGTTTAAATTATCAGTTAACCCTCGTGAGCATATAAAAAAAGTTCCGCCAAGAGTACCAGAGCCACAATTGTGGCTCTACCTTTGAATGTTTTTCACAGAAAGCTCAAGGCAGTTGGAATTTTAATTTTGTCTGCATTAGGAAGTTGAAAGGTCATTTTTTTGCATTCGACATTCATTATATTCTAGAATTTTAATTTTGAGTTTCTAGAAAAAATAGTGAGAAAGCAAGGTGTACCATATCCCGTGATACATGGTCACAGTTGTCTCTACAATTTTTATCTCTGTCGAAAACAATGCACAAGAATCTGGCCTACTTCATAGTCTTGTCCGCTTTGATTTATATCTCATAAATCAAAAGTAATTTATAAATAAGTCAAAAATTTTGATTGAAAAAATCATGATTTTTAATGAAAATGTTTATTTTTCCTATAAAAGCAGATAATGGAATTTTTTTTTTTTATTTTCGAGTAAATATGGCAATGAGTACAACTGTGGACAATGTTTCATTTGGTTAATTCACTTTTATAATAAATAAATTTTTTCATGGGATACTTGAGTTGAAATTTAGATATTTCACTTCCTAAGAAAAATTTCTGCCCTAGATACCAATAAAATTTTTATTTCAACTGTTATGCATGCACAAAACACTTTCCTAAAAACTGCTAATCTCACATTTTGATTTGTATGTCCAGTTCCGAAAATAATTTTTACGGAAGTGAAACATAGGCTCAAAATCCTGATAAATCAAATCCCCATTATGCCGGAACAAAACATTCGAAGAAAAATTCAATTATTTTCTTGAAACCGAATCTAAATTCTTTATAATGTATTCGAAAACAAAAGATACCTCGATCCATTTTTTGTCTTTTTTCGATGATTTTAGGTATGCTGGACCACAATTGTGGCTCTGTGCTCACAAGGGTTAAGTCGCAAAATTGTGACATCAGAAATAAACTTAAAAGTCAGAACTACTAATGATATTT
Source organism: Oikopleura vanhoeffeni (assembly GCA_004367855.1). NCBI lineage: Eukaryota > Metazoa > Chordata > Appendicularia > Copelata > Oikopleuridae > Oikopleura > Oikopleura vanhoeffeni. The sequence continues at coordinate 131,493 of SCLH01000511.1, forward strand.
TTTTTTGATTAAATTCTGATGAAATTGATTTTTTCAATGATGTAATAATCCCTATATGCATTTTTGAGCGATTTCACTGAAAAATGGACTCCATTTTTTCTGAAAATTTGTTAATTTATTATAAACCCTCCAAATACTGTATAAACAATTTTAAACGTAATTAGATTATTGCCAAGGTTAAAATATGTTCTGAAACTGCTTTCAGTCGTTACTTTCTAATGGCGAAATTAATGAATAATAAAAGTGCTTGCAATGTTACAACCTACAACCCCCTCTATAATGACTTTTGATCGAAACTTCTGATTACACGATTTTTTACCGTGGTTACGTATTAACAGGATCGCAATGGATACAAATTAAAATTAACGTAAACTTGTGATGCGTTTAACACGTGTTTGTCAAACAATCGGTGAATTTTGTCTAAAAGTTGTTAAACTGACATTTCAAGTTTAATAATTGTTCAAAAAAGATATAAATTATATCTTAAATCTGGAAAGAGGGCCCATTTTCAATTAATCAAGCTGAAATTACAGTATAATTAACTAAAAATAGCTTTCTTCCCAGATTTTAGTTATATTCAGTGTATTTGAAAAAAGATTGATACTGTCCATTGTTTATTTGAAAACAAACGAGATAACTTCAAACTTATATTTTCTCAAAATTATAAAAATTTTCGAGAAATAAACTTTTCCCAACCCAAGTGCCTTTTCGCAGTAAATAGGGTGAAACACACCGTCAACGTTTTGGCTTTTGAAAATGACTTATCTGTCTTCAAAACCTCAAAATGATCATTATTTAAGAGATAAAATTAAGAGAACTTTTATCGAAAACTTAATATAAATCTCAAATGTTTTGAAAAAATGGAAAATTGGTTCGATTCGAATCATTTTGTCCTTTTTATTAAATATGTATTGTCACTTTGAGCTATCTAAGAACACAATCAAATGATTTGTTAAGGGGGTGCCATATCCCCTTATCACCTTTTGGTTAGAATGCGTAGCCACTACTCCTTTTAACGTGTGATTTTAACGTTGTGGCTACGCATTCTAACCAAAAGGTGATAAAGGGATATCCCTTTATTTACACTTTGGTTGAGAATGCGTAGCAACAACGTTAAAATCACACGTTAAAATGAGTTAGCTACGCATTCGAACCAAAATGTAATAAAGGCAAAATGGAGTTAATATAAGTTATATTATATAACTCACAAAAGTACAGCGTGAGTCTTTTCGATTTCTCCATCTTGTTACCCAGGCGGTAGACAGCCAAAATTGTCTATACTTTGCTTAAGTTTTCGCTGTCTAGCCGCCTGGGTAAAAAAACGGAGAAATCGAAAAGACTCACGCTGTGATTAATCAGTGTATTTTTTTATTCTTATATCGTTAGTTCAGCCAAAATAATTGTGTTCCAGCTCATTAAATAATTTTTTTATCTATTTAAGAAAAGATTTGAGTTCGAATTTTCATTTTGAATTCGTGAAAAATTCAAAAATTCAAAACATTAAGAAAAATTTTCCGCATTTTTCGTCCAAAATTTTTTTTTTATTGAAATTTTTTGGTAAAACAAAATAAAAAGCCACTTTAATTTTTTCATAGATGCCCACATATTTTCTGACCGCCGTTTGAAAAATCAATAAATCTTTATTTTTTTTTAACTCTCTTTGAAAAATCAGGCAGAATCGATAAGTAATTTTCTGGTATCAGTGTATCGTAGTGATATTACCCAGCAATACAACAATAACATATCCCTTATTCACACTTTTGTGAACATCCCGGCCCTCTGATTAAGGAACGTAGTGTGTTTTTTAGTAGGAGGGCCGGGATATTTACAAAAGTGTGAATAGGGGATATCCCTTTAACACCTTTTGGTTAATCTGAGAGGTGTGAGCTAAAAAGCGCGCCTCATGAGTGGCTAGGAGGGGTCTTAGGAGTTTAGGATTGGCTCCTTCAGCCCGCAACTCTC
>SCLH01000511.1:133475-163655 GCA_004367855.1 Oikopleura vanhoeffeni
TAAGAAATCAACAAAGTCATTTGTTCTTATGTTTGCACAGTACGCATAATACAAACCACAAATGACCAAAAATTTTTTTTTCGAAAATTTGCTTTTTTTCGATATTTTTTCTAAGTATTTTTCTCAAATTATGTCAAAATAACGTTTGTGTCAATTTGGACCACTAAAACTTCAAAATATCGGTTGACGTCAAGCACAACTTTCTCTTCAGTGCCTTCCTGAGCTTTTTTTTTTTGAGCGTACTTTCGTAAAAATCAAAGCACATTTTTTTTCGGAAATTCTTTTACGTGACCTTCGAAAAATTCATATTTTGAGTTTGGGGTCGAAATTGCAAAAAACGCCACTGTAAAGTTTATTTGTTTTGAACTAGCTTTGCAAAATTTTGAGCTAATTTGCAAATTTAACCTGGGAGGAGATAGATTTTTTTCGAGGTGCTAAGTGTCCAAAAAACGATGGTTTATTGCATGTTTTAGGAAAAAATATAGCACTTATCGACAAAAACGCTACTGTAAAGTTTTGAATACAGTCCACAACCTCTAACTGGACACATTACCGACCTAAAATAAAGCGTTCCAGTTAGAGGAAGTGTTCCAGTTAGAGATAACCCCTATAATTTTGCTTACAAAGCTACATTGCATATTAAACTTGCTTTATTTTGTGGTCAAATTCGTTGGTAAATTGAAGAATTTTGTGTATAACATAAATTATATTACCACAAGTCATACAGCAGGGCAGTTTTGTCTCCTTTTTTGAAGAAACTTGTTATATGAAGTTTGCTTTATTTTTCTTCTTGTTAAGAATTCTAACCCGCTAAACACACTGTTTATGGCGTCAAAACATTCTGAATTTCTTCTAACACAAAACTTTCCTCGGAATTTGTAATTTCTTCATCGGCATCATGGGTTGTACTAGAAATCTGTCGGATTCTTCAGCTTCTGAAATCTGTTCAGATAGCGAATTGAAACGAAATATTTTTTCAATATTTGTGAGTTTTTGAACATTGATTTCGAAAGTATCGAGACCAGCAATTTTTCAGAAGCATATTACAATTTATCTTCAATGTTGTTAGATATCTTAGAAATTTGATCACACATTTCTGCCATAAGTAGGTGATCGCAAATTTTCACAGGTGTTTGCAATTCGAAATTTTTGAATTTTTCTTTGATGGCCTTATAATACCTTTGTGAACGGTTTGAACAAATTTATTAGACATAAAATATAGAGAGAAACAAAAATACAGCATGTATGATTTTGCTCCTCTTTTCCTGTCATGAACTATTTTATTTGCTGTTTCTCTGTGAAATTAAGCCAAGAATATTTGGTTGTTTTTTATCACTTCATTTTATATGCTTATAATAATGCTTATATCATATAAAGTTATTTGAGTTATTAATGATATTATTTATCACGTTAGGCTTTTTGAAATATATATCTAGTGCCTATATCTAGAATTCAAAAATGTTATAATATGTCACAACGCCTTAAAGTCTAAAATGTTAACAAACCGCATAAATAATTTTGTACCAATTTTTGGAAAACAAAAAATCTGGGATTTCGCCTTAGGACCATTTATACATATATGCTGTCATAATATAGATCATTCAAAAAGCACATTGTTTTACTGTTCCGTTAGAGACAAATAGACCGACCCTAAAAAAGCGTTCCAGTTAGAGAAAGTGGTTCCGATTGGGGGTGTTCCAGTGAAGAGGTCGTGGACTGTACTAATTATAACAAGTTGTATCAAATTAAGGTTTTTTCATAATAAAACCTAGGAGGAGATAGATTTTCCGTTTTTCGTATGTCTTCTTGTTTCGCTTATTGTCACGAGTGTAAGCATACAAAAAAGTTTTGCTGCATTCTACGCAGAGTTCAAGCCTAGTTTAGCAAACTGGCTTATCTGAATTTTATCCTCGAGGGTCCCTGTTTGGCCAATATTCATCAGAAATGTCAAATTAGGAACCACCATACTCTTAAGGGAGTGGTCGTCGCATTTTTAAAGGGGTTTTCGATAGCAATTGTTCGCAACAAGTTACAAATCGTTGACACAACTTTTACATCTATTCTGATATATTAAGCAAAATCTTGCATCCTAAAAACCAATCAAATTCAACGAGATGGCTCGTCGAATCAGAAACGCTGCTACATAAAGTGACGCGGATTATCTGTTTTCAAACCTGTATCCTCCTCCCTTGAGTTTTTAAGGGGGTAGTGTCCAGCAAAAAGTTTTGGCTGAAAATTTGATATAATACTAAACTGCCCTGAAAAAAATTTTGGTCGAGTTCTCGCAGATTTTGAACAATAGGTTCAGCACAAGAGGGCGCCAAAAGTCGAACTGTTTCAAATGCCACAAGGATTGTTTAAATCTGACATCCGATTTCATTAATTTTTTAAAGAGAGGTATGATGCAGAATAATAATCTTTAATAATACATCGATTAAATTTTTTGTTTTGATTTTAAACGAAAGTTGCCGAAACCGTGTTTATTTTATTCAGTCTGTCTTTTGAACAATGCGCATTTTGTTTCGACATAGAATTTTTTTTTTATCGGAGTCGTTTATCCTTGAAATCTCCCTCTTTAAATATATCGATCCAATTTTTTTTAAGGGCCTAGAAAAAAGTTATGCGCAAAAACCTTGGCGTTGCGCGGACATTTCTTCTGCAGTTGAGCTCAAACATATAGTCTTTATTATTTGAGAATAATTAATTTGAAGTCATAAATTAAAGTTTTGAATAAACAATGCTAAGAATATAATCAAGAAGGTTTTTATGCGAAAATATTAATTAAGATCAACACATTTGCACAGGTAGTGTCTATAATGTAGCAAATAATTAGGGGCCATCAAAGACACATTTTATCAAAAGAATCTGAACCATTATTAGACATTCAATCATTTTGTTGTGATGAAACTCCTGGCATTTTCCGTTAAATATACTATCACTGATGAATATCACAATTCTTAGCAACAATTTATTTTTGTTTTAGGAGTGGTAGGGATCTCGATACTATACAAGGTGTATATAAGGTTACACTAATTATCTATGCAAATGAAAATTCAACTTTTGGAAAAAATGGCCAAAACTGTAAATACCAGAGAAGTTTGAAAAAGTGCGTTAAAGTTTTCAACGAATTGTTCAGAATGCAAAGTACAATTCAAATTCTGTAGGCCACAGGTTCATTCTGTAGTAGCCAGGATACAAAGCAAAATACCAATTAAAAGGCAAATTGCACATGAGACAACACACCAATTATTATATTCATTTTCAGTTTTGTACATTGTACTATTTTCCGACACTTTATCATTAAACTCGCATTCACTGCCCAACGTATTATTTTGCTCCCAAAAAAATTGTTTGATTCAAATATGTCTGAATTTTGTAATTTCTTCGTATATTGTAATAAAAATGCATTGTGTTTTTGTCAAAAAAACTAAAAATAATACTTTTCTTCATGTTTAGGATTATGTAAAATCGAATTCGACTGATTTTTTTATAGCAAATTACCAACGAAGGTAATCCTAGTATTCACATTTGCATTTATTTTAAGTTAAAATTCCAAGCGTTTCTCTTTTTATCTTTACCAGAGCGCATAATCAAGGCTATTTCATCAATATTGCCGCTGGAGGGCGCTAGACACTAGGATAGCGTTTTTGCTGGTGATAACGTCTCCGACCACCTTTTTTTCCTTGGTCGATTTAGTTTATAATACATTTTTTCAGCCAAACTTTTTTGCTGAGCCTAACCCTTAAGGTTTAACATGAATTCATGGTTTCTTAATAACCGGACAGGAACGTGAGCAGACCGTCCCCAGGTGAGTTTTTCTGGGAAAAATTTCTGTTGATTTAGCTTCAGAATCACCAAAAAACCTGTATTTTGCTCTAGTTAACATAGAGTCAAAAATACTGTTTTTTGGGTGATTCTGAATGCAAATCTAGAGAATTTTCAAAAACTCACTCGGCCGGCTCGCTCACCGTTTGTCGCGGCGCTCATTCAAAAACGTGAATCCTTGTTGTATCTTTAAAACTCAGGGAGGGAGATACTTTTAACAAAACAGAAAATTTCAATTTATGTTAGTCTCCTCTGAGTTTTAAAGTACAACAATGATTCATCGATTTAAATTACCGGACAACACTGAGCAGATCCTCAGAATGGTAGTTTTTGGAAATAAATTCTGATTTGGCTTCAGGATCACCAAAAACAAATTTTGACCCTATGTCTTAACTAGGCAATACAGTTTTTTGGGTGATTCTTGAAGCTAATCAAAAAATCTTCAAAAACCTCAGCCTTGGCGGTCTGCTCACGTTCTGTTTCCGGTTAATTAACATAAATCATTGTTGAACTTAAACCCACTCAGGCACGGGAACCTTTTGTAAAAAATAATTCGTCACTTTTGTAAGCACGTTTCTGATTCGGACGAAGCATCCGTTAATCTGGATTGGTTTTTTTAGGATGCAATCTTTGTTTAAATTATCAAAAAGAGGTAAAAATTGGTCCGATCGACATTTGTGACATTTGCGGCAACAATTGGCTACTTAAAAACCTTAAAAAATGCGACGACCGAACTCTTAAGTGTAAAATTGTAGAGCGAAAAATAATGTTTTCAGACTTGGTCCTTTCGTTTTCTTCCACAATTGGATGATACGGTTTGCAGATATACGCGCGGATTATGTAGATCAACGTTAGCCATGAACATGGGTCAATGAAAACAATTGAAAATTTGCAGGTGATCCAAGTCACGTGACCGATTTTTTGGCGAGTTCCGCTGGAGGTGCTGTCGATTGGTATCATTTACTCTCACCAAAATCATGCATACTTTCGAGGGCAATTTGCAATCAGGTGGACAAACATCATTCACCATTTTTTTAAGATGATGGGAAAATAAAACATCTAAGAGGATGGTGGCAAGTGAATTTTGACTGTTTTGGGAGGCTTGCCATACGCTATCTCAATCACATCCTTACGCAATTTTTTTTTAATAGGGCCGTCTTAAAAAGCTTTCTTCTCTTTTGTTTTGATATCATTTATTTTTTGTTACTTTGGCATTGGGATCTCTTAGTTTATAAATAGCGTAAATTTCGTGCGTGAGGCCGTTCCTGGAATGAATGCATCCAGCTGGTAAAAACAGCCAATTTAGCGGAATAACGGCTAACTGGAAAGCCACCTCCTTATACATTTCATGTTTTTTTAAATTTACGTGTCGACAAAGGCTTAGAACTCTGTATGAGGTCTTTTTTGGGATGTCGTCTGGGTCTCAAAACAATTTATGTCTTACCGTGATTTTTTTTATAATGATCGAAAAATTCATTGAGAAAAAAGAAAGAACTGAACCAAACTTAAACTTTCAAATTTTCGTTTCGATAGTTTTAAGAGTCAATGTATTTATTACAAATTCATCTATGTTAAAAAAAATTAAGTGTCCGAAACAGTATCTTTCAATTTCAAAATGCCCCATTAATATTCATATAATGTTCGTATGCCCCTAGATGCGATTGATTCTTATAATAAATCTCGAGAAATCGAGAAAATCTAATGTTTACAAAATCGAACAATCGGGTGAAAGATCTGTCCGTAACAAAATTGGTCTATAAAAGGTTCTGGACCTTCAAAAATATCGTCACCTCGTCCCTTAGACAGTCTTAAACACGACTAAATTTTATTCGTTTAGGTTCGCGTTCGGCGGAAATCAAACAATAGCGCCATTTTCTAGGCAATAGATGTCATTTAAGAGAAATCCCGCACATAAAAATTATTTATTCTCACGCTTAGGGTTGTAAGACCCTTTAATTCTAGAAAGATGGTTCCGGTTGAAAATTTTCATTTAGGGTAGTAATGATGTCGGCGTGGGTCGTCAGTGACGCGTAAGAAAGCGCTTTAACACTAGCGTAGCGCGGAAATGGCTGCTGTAAGAGATTGATTGCCAAGCGGAAGTGCTGACTCAAACAGATAGGAAAGCTATGTGGAAATGCCTCAGAAGTGTCCACGGCGCAGATTTAACTGCATAATTCAGGAATTTATATAATTCACTGTCTTCAAGAACGCTCATTATCTTATCGAAATGTCCGGCTTTAACAAGGGGGTGGTCGTGCGCAAAAAGGCTGAAATTAGCAGTTTTTACCACAGAGGCATTTAATCCAATATAAAGAATGAAACCAGAGAAGAATTGATTCATATAAAATGGCGATGATGCCAGTTCAGAAAAATCTGATGATAATGAAAGTAGAAGAAGGCTTTTATGTGCTTTGGGGCACGGTGTACTAAACTAATGTTTTATTTAAAGGCGCTAGGTTAGAACTTAGTCTAATGCCTCTTTAGTGGTACTTGAAGAGCAGTTCTTTGACGCGTGAATATGACCTGTTTTTATGTTTTTTCGGTATTTAAGTCATGAATCATTGTTGTACCTTAAAAATAAGGGAGGAGATGCATTTCTGAAAAAAATTAAACCATGAGTCTCTGTTAGCACGTTTTTGCTTGACCGGAGCTATCGTCACTTTTGTTGTATTATACGATGCAAAATTCTTTTGTTCAAATATTATGCAGAAAAGGTAATATTTCGGTTTAACAATCTGCACTTTTGGGACAATTGGTCTTGAAGGAATCCCGTTTTTTGCCTTAAAATGCGACGACCAACCCCTTAAGAGTTGGTTTAACTACTGCGAGATAACTTCGTTCTCGGAAAACTTCAACAACACCTGTAATTATAGTCACCGTCCCTTCCTTAAGGGGCGTAGGACAGCGATGTGCATCGACTGGCCGTCAATATTAACTGTATCAAAGTAATTAGCTTGGTTTATTTTTTTATTCTTATTATCGTTTAGTGTCAGCCAAAATTAATTGTGTTCCAGCTCATTAAAATAATTTTTGTATCTATTTAAGAAAAGATTTGAGTTCGAAATTTTATTTTTGAATTCGTGAAAAATTCAAAAATTCAAACATTAGAAAAATTTTCGCATTTTTCGTCCAAAATTTTTTTTTTATTGAAATTTTTGTGAAAAAAAATAAAAAGCCACTTTAATTTTTTCATAGCCTGACATATTTTCTGACCGCCGTTTGAAAAATCAATGACTTATTTTTTTTTTTGTCATTTTGTTGTCGATCTGTGCAATATTATGAAAATTTTTCCGCAAATCACAGTCCAAAAACTTTTAATTAGTAGTTTTTGAAATGCTCTGCTAAAAAATCAGGCCTGAATACTTGTGAAATTTTCTGAATCTATTTGTGTTTCCGTATTTTTCAACCGATGCAAGGGTCAGAAGTGAAATATCGTTCTGAACTTCCTGATGAATTTACAACACTTGCTTAAGGAACCTGTTTGTGCCATTTTTGGCACCAATTTAATAAAAATTTTTATTATTTTTAAAAAATCTGTAAGTAAAATTCGCGGGGTTGTAATAGGCTACTTACTTTGAAAGGTCAGGACATTTTTTTATATAAAAACTCAATGAAGAGATGCAATTTTTTTTGTAAAAAGATGTTCTCTATTTTCCATGGAAAAAAAACTTTTCATATTAAGAAATTTTTGCATGTGGAATAATGATTTCCAACTATTCAGTGGCATAAGCACGGCCATGTCATGAAGTTTATAAATATGCCTTTAAAGAAAAAAATCCCACAATCGGGTCAAAGTTGCCGCCCACCAATGGAGTTGTAGGATGAAAAGGCTGGTTTTTGATATTTTTACAGATACTATAAGTATGCTAAAAAATTTATAAAATTAGAACGTTGCAAGTATGACATATTTCATGTTTAGAATCAAAAATAAAAATAGAAAATTTTTCACATTTTTTTTTTCTGTCATCAAAAATCACTCCGAAAAAAATGGTACCAATGCTGCCACATCGCTGCTACCCCTTAAGACATCGGCCTTTCGGTAAAATAAAAGCGAAATAATAAATTGTGTCGGAGTAGTGGGTGGCTCGGCAATGAAATATTTTGAGTTTTGGTTTATTGGTTGCCAGTATCTGGCAAAACTCGAAATTCAACGTTACCTAGGAATCCCACGAACTAGTGAGGAAGGACAGTTCAAACAATGTGATATTTTGGTGAGAAAAGTTCCTATGTCATGGAACATGACAAACCAAATTATCACTGCTTGGTGAGCTCGCATTTTTCATGTGCGTTTTCAGCATTACCAAAAGTTGTCGCCCAATGCCCAGAGCGCTTTATAGCTCTACTGTTAGACGGTGTTTTCAGAAGCCCAGTGGTAGTTGAAGTTTTAAATGCTGGCTATATCAATTACGAGTCCCTCGCGTCTTTTTTTTGCCATTTTTCAAGCCAATATCTTTTTATCATCATGGTTTTTGAAGACCGACTTGAGTTTGATAACGATCGGAATTGAGTTCTTAGATAGATCAACTCAGCCCATAACATTGAAATTAAAGGTTTGACATAAAGGCTATCTTGTTTTCCAATTTTATACCAAAAAATGATCATTAACAAAAGTTTCAGTTATCTCAGAAAAAAAAATGGATCCCGATCTGACCAATTATTAAATTTGTTATTATTATTTAGCTGTATTTGCAGCTTCAGTTTGAGCTATTCAAACAACTAAATTGGATCAAGTGCGTTTTTCCAATGCAGCCGAAGTATATTAGAATTTGGCTTCAAAAACTTGCAAAAAATGACCAGCAGATGCCGCGTAATGTCGATATTTGCGCTATGCTCACAAGGGCAAAAGGTGTTAAAGGGATATAGAACCATCTTTAGTTTCCTTATGTCAACTGATGACATGGTCGCGCGATGATCATTTCTAAACTATCGATTCAATTTACAACAATTTTTTGTATCACCGGTTTGTGCCATTTGGCACTGAATTTTAAAACTTTGCAATAAAATTTCGATTGTACTCGACGTCATTTCTTTTGATAGTCAGGTCCTTTTTTAAAAATAAAACCAAACGAAGGTCAATTTTTTCTTCTAAAAATGCTGTTTTTATCTATTTTTGGTCATTTTTGACCGTTTTTCATAAAAAAAAAATTTGATATTCATGAAATTTGTTAATGATTCATCCACTTATTAGCGGAGTACAAATTGTAGGCTGTTATAGGCTATTATAGGCTGTTATCGGACTTTTTCGACCACCTTGGATTCTTAATACGAACAGATAGGCGGGTCAATTGAGAAATGGTGATAATTTGATTTCATCTGGTCAAATTCCCAATCTCAATATTTTTGATAGAAAATGCCATTTTAAATTTTAAAATTTCGATTTGCGTGGGCGGATTTCGGTTAAATTGAAAAAGTTCCGATTTTTCATAATTATCATCAGTTTAAAGTGAACGAAAACCGATAACAGCCTGGAGTACAGCCGAAAATGTCTGGAGTTAATGAATATCGTTTTGAAAAAAAAAATTTTAAATCCGGTTTAGTTGGAAATCAAATCTCCGTGAAAAGAGGTTTTTATATTTGTACAGTTACTCAGTTATGGAATTAAGAATATAAACGTTTGCAAGCATAAACACTTTTTTCGATTATGAAAAATAAAAAAATCAATTTTCACATTTTTTTTTCATAGATCGCTCCGAAAAAATGTACCAATCTGCCAGACTTATGGCACGCCCTTACCGAAAGCCAAAATGTAAACGGTGTGAACACCCTTTTTACTACTGAGACACACTTATGTTGAAAAAATGGCGTTATTTCATTGTGATGAAAAGATGCATAATCCTCAGATGAGTCAAAAACTTAAATCAAGAATAATAGCTTATTCTGGAAACTTAGATGGTTATAATTTAACTATTTGTTACAAGAAAATCTAATAACGCGCTTATTTATGTCAAAAACTTCAATTAATTTCAAATTAGTAATTGTTTGAAATACAAATCAAGTTGATGTTATCTCGGTGTTTTGAAATGAAACAATGTACTGTACTGACCTGCTTCAGAACAAATGCGACGGGGAATGAATTGATTGAGAATACTTAACATATCATTTTTGATGAGTAAATTCAATAAATTAATTTTTTTATAAATAAAAGCTTGATGTTTTCCGGTATTCCAAATCAAACAATGTACAGAATCAACCTTCCTCTGAAAAATGCGACCAAGTTCCACAAAAACATTGCAACACTAAATGTGCAATATTTTCGAAAATAAGAAAATAAATTTATTATCAATCATTTAGCTGTTTTTGTCGAGCGTTTATTTGCTCAAAATTCTTTGAAATAATAAGTAATTTCCAAAACAGATTCAAAAATAAACACTTAAATTTTTTCACAAAAAAAAAATAAATTTGCTAGTGAAATGAAACCAAGATTTGTCAGCCACGTTATGTTACGCGGCGAGTCTCCGTAGCTCTTATTTTGTTCATCATCTGAGAGCTTAATTGCCAAAATTTTCTATGTTTTACGAGTTCATTTTTTCGTTATTAAACTTATCAAATTGTACTCAAAATCTTTGAATAAAGTTTTATAAATGTCGTAAAAAATTAAAATAATTAATAAATAATCGAAACGTAAGAAATGCATATTTGATTTCTGAAATTAAAAAAATCTTATTTTTTCGAACGAATTTATACTTATAGCGGTGCAAAAGATCTCACGAATCCCTACGAATCGTCAGACTTTGGATTTTGCTTCAATTAGATTTTTATTGATAAACGTTTATGAACATTATGCTAAAAATTGATTTGTTTTAACCAGGGTCGGCACATTATCGGTTCAAGAACAAGAACACATTATGTTAAATTTTCGGGAATTATTTAATTTCTCCAACTTCTAGGCTGTTACCAACAATTATTTTTACAGCGTTTCGTGAAGCTTACAAAAGTTCTGAGAGGATGCATGTCATCTTCAATCTTTGGGAAAGTACAATGAATAAAATGGAAATAAGATCAGGAATATCCTTATATTGCTCTTTGTTAAAGATTTCGTCCGATAACGTTAGATTCTAAGGATTTGTTTGATTGTATTGCCAAAAACAAGTGATTTTCAAATTTACTTCTAGATCTTAACTAGCTCATGTCTCTTATTGCCAATGGCTCTTTCATGTAGGTGTCATCGGTGAATCAATTATATCTCAAATCCGGGAATAGGGTCTTTTTTACTGAATCAACTCAAAATTTTATCATGATGAACTGAAAAGAGCCACTGTTCCCATATTTAAGATATAATTAAGATGATTTTACTACTGTATTGGTTCTTCATAAGTTCAAACGTTACAATTAAACATGAAAAATTATAATTTATAATTCATCGCAGATGATAAGAGCGAACACAAATTATTTTAGATATCGAAAAATTGACAAAAAAGCAGTAATTTGTCAAAACGCGCTGACAGAAAATTTTCAAAATAAGGAAAAATAAACCTTATTTGTAGTTGTCAGATTGCTGAATTCATCACTTGAATATAGGCTACTAATTTGGAAGTTTTTTGTTCAACAAAATACCCCAATTATTTCTTTAACGTTTCGATATCTCATTTTTTTTCTGTTTGCTCATGTAGTAATAAACTATCGATTTATAATTAATTTTTATGGTGCTTATTTTCAACCTTTTTTTTTGAACAATCATGTTTTGAGCACCTTAAAATAATGATGATAAATAAATCAAACCCAGCATAAAATGTTCTTTTACCCTCAGATGCATATAGCCTTTTATATATAGCCTTTTGAAACGCTAAAGCCACTTTAAATTAGCCAAAAATGACGGAAAAATTTTTCCTGAAAATTTTTCGGATACTAGGTTCAAATTTTATGACAAGTTGATTGAAAGGCGATTTTTCGCTTAAGTTTTATTTCCGAATAAATACTTTTTGATCCAAATTTGGAATTAAAATTTTAAATAAACCAGTTTTTAGGAAAGTGTTTTGAGTACAGTTTGCAAGAAAATTAGCTTTCTTGACATATTTGGAGCAAAAATATTTATTTGGGAGTCAAATTTCAAAATATCTTATTTTGATCTAACTATAGATAAAATAATATGTTTTGAAAAAGTATACAGGGTGTAAGGTTTTTCCCTTCTTTTTTCCAAATTGGATAGACTTGATTTCCGCCGTTTTGATTGGTTGGATCTGAGAAAGACGTAGGTTTTTGCCAAATTTAATCGTTTTCATTAGCGTTCTCATCGCTCTCCAATTTGGAAAAAAGAAGGGAAAAATCTGACACCCTGTATAATTTGTGAACATCATGCCAGAGAGGTACTCTCATACCTTATTTGCCTCAATATTGTAATCATCAATCAAATAATTACATTTAATCGAAAAAAAAACAATTTTTACCTCAAAAACGTTATTTTTTCATGAATATTTTGAACTTATTTAAGAAATATATTTTGATTCTCAACAGATATAGTCAATCAGACAAAAGAAATGAGTAAAACAGAGCACTGCGCAGTTATTCAGATAAACATACATTTCCTGGAGCCTACCATGAGGTAGTATCACGTGGTTTAATTAACCTTGCTTTTCAAACGTTTTTTTCTAGAATGAAACATGAAATTTTTAGAATATGGTGCGGTTTTTTTGAACATTTAACTCTTCAACTTGATCATAAAGGAAAAATTGAAGGTTTATCTTATAAGAGTTTTCTGTAATCAACGCTCAAAGTTTAGCCTTCTGAAAGGCTTTTATGCCTCGGCAGAAGTTTTTTTTATATGCTTCGGAGGATTAAGCAATTTTGTGAAACAATCACATCGACAGTAATTCATCATGTTTTCTAAAATTTAATAAAGTGATTATTTAGAAGCCTTCCGATTTGATTTCAGAAAATTACTGTCAATGTAATTTTTTACGAAATCTGCTTTTCAAATGCACGGGATAATATATAAACCGAAAGATAAACACAAAGATTTAAAGCAAGTAAAAGGGAAACGAATGGCGTCTAGAAATTGAATTTCCGATATTTTGACATCTTGAAATGGTCATGAAAATTGACGTGGATGATCAGTTAACGGTTGTCAATAACAACTGGTCATATCTATTGAAGCTTTGAATATGAAAATTTATTTTAGCCATTGTCAATGTAAATGCAAATACTTTAGGATTTTTCATGAAAATTTAAACTCACGGTCTTTTCTAATAATAAATAATCATTTTTTTATGAAACAATGCACAAGGGGAGGCCCGATATCGCCGAAAAATTCTACGCAATTTCAAGGTTTTTAGCTGAAATTTTTAAAGTGCCAATATCGGCGAAAGTGCCAATATCGCGAAAAATGCCCAATAACGAGATTGAATTTCCCTTATCAACTTTTTTGAACTTTTGATTGATTTCATTTGTTAAAGTACTTAATTCTACGCATTTTGGTAATTCACTTCATTTGAACCTATTGTAAAACTCCGCACAAAATTAAAAAAATTGTTCTTCGTACCATGTATGACGTTATTTGGAACGCCCACATGTTTTTTTGTTTTCGAACGAAAAATTAAATTTCTGTCCCGGAAAGTGCCAATATTGCCGAAAAAGGGGGTTTTAAGTGATCAACCACTGTTTCTGAGGAAAAATACGTTCGAAAATAAGTACAAAAATAGTTGATACTTTCTATGCTTGTTAATTTGGAAAATGTGCTCCCAAAACGTCTTATAACTAATCAAAATCAACCATTTTTCATGCTGAAATTAAGAATTGAGAAAAGTTCGAAAATCTGTATTTACGGATATAAGTTATATCATATAACCACCCATAATGGGTGACCCATTAACAATTTCAAACACGGTATCCCAACTTGCGTTATTAATGTTTTACTGCACGTAAATGCGGGTTATTTCTTAGGAACTTTGTTCCTATTCAAAACATGTAAATAAAATGTAACTTAATTAAGTTCTAATATTATAACATAATAAATCAGATTATAATGAACGTGCCGAACGTGGTAACTCCAGTACAAATAATATGAATTTATGAGTGTCAATTAGTGATGAAAATAAAATAATTATTGATAGTAAATGTTTAGAGAAACGTTGTTAAACACCAGATTAGCCAAAGTTTAATTTTTGGAATTATTTATGCTTCAAATAGTACGAGAAATTAACGCGATTACAAATCGAAAGATCTAACTCAGGGTTATTTTTAGCTGTAATCAGGAAATTGCCTTCAAGCTTTAAGAGTGCGATAGCATTTCGCCGATAGGATATTTGTGAGGGTGAAATAGAATCATATCCCCTATTCACACTTTTGTGAATATCCCGGCCCGATTAGGAAACGAGTGTGTTTTAAGGAGTACCCCACGCGAGTTATATTTCGGCTCTCAGACATGGTAGGAAGCTAATTTTTTATCTCATTCGCATTTATGTTATCGTTTCAATCCAAAAAATAAATTAAAAAAACACATTTTTCAATGTAAAAAATTCCAAATTTCCTATTTTTTTCTAAGTATAATAATTCCTTCTAATTGTCTGTAACTTTCAAAGTTGAAATCCGTTGACTGCTGATTTTTTGCTGGCATGAGTTCACTATGAATTCAATCTTTTAAAAAAATAAAAAAATAAAATTTTCGAAAAAAATTCTGAAATTTTCTTATATTGATAAAATCGACGTGATTTTTCAGGAAGCAAAACTTTGACTGCGCATAAAAACATAACTATCAAGAGATAACAAAATATAGGAGCGCATGAAAAGTATTGAACTCGCAATTTTAAGAAAAGTGCTTTTTTCCGTGAAATAAACATTAGCTTACTGTCTCCAAAATGAAATTGAACTAGCGCCTCAGGGTACCAAAACAAGCCATTTGAGGACTTTATCATGATTGTAGGCAAATTAAAGAAAAAAAATATAATCTGAGCGCATAACTTTTTTAACTAACAAATTAGGGTATGCTCACGAAATAATCAGGAAATTATGTTTATACATCCGCCTAAATGAAATTGAACAGATAAATAGTCAAAAAAAATACTTTTTGGACCGGTAACAAATACCGGTACGATCATAGCAAAAAAACTTTTTGTTACTTTTTTTCGAAAAAAATTCAGACAAATATCTCCTGGGTCTCAGAACATGAAAGCTCAAGCAAAGGTTTATTCAGCCTAAACAAACGTTTGATCTATGCGCTGGGGTACTCCTTAAGTAGTACGGCCGGGATATTCAGAAAAAGTGTGAATAGAGGATATCAGACCGATCGGATCAAAAAGGGTTATTTTCTGTGTTGCCTTAGAAATTCATACCTAAAATACCTCTAAGTTTGTACATTAAAAGTAACAAATAGTTTTTAAGTAAAGCGATAATAGACAAAACAGATTATTTTGGCGCGAATTATTTTTATCTAAATTAGAACCAAAGAAGCGGTTCATTCTCATGTATTCGAAAAAACCCGTCAAAACCGGAAAATCTTGTATTATGTTTTTTGGTGGAAATCACAAAATTTATCATGTTGTTTTGGCCATAAAAATTCATTTTGAAGGTTTTTTGACGATGTAGATGACTGCTTTTATAGGGATTGACTAAATAGAAAAGTGTTGTCCTATTTCGCGTATTATTTCAACTATTCATTTTGAATAGAACGTCAGGGCCTTTTTGATCGAATGTTCCAGTCTTTATTGTTTATTATACATGTCATATCATTTTTAGTTAAGGTGAACTAGTTTGAGCAGAGTTAACTCCTGACTACCTAGGTGTATAATGAAGGCAGCCCCCCATCAAGATCGGATTTTTCCGGGTCGAATTTTTTCGAATCCACGGAACGCAGGCGGTCGGGTCAGGCGGTCGCCGACCCGACTCGACCTGGAAAAGTTAGCCGACCTCGCAGAAAATTTTTCTGAACAAACATAATATTTATGTAGTTAATTGCTATAATTCGCATGCATTATTCATTATATATTCCCAAAAATTTAATAGTATCACAAGGAATCCGAGTTCCTCTGGGTTTTGACAAAATGTTCACCTGGAAACTAAAGTCGTAAGTCGGGTCAAAAAATTTTTGATCGTGAAAACTAGGGTCGCAGTCGGGCGAAAATTTTTGACCTGGAATCTAGGTCAAGTCGAGTCCGTGCGACCCGGCCCAAAAAAGTACTCAACATAATTTCTAATGGTATTTATATTACAAATTAATCATTTTATTATAACTTTGGTAATATTTTGAAATTATGAATATTGCTTAGAATTGTTGCTCAGTTAAGGGGGTTGACTACTCTGATTTGACATTTTCTCGGTGAAACATACTGAAAACTAACAGTTCATAAGAAAAACCGAAAATGCTAATTTGGAGTTTCTGACAGTTTCTCAAACGTCCTGACAAAAATTTCAAAATGATACAATTTTTCAAAACCTCCTGACACTTTTCGATTTTTTAATGGAAATAAAACTGTGTTTTTCAAATAAAATTTATTTTTGTAATGAAGAAACAGCTATATTTACTGTTCACAATGTTTCTCAGTATTATCGTGATTTCAGACATGTACATATCAATTCATGTACATGTCGATAAGTTTTGTCTTTTTTTTGCACTTAAAAATTTTCAAAATAACATAACTTGAGAATTTTTGATGTTGTTCGGAAATTTTATGTTATTTCTATATATTATTTTCGGCAATGAGTCCCAAATCGGCCGAATGCCGATAGAAATTTTTTTATGTTATTTGTTCATTTTTTTTGAAAATGGGCTCCAAATCGGCCAAAGGCCGACTCAAGGCGTTTTATGTCATTTATTTGATTCCATTAGAAAAAAATTCGAAATCAGCCAAATTTAATATAATTAAAGTTCTTCAGTTACAAAAAAATAAATGTTTTTAAGGGGTTTTTACGGTTTTCAGAGCCCCAAAAAACATTCTTCCTCGCATAAATTGGGAATTCCATATTATGAACCTTATCGCAAATTTCTCAAACTATACGATTGTCAAAACATCATAAACTTAAATTTTGATTTCGGCAAATCAGAAAGAAGAACCGAAAAGTTAAAAAAAAACCAGAAATTTTTGCCGACCCGATCGACTCGACTCGACCTGGGTCGAAAATTTTTTTCGACCTGACGAAAAAGTAACCAGGTTGACGCTCGACCCGGAAAATTTTCAAAAAAAATTCGACCCGACCCGACCTGGTGAAATTTTCAAAAAATCCGATCCCTGCCCCTTATGACAGGCCCCAATACACGAAAATGCACCTTAATATTTCGCCCCTCAAACTCACGTGAGATTTGAAAAACGCCTAACAAAAGCTACTTCCCTCGCACTATGTCTTGTGTATACTTGTGTAAAAAGATATTTTATTTATTGTTAATATTTTATTTTGGCATGGTGCGGTTGCCAAAGCAAATTATCTTGTAAGAAATAATTTCCTATCCGATGTGAGAACTGGAAAACAACTTTCTGGTAATATTTTATTTAACCCGTGTGAGCACATTGCCTATATATAGGCTCAAGCATACTTATAATCATCTAAAAGAACAAAAAAACGTCGAAGAACTGCATTACCTTGCTTTTGTAACTCAATTTTCTAGAACTGAAAATTTAAATTCTAGAATTTAAAATGTCGGATACAAAAATAAAACTTTCCTACGTCCTCATGCAAAAAAAAATTGAAACACCAACTACCTTGCACTTTCTGTAATCCACATCGAAAGTAGAGCCTATATATATATAATATTGGCTCTGGTGCCTTGGCGGAACTTTTTCTCTGTGCTCCCATGAGCTAACTACTGCGAGCCAAAAAACGAATAGTCGGTATAACGGTGATGAAATGTGTCTTGTCAGCACAATTTTGGACAATTCAGACCAATGAAATTTTAAAAATGGTTTAATAACATAAGATTTAATTTTCATCACAGTAGTTTGACCTTAAAAGTTACTTTGAAGTTTATTTGATTCGTTTCTCCGAAAGTTGACCTCACGATTTGTTCGGTGATAATTTGAAATTTATAATATAAACTTCGAAGTCAGTCTGAGGTTTATCTATTTCAATGAATACTAAACTTGATAAACACAAGTTTTTTAAAAAATTTAAACAGTGTCATTCTGAAAAAAATCAAATAACTTTTATTTCTTTACACACTGGAAAATGTTTTGATAGTTAAAAAATTACGAGCTCTCTTGTGCTAAAACATAAAATAGGATAACCATCAGACGAAGACAAATCTTATTTTTTTTTGCTTGAAGGGCGTCGTCAGTGAATTTTGACATTTTCGAAGCGTCGTAATGCTAAACAGATGCAGATAAGCTATCAGTCTTGAAAAAAAATTTATAAAAAGTCCTTAGTCAAGTTCATTCATTGTCAAAAAGCAAATTTTTTTATATCATGCGGAAATAGTTTTTTGATAAACTATCGTAAAAAGCCTTTGTTGATAAAATATGATCAAATTATTAGCTTGTTACCAACACACTCATATTTTGCATATAAGCTTATTTTAGACCGTTCATCCAATTTGGTAGTCGACAAAATTATTATCTCTTATTTATTCCCAAAGTATTCACGAAATTAAAAATCCACGTTACCAAATGTTTTGCCAGAAAATAGAACTCTTTAGTTAATGTTCCAATTTAATACTATCGGGATATACTTAAGCGGTCGGTGCATTTTGACAGATTTGCACTTTTGTCAATTTTTTTTTTCTTGATGGGAAACTTTTTGCCACTTCAAAATTTTCGAATGAAAACTTTTTCGAACACAAGTTGCCACTTTTCAGCTTACTTTGTATAATCTGAATTTCTTCAGATTGATTATTTTTACTTTATAAATCATCTTTTGAAAAAACACTTAAAAAAAGCGCGTTTGCTATCGAAGGTGTCTAAATTACAGCAAAATTTAATTGGTTTTTTTATTAATTAGAAGCCCCGAAGAACGGTCCTGTCGACCATTGAAAATTTATTTTAATTTTATACAATTTTTAATTCAAAATCAAAAATTTAAATTTTTGAAAAAAGACGAAAAAAACCGAAATTTTAGCACATCGAAAGAATTTTTTTTTCGTGAGTTAAATGAAATAAATTTGAAATGGTCGACAGGTTGACTAACCAATTGGGTGAGTCTCAGTGAAATAAAAAAATTTTAATTCTGGATAAAAAAGAGCTTCGATGGATTGCTCCCAAACCGTAGTTTCATTCAAAAAATGACGATTTAGAGTATGAACAAGAGCGAAGAAACAAAACAGGACACATTTGAATTAAGTTAAAAAGGCATTCTTTATATTTTCAGCTAATAATTCAAGAAAAATAAGTTTTTAAAATTTTGAACCAGAAATGACGAAAATTTGCAAAATATTTCCAAATAGTTTCGACCAAAAATCTCAAAAAAGTTTCATCAATCCAGCAACTTTTTTGTAACTCCCGAATATTTTCGTATTATTGCATTAAATAAAATTTCTGACGTTCGAATTAACTTTCAGAGATTTCGACCGAATTATGAGAACCTTTGAAAAAAAGCTTCCGAACATTTCAAAAATGACCTTATTTTTGTTCAGAATATTTTTGGGGGATCAACGGAAACGCTAAAATGCGCTGCAGGACGGGTTGCAGTCGAAGCGTGTGTGCTCGCTGTTCACGTTCTATTCGTTCATGTTGTGTTGGTGGGAATACTCGGGAGCACTTCGACGCTGGTATAGGTTGTTGTCACGTGGAACCATGGGTACACGGCGCGGCCAGTGGCCCCGCCAAACCCGGGGAAAAGTTTTGGCACGAAAGTTCCCTCCAAGAAAAAAAAAATTGACAAATAGTGCAAATCTGTCAAGAATGCACCGACCCGCTCTAAGGATATCCCGACTAGTTTACTGAATTGAAGTAAGCTAGAAGAGTTCTACTTTTCCTCGGCAAAATTTTGGTAAACGGTGGGATTTTTAATTTTCGTGAATACTTTGGATAAATAAGAGATTAATAATTTTGTTCGATACAATTGGGGATGAACGGTCTAAAATAAGCTTATATGAAAATATGAGTGTGTTGTGGGGTAACAAGCTAATATTTGAGTCATATTCCATCAACAAGGCTGTTACCGTAGTTTATCAAAAAAACTATTACGCTGTGATTAAAAACATTTGCCTTTTTTGACCATGAGATGAACTTGTTAAGGGACTTTTTTAGTTAAATTTTTCAGGCTGATACGCTTATCTGCATCTAGTTTAGCATTACGACGCTTCCGAAATGTCAAATTCACCTGACGACGCCCTTCAAGCAAAAAAAAATAAGATTGTCTTTCGTCTGATGGTTATTCCTATTTATGTTTTAGCACCAGAGAGCTCGTCATTTTTTTAATCACAAACTTTTCCAGTGTGTTTAAAGAAATAAAAGGTTGATTGATTTTTTTCAGGAATGGACACTTGTTTAATTTTTTAAAAAATGTGTGCTTTTATCGTTTAGTATTCATTGAAATACGATAAAGCCTCAGACTGACCTCTCGAAGTTTATATTACTAATTTTTCAAATTTATCAGGCCGAACAATCGTGACTGAGTCAACTTTTCGGAGAAGAACGATCAAATAAAAGCCTTCAAAGTAACGTTTAAGGTCAGCTTAGGCTGTATTGAAACAATTTAAAATCTACTATGTTATTAAACCATTTTTTTAAAATCTTCATATGCGTCTGACATTGTTCCAAAATTGTGGCTGAATCACGTACATCATTTTCGTTGAATCACCGTTTAATTTTTTTTACGATCGTATATACGCTTTTTTGTGGGCTGGGCTCAAAAATACGTAGTTTTAGACTCTTGATAGGGCAGACAGAGAAAAAGGTCGCCAAGGCACCAGAGCCAAATTATACTTATATTTTAGGCTCGTTACTCGGCGGAACAGAAAGCAAGTAGTGCATGAATGACTCTACAAAGCAAAGTAAGGGATAGCCTCGACAACGAACTTCGAAAATTATAAACAAGGTGCGCACATAAAAAAGGATACAGCGTGCCGACCTGGGTTGCAGACAGGAAGTCTCGAGGCCCGTAGGCGCTAAGCTCATGTGTTTCTGTATATAACCCCACCGGAGCCAGACTGCGTTGACGCTAAAAGAAAGCGACGGAAAGTGAATGGGGGGGTTACCCTGATTGGTCTTTCCTTCAAATAGATCGAGGAAATATGAAAATCGTTTGTAGCCGTGAAATAAGCGGTAGCCCTCTGACAGGTTGAGATCTATGCAGATAAATTAAGTCCAATACAGAAGTATTATCGAAGTCATTTGAACGAATTAACATGCAGTAAAACTTAGTTAATGAAACTTAAAACCGAGTTCTCAGCCGTTCAGATCTAATCCGCGACAAACCAATTTCGGTTTGGACCGCTGAATTTTTTAGGCGAAATGCTTACGCATTTGCGTTATGCTGGTCGAAATATGATATCTATAAACCTTCACACCAAACGACACGAGAACTTCGCCTCACACCCAAAGGGGGCTTATCTTTAGGCAATACTTTTGAGCGCTTAGATCCGGCGAAAACGTGGCAAAAGATATCATTTACTTGCATTTTGTCCACTGAGTTGAGATTTCAAGGATTAAAAAATTTAAGTAAAACAAACAACGCTAAACACTCTTTAAATTTCCGAGGTTGTAACTAGATCACGGGCGAGAGGGAAGATAGGTTTCACTCCACCTCTGTATTTCTTTTGAACAAACCGTACATTTTTACAATTGACAATATCTGAGTCTTATAAATTTCAGGTAATATGAAAACTCTAAGTGAGTCTTGAAAGCTCGGGCTCTCAGAAAATTTGAAAATATGGATTTCTTGTCGCTTCACAAAATAATTCTTCATATGGCGTCCGCGCGTCAAACTATTAGCAGTAAATTGTGCAAATATTGCTAACTCAGCTGGAAACTCAAATCGTACCACGTTTGTTCTTATATCTTGGATCGATGTGTCTCTTGTCGGGCTCTATTTTGGCGTTCAATTGCCGTTTTCAATTTCTTCTCGAGAAATTATCATTTTTTGAATAAAGATTATTTGTTTATTCATTATTTTGAGTTTCATAAGAGATCACTTGTGAACAAATTATTCTTTGATAATAGGTCTGCAGGGATAAAATACGACTATATATCAAATAGATGCTCTCAAAAAATATCGGTTTCCTATAAGATGTTCAGGGGCTTGTCTTCTCCGGAATTTCGACAGGTATTATATGTTGATCGGTTCGGTTAGCAAACACGCTCCAGTATAAAATTTCGTCTCTAATATAAATGGTCTGACGAAAGTAGTGCGGGTAAAAAACGGTGAGGATGAGGAAAGAAACTCAAGACTTCACCCCTCGACGGTTCATCGTCCGTGATTGAAACCCCGTTGTCAACAGAAGTAATTAAGTTTTGGAAAAAAAATTGCAAACTCTCATGAACATACTTCGAGAATTGTATACGAGTCTGGTGGTTGGAGGAACTCGTTTTAGGTGGGTCCTATTTCCTGTGGCCGACGACTCCACGAGAACATCAGATGCCAGGATTGTGCGCTTAACCCAGAAAACATGTGTGGCCATGCCATCAAAGATTAAGGTCCAAGAAGCTGGGGAGGGTCGTAGATGATTATTTAGTTATTGAAAGTCGTAAGGTTTACACCAAGCTCCACCAGAGTCCATCGACTTATTAATACAAGAAAATTACCCACGGAGGAAAGTAAGAACCTTAAATTTTGAGCACTTTTAGGTTCATCTTAAATCTATCAAATTAACTTTAAAAAATATTTTTTTTCAGTTTTTTTTCTCTAAATTTGAAGAGGGGCTGGGCGTTCGAATCCTCGCGAACCTCTTTCAGAATCCCGCATGCTCATGCATATTAGAGGCAGTATGTGAAAAGATCTCACGGAGACTATCGATTGATAAGCGGTTCTAAGCCATTGCCTAACGATTCTCCATGTCCCAGATCTTACAATTGTGCTTATCAGTCACACCACCAGACCGGTGAGATTATAAGGTGAGATCCATATTCACNAAAATTATGGAGTTACAAAAGTTGCCTGGATTATGAAACATCACTTTGATGGTATATTGAGAAGAATATATGAACCAAGTAAAAAGTTTTTCATCAAGAGCCCATATCCGTATCTGTCAAAATGCACCAACCTCCTTAACTTGACCTAAAAAAATCAGAATATTGATCGAAAATGGTAAGACTTGACCAAAAATAATCTGAAGTGAAATCTATCAAGTCATTTAAGCCAAGCTAGAAATTTTAAGACTACAAACATTTTTAGGTCAGGTTCAGTCTATCCCGAAAATACCCATAAAGATAACTAGAGTTATTTTTCGAGTACAATCCCAATTGTGAAACAAAAACTTGAGAACACGATATTTCTGGAATTCACACTGCAAAAGTGAATTCATCAAATGTTCAGTAGAAAAGTATAGGAATTTATAAAAAAGAAGATATGCTTCAAAATTCATTAAAATATAAAAAATAGAACTTATAAATTATACGACGATAATTCAGACCACAAAACTCACTTTAGTCTTTAAGGATTCAATATAAAATCTTTAATTCTGAGTATGATACTCATAAATTCAATTAAACATATTATCTCCAACTTTCTCTCCAGTGTTTCCCCAAAATTTTGGGCACTTAAGGGTATGGTGGTTCCTAAATTTTCTGCAGTTGTTTTGTCATAAAAATGCACCAAATGAATCGTTTATGTTTTGAACGCATAAAACAACCCAAATTAAAAAAAATAGAAAATTTTGCGTTTTTTTGATTTTTTTCTCAGTATTTTTCTCAAAATTATGTTCAAAAATAATGTTTGTGTCAATTTGACCACTAAAACTTCAAATATCCGGTTGACGTAACCCAACTATCTCTTCAGTTTTTCCCAGCTTTTTTTTGAGCCTACTTTGTAAAAATTTCTACGTGACCTTGAAAAATTCATATTTTGAGTTTGGGGTCGAAATTGCAAAAAACCGTATGAAGTTTCTATTTGTTTTGAACTAGCTTTTGCAAAATTTTAGCTAATTTGCAAATTTAAACTGTTTTTTAAAATATAGCACTTATCGACAAAAACGCACTCCTAAAGTTTTAAATAGTAATTGTACAGGTTTTATTAAAATTAAGGTTTTTTCATGATAAAACCTGAGGGGAGATAGATTTTTCGTTTAGCGTTATGTCTTCTTGTTTCGCTTATGTGTCACGGAGTGTAAGCATACACAAAAGTTTAAGCACAATTCTGATGCAAGCTGAAGGCTAGTTTTACAAACTGGCTCATCTGAATTATATCCTCGAGACCCTGTTTGGCTAATAGTTTATCGAGAAATGTCAAATAAGGAACCACCATACCCTTAAGAATGTGAGTGACGATAATTTGGCTCTTTTTTAGACATTTTCAAAAACAGTTTCCGAGAAACCTGGCTTCAGAAATGCTTTATTTATTTTTCAAGTGCGTAGTACAACCATCAAACAAGTTGAAAGTACTATTCAGAGCATCTGATACTTCAACCTACGATCAGAAAATGATTTTCAGTAGGCGTCCATAAAAGTACTAAAAAGCCTACTCCTCATTCATTTATCATAATTTTTTCTTGTTATTTGCAATTCGACTTTCAAATATGAATGCGCTTCCCCAAGCGAACCCTTTTTTGGAATGTTTTGCCCCTCGTGGTCAAAAAAGCTTATTTGGGAGTCTCACACAAAAGCCTACTCCTCTTTTAAAAAATTTAGAAAATTTTCAATTTGTGCATCAAATTTACCGCAACGTCTGGATTATGGTACACACGGAGCCTTTTTATCGATTTTTATCTCCAAAGTCTCAGAAAACATGTACATTTCTAGTTTTTGTTGAAATTCGGAACTTTTTGAAAATTAAAAAAAAATTAAAAGATCGAAATCGGTAGCTTTTATTTCGAGTCTTAAATTTTCAAAATTATGGATTATGATTTTCACTATGAATTCCTATGTGAATAATAATTGGTCATGGACGAAGGCTGTGAAAAATTTTAAGATTAATTTTCGGCACTTTTCTGGAGGTTGGACAGCCTATTCCAAACATCGAAAAAAAAAATTCCTGTCAAAGATCTATCAAAACCTTTTCTATGCATACAAAGTATAATGAAGTTTTTACTGTTCTCCGTTTATTTTTGAGGCGCAATTTAGAAAGGTCCAGATTGCCTCTACCACCCCCTTTAAGGGTACCGTATGGTGGTTCCTAATTTGACATATTCCCGATTAGCCATTAGCCAAACAGGGCTTCAAGGATATTATTCAGATCAGCCATTTTGTAAAACTAGCCTTCAAACTAGCCTTCAACTTGCGAAAAAAACAAAAGTTTTTTGTATGACCACACTCCTTCACACATAAGCGACACAAGAGCCACCTAAGCAAAAACGGAAAATCTATGTCCTCCCAGGTTTTATTTTGAAATTAACCCAAATTTAAACATAAGCTGTATAATAAGTATACAAAACTTCATAGGTGCGCTTTTGTCGGTAAGTGCTATATTTATTTTAGAATATGCAAAAAAAGGTCCAAAATACCGGTTTCGAGCGTAGTCATTTTTTTCCAAATTGTCAGGATAATCTGTGATACATGTAAAAATAGTTTTGTAAATCACTTGTAGAAAAAATATCGCTGTCCGTGGCCAAAATAGCAAAAAATGGGCCTTTTTGGCATAATCGAAACATTTTAAGGATAAAATCTAAAAACGCGTGCAGTCATTTTTTCTGCTATGCTATTTCACAACTAAAATAAGACGAAAACAAAAGATAAGCTTTAGAAAAAAATAATTGCTCCCGGTCAACCTCATTTACCGGTTGGTTGTAAATTCGATCTTGAAAATTTTTAGAGTTTTTTATGGTATTATTATGTAGCAGTAAAAAGTTATGAGCCTCGAAAAAAGTCTGGCTAGCCTAAAGAACCCCGTTAAGTGACCACATATTTTTTATATGCTATTTCAAAAATCATCTGACATTTTTTCGGATTTTCGGTCGAAACTATTTGGAAATATTTCGAAAATTTTCCTCATTTTTTAGACAAAAATTTTCAAAGTAATTTTTCTGGAATCCTTAGCTGAAAATATTTGGAATGGCTACTTTCACTATATTTAAATACGCTAGTTCCAAAACGCTAGTTCCAATCATGAAATTTTACTAAATGACATCGAACAGAATCTAAAGCCTATTTTTCTGAATAATTCGTACCCCCTTAAATTATTAAACTCAAAATTCTTCCAGTTTTTACAGCATGGTCCGAAACCTAAACCCCCTGAAGTGACCTTAACTTTGAGCTTACAGTATACGTCAAAAACATGGACTTTCATGTTAAAAAACTTGTTAAAGAAATAAGTAATTTCGCCCCAATTTCACATCAGACCAGTTTATAAAGATATAAAAGTATCTAACCTATTTTCGGCTGATCCCAAACCTAAAAATAGTGATATACTTGACACCACCAACTGTTGCTATAATTTTGAGTGTACTTGCAGCAGCCACTATGTCGGAATGACCGCGAGAATGTTACAAACTCGCGCCAAAGAGCACAGAAACCCATCCTCTGCCAAGGGTATTTATTACCATATCAACAGTTGCCCCACTTATCTCACTAAGCTCAAAATTTTTGAAGAGCGAAACTCACGCCCTGACTCTGGATCAAGAGCAAAAAAGAAATTAAAGGATAAATTTTTCATGTAAATTTTAGAAGATTTGGCTCGTATTTTGATCGTCGTTATACAGAAGCTTTTTTCATACGTATCCTTAGACCGGACCTTAACCACCGAAAGGACCATAACTCCTTTGCATTGTTTTAAATTTGGGCATTTTTTCAAAAATCTTCTTAGCCCACCGAACTGAATTACTCATTAGGCCGCTAACACACTTTTTCGCGAATAAGCAGACAATCGTAGCAGATTGCTTTGTACTTTATTTCGCTCTCGCAAAATTGTTTTTAAACCTGTTCATTCTTAAAAAAATCTTAAAAATGCAATAAAAGCGAAACATGTAGATTAAAAATCTGTTGTTTATATTTAAATATGTCTTTGTTTTGTTTCTTCGCTCTTGTTAATACTGTGAATCATACTTTTTTAAACGAAACTACGGATCGGCAGAAATACTCTAAAGCCCTCATTGTCCGGAATAAGAATAATTTTATCACACCCGAACTTGCCGAATTGATAAGCCAACCCATCCACCGTTTTAAATTTATTTTATTTGACTCATGCAGAAAAATATTTCTTTCGGTGTGGTAAAATTTCGGTTTTTTCCGTCTTTTTTCACAAATTTAAATTTTCGATTTTGACGTAGAAATCGTCTAACATAAAATTTAATGAATTCGAGCTGGTGGTCGAGAGCGTATTTAAAAGCTTCTAAGTAAAAAATAATAATTTTCACTGTTATTTAGACACCATGGAAGCAAACGCGAGTTTTTTGAGTGTTTTTTCAAAAAAAATTTATAAAGTAAAATTAATTGATTTGAAGAAAATAAGATTATACAAATTGTCAACTTTTGTTCGAAAACGTTTTCATCCGAAAACTTTGAAGTGCCAAAAAGTTTCTAATCAAGAGAAAAAAAAATCAAAACAGCGCAAATCTGTCAAAATGCACCGACCCCCTTAAGGGAGTAGGTGTCGCTGATTTGAGCCTCTTCCAAGGTCATTTTTGGCGAAACTAGCAAAGGTGATATTCCAAAAACATTTGTTACTAACAGAACCAACCTTCGCGGTAATTTTGAATTTAACAGTAATCTGATACAATACCACCTACGCCGACACTTGCGCTTTTAATAAGCTTCTTAAAAAGACACGCAGTTTTTACCTACTACTACTTCAATTTTCATCATTTTTTATAATTTATTGTGTGAGGCTCCGGAGAAGCCTAACAAATAATGCAAAATTGCTTTTGTTTTAAAATTTTGCTTTCGGCGGTCAAAAAAGCCAAAAAACGAAAAAAAAATTATTGATTTATTTATGATTTAAATTGAAAGTGCGCTTATTTGTTTTCGTTTGACGCTACCGAGTTAAAAATTGCACCAAAATCCTTAAAAGTGTTTGTATTTACGGAAAAAATTATTTTGAATCATTTTTTTCGTTTCTAAATTTTGTCAAAAATTAGGGCTTAAAATGAAAAGTTGACATGGCCCTCAAGAGACGCCAAATCAAAATTTCAAAAAAAAAACTCTCTAGTTTATTGTCAAACAAGTCTTGTGCTTTCAGATGCAGTTTGGGTTGAAACTATATCTCTGAAACTGGTGGAGGAGATAGCTTTTGCCGGAGCCTGCCAAACTGACCATTTTAAACAATTTGGCTAAAAATGAAAAGTTGACATGGCCCCCAAGAGACGCCGAATCAAAATTTAAAAACAACTCTCTAGTTCATTGTCAAACAAGTCTTGTGCTTTCAGATGCAGTATGAGTCGAAACTGTATCTCTAAAACTGGTGGTGGAGATAGCTTTTACCTGAGCCTCCCAAACTGACCATTTCAAAATTTAAATTTTTGGTTTTTTCGCGTTTTTGTCCGCTTAAAGCAAAATGTTAAAACAAAAGCGCTTTTGCATTATTTGTAAGGCTTCTCCGGAGCCTGACACAAAAAAATGATGAAAATTGAAAGAGTAGGTACAAACTGCATGTCTTTTTAAGAAGCTTTTTAAAAGCGTAGGTGGGATTGTATCAGATTACTGTTAAGTTTAAAATTACCGCAAAGGTTGGTTCTGTAAGTAACAAATAGTTTTGGAATATCACCTATGCTAGTTTGGCGGGAAATTTGCGACACCCACTCCCTGAACCTTCTGAGGCATATACGGTATATGATGTACCCTTATGAAAGGGGGTCACTTTAAATCAGCCAAAAATGATGAAAAAATGATTTAAAAAAGCTCTCTTTCGAATACATTTTAAAANTTTCGTTTGACGCTACCGAGTTAAAAATTGCACCAAAATCCTTAAAAGTGTTTGTATTTACGGAAAAAATTATTTTGAATCATTTTTTTCGTTTCTAAATTTTGTCAAAAATTAGGGCTTAAAATGAAAAGTTGACATGGCCCTCAAGAGACGCCAAATCAAAATTTCAAAAAAAAAACTCTCTAGTTTATTGTCAAACAAGTCTTGTGCTTTCAGATGCAGTTTGGGTTGAAACTATATCTCTGAAACTGGTGGAGGAGATAGCTTTTGCCGGAGCCTGCCAAACTGACCATTTTAAACAATTTGGCTAAAAATGAAAAGTTGACATGGCCCCCAAGAGACGCCGAATCAAAATTTAAAAACAACTCTCTAGTTCATTGTCAAACAAGTCTTGTGCTTTCAGATGCAGTATGAGTCGAAACTGTATCTCTAAAACTGGTGGTGGAGATAGCTTTTACCTGAGCCTCCCAAACTGACCATTTCAAAATTTAAATTTTTGGTTTTTTCGCGTTTTTGTCCGCTTAAAGCAAAATGTTAAAACAAAAGCGCTTTTGCATTATTTGTAAGGCTTCTCCGGAGCCTGACACAAAAAAATGATGAAAATTGAAAGAGTAGGTACAAACTGCATGTCTTTTTAAGAAGCTTTTTAAAAGCGTAGGTGGGATTGTATCAGATTACTGTTAAGTTTAAAATTACCGCAAAGGTTGGTTCTGTAAGTAACAAATAGTTTTGGAATATCACCTATGCTAGTTTGGCGGGAAATTTGCGACACCCACTCCCTGAACCTTCTGAGGCATATACGGTATATGATGTACCCTTATGAAAGGGGGTCACTTTAAATCAGCCAAAAATGATGAAAAAATGATTTAAAAAAGCTCTCTTTCGAATACATTTTAAAACTCAACAATGTGAATCTGAAAATAGCACCCAAATTTTTTCTAAAAAAAAGGTTCAAATTTTATGACGAGTTGATTGGAAGGCGATTTTTCGCTTAAGTCTTACTTCCGAAGAAATAACTTTTGACTCCAATCTGGAGTTGAAATTTATAATTAGCCAGGATTTAAAAAAGTGTTTTGAGTACGATTTGCGAAAAAAATTAGCATCCTAGACATATCTGGAGCGGAAATTTTTTTTTGGGCGTGACTTTTGAAAATTTAATGATGTGGCGAGGTCTCAACTTTCCAACTTTTTTCAATTAAAATTTTGAAAGTTAAAATCCTTTTTCTTTCAATTTATTGGAAATTTTATATTAAAATGAAGTTCCCAAAATTATAGTTCAATTAGAATTTTATAAATCGGATGAACCGTTTTGATGGTGTGAGTGTGCAAATTGTACCCTCCTGAAAGGGTATTATGCCTCGGGGGAACTTTTTTTTCTATGCCTCGGTGGGTTTAGGGAGTAGTTGTCGCATTTCGAGCCTCGGACATCAAATTTTCCAAATTATCTCTAAAATGTTTTTTTCTGAAAATATGGACAAAAATAAGTTGACCAGATATCTTTTTATTTTCATTCGTCAAAAAAAAGTATTTTTATCGCGATTAGAAATTTTT
>SCLH01000512.1:0-20695 GCA_004367855.1 Oikopleura vanhoeffeni
AACAAAACTGATTAATCTGAAAGTTCAACCTAAGTAGTTGGTTTTTTGACCAAAAATCGAAATGGTGGAAACGCTAGGTATTGGGTCTAAAGTTCGGTTATCATTAAAGGGTAAACAATTCCTGAGGCGATATTCTACGCAATTTCAGGATTTTTAGCTGAAATACTTCTTGTCCAGAATCGTCAAATTTTTCAAGAGGACTTATTTTTACAATCATTTGACGCCCTTTCAAAAATTGTTGGTATTTTTCAAATTTTTTTGTCTAATATAACTGTACAAGCTTATCTTGACTTCAAATCGAAAATAAGCTCTTTTCACTTTGAGATTGCCGATTCTAGCCAGTCGATACAACCCCCTTAAACAGTTTTCCTTATTTTTTTGCGGTTTGTCAAAAAGTATAAACCCTTGAAGTTTCTTGATCAATAATTTGAAGTAATCAAAATTAACATCTAGGATCAAACCCCTAAAATAACTCAGAGGCGACTAACTCCTTGAAAATAACGACTAAGAACCGACTTCCACTTTAAATAATATTAATACTTTTTAAATTGACAAGTATTTAGGGGCATGGAAGGGGATGAGAAAAATTTTCCATCACTATTCCCACTTCATCCCCTTGGGGATGGGATGGGATAGGATGAAAAATTTTTTTTTGGGGGATTAGGGAATGGGGATGGAAAATTCCGGTCGGGCATCATCCCTTTTAAACCTGGCTTATGAGTCACTGAGAGTTAATAAGCGAGCAATTGTGAAGCGATGTTTCGATTTTTAAAAAAAGACTCACTTAGAATAGTTGGTGAAAAAGCGGTGGTGTTTTGGTCGTTCAGATCCGGTCAAGTTTCTGAGAAGAAGGCCTCTTGTTTTACGGCGTTCATAGTAAACCTGAAAGCTTTTTTCGCAGTACTCTAAAGTGTTGCATGAAAGGGTTAAGCTCTTTAGTGGTCACGAAAGCCGCTAGAGAGCAAACACGCGGGCCATGTGCAGGCTCAAAAACTTTTTTTTTGCTGGTTCATTAAAAAAACACGTTAATAGTGTACACTCGGGCATGCAAAAAACTTCTCGGAAAAGTCTATGGTTATTGTTTAAAAATATGGTCCGTTTGTTCCTGCGGACACCAACCTATTTTTAACCCAAACCCTAGCCTTTCTTCCAAGAAACACTTTGCGTCGTTTTAAACCGTATACCACTGGGACACGAGTTTACCTTAACCCTAGTTCTAATACTTTCAAGATAAGGATGATATCATGTAATAGTAAAATTATTCAGTGTTCACTCGGGGCATGGCAAAAACTTTTTGTCAACAAAAAACAAGGGTTGGGTGCAGACAGACAAAGGGTTCCTAAGGACCCTAAATTCTTTCCTCATCCCAACCCTATTTTTTTCCTGCAAAGAAGTTTTGCACGGTTTCATCCAGTGGTTATACTGGGCACGAGTTTCAAATTTTTTAAGAAAATGTTTTCCCATTTTGTACTTTTATTAATTAAAGCATAAATTATAGATTCTTTTTCAAAACACTAATAAATGCCAACCAGATATATTTTTGTGTGGATTTTGACCTCTCCAACAATGTGTGTTTCTTTTGATGAGTTTGAACTCAAGTTTAAAACTCAAAAATGTTTTTTTCGTTTAAAAAATGTTTTTTTTGTGCAAAAAAAATTTTTTTTTTGTTAAAAATTTTCTTCTTTGTTAAAAATGTTTTTGTTAAAAACTGTTTTTATTGTTAAGAAATGTTTTGTTTTGTTATAAAATATTTTGTTTTAAAAAACGTTTTTTTGTTAAAAAATGTTTTTTCTTGTTAAAAAATGTTTTTTTGTTAAAAAATGTTTTATTTGTTTTAAAAAAGTTTTTTTTTTGTTAAAAAATGTTTTTTTCTTAAAAAAATGTTTTTGTTAAAAAATGTTCTGTTAGAAAAATGTTTGGTAATAATTTTTTGTTAAAAAATGTTTTCCCCCGATTCACCCATTACTGTATGGGCCATACATGATATTTTTATATCAATTTTATCAAAAAAATAAACTTTATTTTTGCATGCAAATTGACATTGCAGAACCTTCTTTAAGTACCCAAAAAAGTTTTTGAAAAGTTCGAAAATATTTAGAAGATTAGGCACTGTATTGCGTCCTTTAAGGGAGTGGGCTTCGATAATAAGCTTCTTTTTTCACACATTTTCAAGTTTAAGTTTCTGGAAATGGCTTCAGAAATAATTGAATTTTTCCAATACGTTAAACAACGTTTAGGGAAGTTGCCAGTTACTATTCAGAGGATGATACTTTCAACTTACTCAAAAAAATGGGGTTTTTTAGCAGGCGTCCCTCAAAACTACTTGAAAAGCCTACTCTCATCCATTGTCATTCATTGGTTTTCTTGTTATTTTCGTAATTCAACTTCCAACAATATATATCCGCATTTCCGAGCGAAAGCCTTTTTTTCAAGATTTTGCCCCTAGGGGTAACAAAAAGCTTTATTTGGGAGCCTCACGCAAAGCCTAACTTTTCCTTTTTTTCCTTTGAAAATATATCAGAACAGTTTCAATTTGTGCAACAAATTTACCGCAAAGCCTGGATTAAGGGGTTGTGGGTGTAAATGTGGAATTGCTGCGGAAAAATAGCCTCTCTCCAGCAAAACTGGACTGGAAGGGTCGGTAACGTGGCAGATAAGAATAAATGAGAGAAAAAGTACGGGAGACTAAAACCTTCTTTGTCAACTGCCCCATGTAAAATTTTTAATTCTGGTGGAGGATGGCTCACCGGTGCCGGCATCGAAAAACTGGTAAAAATATTGTTTTCAATTCACGCAAAAATTGTTAAAATCTCGATTCATTTTGCTTTAAATTGAATTAACAAAGAATATTTCGATAAGTAAGACGTCTTCAATAATTACCATAAAAAAATAAACAAAAATTCTTCTTTGATTTTTAGACCGGTTAAAATGAAATCAGAAATTCTCTTTAAAAATCTAATAAGCTCGATCAATTTTGTTTTAAAATTGAATAAAACAGAAATGTATGAAACCTACGAATATTGTCATATCTTTACCATTAGCTCGGTTGAAAAATTATTCTTCTGTTTGTTTTTAATTAAGTAAAATAAGTTCATTGGTTTGAATTTCCTCAGCAGAGGTTTGTTGTCTTGGTGTTGTCATGGCGCGCTATACGCCGGTACAAAAATTTTCTTTAACGCTTGTTCATTTTACACCACAACCCCCTTAGGTCGAACGAGAGTTTTTCGATTTTTTACTCCAAAATCTCAGCGAAAGACTTGTGAAGTTTTTTGTTGCTGAAATTCTGAGCTATTAAACTTTCTAAACCTTTATTTGAAAAAATTTCAGAAAAATTACTGTGATAGTTTTAAAAAAACTCAGTGACCAAATTCTCTACAAAAAAAAGGGCAATCAAAAAAGTTATCTGAGAAATCTCAATCATCGTCCACATGCGATTTACTTATTTCAACCCCCGAAAAAACCGACTTTTCTCTGAAAAAACCCAAAAACAAAAAAAAACTTATGAGTTAAAAAACTTGGCAGAAATTTTCTACAAAAAAAAGTTTGTATCAAAAAGTATTATACGTGAAGCTGAGATATCGACGCCCCTCCTTAAGATCGATAAGTACTAACAAAAATAATACTTAACCCGTGCGAGCACAGTGCCCTATATATAGGCACAAGCATTACTAAAAATTCATTAAAAGCGCAAAAAGCACTGTGGGAATTGTCTCGTCCAATTACATTATTAAAGATTTTGTGGCGATTCCACAAAGCAGATTTATTTTTTTTTTAGCAATTTTTGTTCAAATATTACGGAGGGTGATTTTTGAATTTTTTTCTGAACTTTTACTTTTAAAAGAAAACAAAATGCCAGTTTGTAGGAAAGTGTCATTGTGCATGGTTGACACTCAAAACAAAGATTAAATTGGTATACAGGAAACAGATATTTTTTTTTTTCCGAAGTGATATTTCAAAGTTTCAATTTTAAGTTATTTCACGAAAATTTACTTAATCATTAAAAAATTAATTTAGAATTTAAAAATTGGTCCACAGAGTCACTTGATTAGTATATCGACCCTGAAATAATATCAGGAAGTGTACCATCTGCTTTTATATGGAAAAATAAACCATTTTAATGAAAAAATTGTGATTTTTCATCAAAATTTACACATATTTTTTAAATAACTTTTGATTGATCATTTCAAGATTCAATCGGAAGAAATGATGACGTAGGTCAGATCCTTGTGCATCCATTCGAAAGCAAAATAATTCGTGGAACACCAACTGTGAGCTTGTATCACGTGATATTTCTATACCTATGCTCTAATCAGTTAATTTTTTTTTTTTCATAAGGAACTTCAAATAATTATTTTTTTGCATCCACATTTGATTGGATTCCCAATGGGCTTTCTGCAATCAGCATTGAAAAATGCCTATATATAGGGCTCTGTTGCCTTGACGACTTTTTTTTCTGTGCTCACAGGGTAAGGATGTTTGAGTAAAAATAATTAACCCTCCATAACTATCAGTATAATCCACTGAAATAATGTTTGAAAACAATTTAAGCACAAAAACGTGGGTATTACCATTTTTTTAAAAAAGCCTATTTTTAACTTTAGAAAAAAATGTTAGGCGGAAAATTTTTATGAAATTACTAGGCATTATGTCACATATTATATGTTCTAAATGTTTGAAAAATTTTTTTGGATTTGACACAATATAATTATGAAAAATTTTCTGACAAAGTTTGTGAAATCAACACACCCCTATTTCAATTTTTCAAATTTTATATCGTTATAAGAGAGGTTTAAACGCCTACGCAATTTTTCATTAGGGCAAAATATATGGCTGTTAAAAAGGGCCGACGAAAAACACATTATATCGAGAAATGATATACCACCAAAAACGATTGTTCTAAAACTTAGTTTTATCAGTAGCTTACAACTAAGCTTCAAATTGTGAACTTTAAGCCTCATTTCTTTCATTTTGAAACCGAATTCTCTATTTTTCTTGATTTATTGGCAATGAAGCTCCGATTTTGTGAACTTCATACAAAATCTTATTAAATCGGTTTGTGACATAACACCTTCAACATTTCACTTCTAACTACTACAGCAAAATATTGCTTTGTGTTCTGTATAACCAAACTTACTGATTTTATGCAGCATTAGAATTAGTAAGTTTCTTAATTTGGCGCGGTACAACCCAAGATACCGTGGACGAAGGACACGGGGTTGGGAGCAGAGACGAAACTCTACTTGAGTTAATGTGGAGGGCAGAGGTTATTTTGCGCTCATTTAAAAGCGAGGGAGACATCTGCGCATGACTTGAATTTAAGCCTTATTTATTAAGTTAAATGCTCAAAATTGATATTTCGGATCATTTTTATTAAGTTTTTGTAAAGAATTTTTTTATTGAATATCTTTGAATATATTTTATTTACAGATGAGAATATAAAGCAGAATATAAATAGATTGAAAAACTTTTAAACGATTCTGATCAGAATTTTCTGAGTCGAATGTCTGTATCGGAATCAGCCTATACAACCGGAAAATGTTGTTTGCCCGATTCAAATGTTGCTTTGTTTTTATCGTTTTGGTCAAATTTCCGATAGTATGACAAGTTTTTAAACATTTTGAATTTGAGCTTCTTTATTCAAGATCAGAAAAAATTAGTAAATCTCAGATTAGATTTTTTGTCACGTTGACTTGGTGAAGGTCTTTTTTCTTGTTAAGTTTTCCTGACAATGCAGCGCTCGTGTAATTTTAAATAAGTACTTTAAAGCTCCTTAATTACTTGCAGGTGCTGTAGGGTTAATAAACCAGCACACGGCAGAACTTATTCAATTGTTTATTTATAGATTTCTAAACAATTTGTGCTTGTTTGTACAATAGCTGCATAAATTATTGGCGTCAAAAAAAATCGAAATTTCAGGGCTGAAATGGCGTTGGTTTTAAAAAATATTTGTTTAAATAATCGACAAAATTTTGAAATAAATTCTGAAAGATTTTCCTCAAGTTTATTTTTGTTCTTAGAAAAAATAATCTCAATTCTGC
Source organism: Oikopleura vanhoeffeni (assembly GCA_004367855.1). Classification (NCBI taxonomy): domain Eukaryota; kingdom Metazoa; phylum Chordata; class Appendicularia; order Copelata; family Oikopleuridae; genus Oikopleura; species Oikopleura vanhoeffeni. The sequence goes on from SCLH01000512.1 coordinate 6,039, forward strand.
TTTTATTTCAACTTGATTTCAAATTCAGAAAATTGAACCGCAAAAGAACTTTCAAATGTAAAAGTAATTGGCGGTTTGAATAAAATCACCGGAAACTTTTTTTTATAAATTTTTTGAATGTTTCTTATCAATGTACCGAACATAGCAAAATTCGATATCAGGCAAAAAACAAATTTTTGCCGCATTTATGAAAACCGATTTCAGCCGTCACAGTGAAAAAACCGGAATATTTTATGTTCTGTTTGAAATTTTTCATAATAAATTTTTTTGCAAACTCCAGAATTTTTCGAATATAACTGTTTGTCGACCGTTTGACCATAAGAAATTTCATAAATGGGTTAAGAAAAAAACTTTAGTGTTTGTAGATTATTTATACAAACACTGAAAATGTAAATTTGCTTAAAATCGAGATTACGACAACAGAAAAGTACCGTCGACCAAAAATATGTCGATGGTCAAAAAATTTTAAATTCCGATTCTAAAAAATGGGAATCAATATTTTTTGTTCGGTTTATTTAAATGAATGTAATTTAAAGGTTAAAGCAGTAAAATATTGGACAGGTGCAATATTTAAGAAAAGTTTGGGTCAACCTGACCCTCAGCTGCTCGGAATTTCTTTTTGAAAGGTATAATTTCGAGATTTTTTTTCGTTTTTGAGGTCGGATTTTTCTCCAAAATCGAGCACCACTTAAATCTCTCATTTACCCCATGCGTTTTCTGTGTGCTTGATTTTGGCAGGTTTTTTGGATTATTGGCGGATCGGGTTTGCTCATTACGAAAAGCACGTGCAAACTTCTCCTGGTCCAAACGGCACATTGTTTGTTGTAAGCCGAATTTCATTTGTGGCTGAGCATTTTCTTCAAAAATCATCCCATTCTAGCGTTCTTTTGGATATGGTAACTTTGTTCCAGGCAATAAGCGGAATGTTCATTTTTTACCGGTATCCGGTTTAACCGACCAATCGTCTGCAGATTTTTTCGTTTAATTTTTGGTTATCCAAAAATATTTCAGGACGGTTCTCTGGTTCTTTCACTTTTGATTAATTTTCGGATTCTTTAGCAGAATCGTCACGTGGCTTTTGACATTTTTTGGGATCGAAGTACATTACACTTAGATTTATTGATTTTTTTATTTATAGTTGAAATGTGGTTACTGAAATATTTCCGGCTTTCTTTGAAATGAAAACCCGCGAATATCTTTCTGGCCACTAGTCAAATGTAATAAAAATGGATTTTTTTCTTTTTCCATTTTCTGTATTTTAAATGGTCAAACACATACGGCATACTTGAGTGACGAGCCATTATCAAATTATAATTTATAAATAAGAAAAATGTCTTTATATCCTTTCAAATTTTATCTGGCGGATGTATTATATCAGACTGATATAAGGCCGTGAGAGAAATGTTTACAATAAAGCTTTTGTTTCTCTTAGTAATTATTGTCAATTAATTTTGCTTAATATCAGTTATTTGGATTTATGAGTTGAAAGTCCGCAGCGGCGCAGGTGAAAGTGGAAAATAAGTAAGTCATTCAATATCACTTCCCGCTCATTACTTTCGGGCAATACTTTTGCTGCCTCTCTCTGCTCCCTGCTCTGCTGCTCTCTCTGCTACCACCCGTGTTCTTCGGAGTTCCACGGTATCTTTGGGGCCGCACCGTAATTTGGCATTTGAGGCCTTAATATTTGCGAAATTTTAAAACGGATATCATACGGTATGATTCTTACCTGCAAAATTCTGACTCAAAAATAATTTTACTTCATTCGCAAATTTCTGAGATGATTTGAAAAAAATTCGAAAAGCTTAAAAAACGGGGGTATTCCGGTCCCTTAATTTGACAAATTCTCGATGAAATTGTCAACCAAAAAGGGATTTCAAGAAAATTACTCAGATTAGGAGACTTTGTAGAAATAGCCTTTAACTTGCAAAAAAAATATGCCAACATTTTTTGTATGACCACACTCCTTTCACCACATAAGCGACATAAGAGCCACCTAAGGCCAAAACGGAGAATCTTTCTTCTTCCCAGGTTTATTTTGGAATAAACTGAAATTTAAACATAAGCAGGTATAAAATTATTACTGTATAATTATATGCTATTCTTGAATATGGCCCTAGATTTTAAATTATTTAAAAATACTTTGTCTTTATTGAGGATTTTTTATTAATAAATAGACTTAAACTTCAGTATTTTAAGGGTAATCCCGGGATACCGTTATCCGTTCTACATTTTTCTGCAGTTATTATGCCAGAAAAATGCAGCCAAATCAATTGTTTTTGTTTTAAGCAATAAAAAACCCAAATGACAACAAAATTTTTTCGAAATTTTGCCGTTTTTTTCGATTTTTTTTCTAAGTATTTTTTCTCAAATTGTTCAAAAAATAACGTTTCTGTCAAATTTGACCGCCTGAGGACTTCAAATTTTGTCATGCCGTAAGCCAACTTTCTCTTCAGTGTTCCCTCAGCTTTCTTTTGAGCCTAACTTTTTAAAAAAATTCGAAGCATTTTTTTTCCGAATTTTTTTTACGTTGACCTTGACAAAATTCTATTTTGAGATGGGGGTCGAAATTAAAAAAACGCTTCCCACAGAAGTTTTATATTGTTTTTGAGCTTCCTTGTGCAAAATTTGAGTGAATTTTTGAAATACAACTCGGCGGAGATGGAATTTTCGATGGAAAATGTCTAAAAAAACGATGGTCTGATTCGTATATTCTAAGAAAAACTTAAAGCAATTTGGACAAAAACGCTTCCACAGAAATTGTATACTTATTATGCCAGGCTGTGTTAAATAAAGGTTTTTTTTAAATATAACTTCAGAGGGATAGAATTTCAATTTTGGCTTTTGGGGTTCTCCCTGTTTCGCTAATGTGTTCTGGGCAGTGTATTCATTGCAAAAAAGGTTTGACACATGTTTTTCGCAAGATGAGGCTGTTCTACACTTGCTAATCTGAATTATTCTTGAAGCCGTGTTGGGCTAATATTTATCGATAATATGTCAAATTAGGGACCGGGGACCCTTAAGAACTGACAGCAAAACGTTAATTGGAGAAAACATTTTTTAAGGAATTTCAAGGGTTTTTCACTTATCTTAAGCCTTTTTGAATGAAAAAACCAAGTGGTGTCCTTTTGGATATTCAAATGGCGGCGTTGAGTTTGTTGGATCTGTATTCAGTTCAATATGTCCGGAAAGCTTGTTCATTTTTTATGTGAATTAAAAAATGGGATTAATGTTTACTAGTCGATCTTTTTGTGATTTTTTTTCAGATACTGATTTGAGTTTTCCTTTTTCATTTAAGCGACATTTTTGAACATTATTAATGTTGGATTCAGAACATTGTTTATTTTGTTGATTTTTTTGCCATGAAGAACTATCCCGTGGTACTGACCCTTGTTTTTGAAGGAGGTCTTTTTAGATGAACATGAAATTTCCAGAATTTCCGATATGAGTTGCATTGTTTTATTGAGCAACTTCATCATAAATAGATTAAAGGTGATTTTGTTTGATTTTTAAAGAACTGGTAAAAGTTGGAGGGAAGGTTATCGGCCCCAAAGGTTTCGGTCCGCCGAAATTGTGTTGGAAATTTTAAAGGTCCCTCTTTTTTTTTTAAATTTTATTGCGCGTTTTGTGGTGAGATTTTTTTTTCTTAAAAATTAATATTTCCCGAGAAAAATGATAGTTAAGTCTTAAAAATTGCATTTTTTTACCAAAAAAGACGTTTTTTTGAGTCTTAAACTCGTCCAAAGATGCCCAAAGAAAAGTTATATTTTATTTCATAGAGATTTTATTTCATCAACCACGTTGGATGGCAATCAAGCCAAATTCAGGTGCCACTAGGTGCCGCGCGCGAAAATATTTTTTGAAAATTGGGATTCGTTTTTTTTCTAAGTTATTTCCAAAATTTGGTAGCGAAAAAAATAATCAGACAAAAATTTTTGCGGGCGGTTCAGGATTTTTTTATATTTTTTTAAATAACCTTAAATGCAGCCCTTGGATGGATTAAGGGGGCAGCAGCGATGTGGCAGATTGGTACATTTTTTCGGAGTGATTTATGAAAGAAAAAAATGTGAAAATTTTTCATTTTATTTTTCATCTTTAATAAAAGTGTTCATTCTTGCAAACGTTTATATTTTTAATTTCTCAACATACTAAAGTATCTGTAAAAATATCAAAAAACACTTTTCATTACAACTCCATTTCCAACTTGACCCGATGTTGGATTTTTTAAAGGCGATATTTATAAACTTCAGACATTTTCGGGTGTAATGCTCTAATTAGTGGGAGAATCATCATCCACATGAAAAAATTTCTTTAATATAAACTTTTTTTTCTATGAAAAATAAAGAAAAACAGCTTTTTAGGAAACAAATTGACCTTCAATTGAGTTTAAATATAAAAAAATGTCCTGACTTTTTAAAGTAAAGTCCCACACCCGCAATTTCATATATATTTTTAGAAAAAAATAAATTTTTTTATAAATTGCGTGCCAAATGGCACAAACCGGTGTCACAAGCAAGTGTTGTAAATTTCATTAGTACAGCAGGGTTTTCACAATTTATGCCAAAATGTCGTAAATTTCTCAAAAATTCTCAATTTTTGGAATTTAAAGTGCCGATCTCCCAAAATACTGAGCCGAAAAATTTTTATATAGTTTATCGGAATCTGGAGATTCAGGAGAACACTCCCGAAACCACTGTTTTGTAGTTTGATCAAGTCGATTTTCGACCAATGAGAAGCCCGGATTTTTGGAAATTTTTTTCTTGGTCTCTGAAAAATACTTTTTCATTTTTCCATAAATATCGTAGAATTGCAATGCTGAAAAACCTGTAACACCCTGGGCCGGTTCAACCGCAGCAAAATTCTTTCAACTGTATAAGAAGGCCAAAATTTTAAAATTGCATTTCTGAGATTTTTGGGGGTTTTGGGTCACTTGACCAAATAAATCCGCTCTGTGCTCAAAAAGGTTAAATGGCACTTTGAAAGGTAATTCTGTGTTTTTAAAGGCTCTTTTTTAATTCAGACTACCTTATCACTTGAAATTAAGTAAAACTTGATGATTTGCTATATGGTTCAACGGACCTCAGAGTACAAATCCTNAATATTTGAATGATACAAACAACGCAAGATATTAGCACCCAATCAAAACCGTTGATTTGCGGAATCAGGTTGAGAAAGGATCAACCAATCAAATGCTCAGATTTCGCATTTTTCAAATATTTAGGATTTGTACTCTGAGGTCCGGTAATCCATATATATCACTTACGCCAAATTTGGGTAGATTTAAATTATGCTAAAAGACCACAGTTGTTAGATCAAGGGTCAGACATAAAGCAAACGTCAGTCAAGAGTGAGTGCCGAAGCAAACATTACATTATTGCCCCAGTTTCTCCTTAGCATTATTGACTCTTACTAATGAAATTATCTGCTTACCAGTGTAAATTTGGTGCATTACTAATCATCATCGTTATTTGCAGAGTACTCAAATACAAAATTTTAGTACTTATGAAATCAGTAATGGTAAAAATGAAAAAAATATTATTACTTTTATATTATAATTGTTCAGCGCAAAATGTTCTGTTTCCCAGAGACCCTTTTAAGAATGCCTATAAACAAATCTTAACTTCTAGCGCTTCAATATTTAAGGTTGGATAGCCAAAAATCGAGAAAATCCTTGAGCATATTTTCGGCAAAATATCATCGGGCTTTCATTCTAAGAACTTTACTTAAATATCAAATATGATCAGATGAGAGTACATATCTCTTATTCATACTGTTCGGAATATCCCGGCCCAGTATAGTAAACGTTGTGTGTTTTTAGAAGTAGAGCCGTGATATTCCGGAAAGTTTGAATGAGGGATATATTGTCGAGAACAGGGGTCGGCACATCTGAATTTTTTTTTGGATCGGATTGGGATTGGATCGGTCGCCTCAAAATTTATTTGGATCGGGATCGGATTGGTTGCCTTAATTTTTTTTTGTATCGGATCGGGATCGGATCGGTGGACTCAAAACAAATTGGATCGGAATCGGATCGGTTGACTCAAAAAAATTTGGATCGGGATCGGATCGGAATTGAATCGGTTTTCATGAAAAATTGATTTCCGTACATTGTCAACCTCGAAAATAGTTTTTTATTTTTATGTATTTTAATTATTGGTTACAAAACTCAGAAAAACATTCTCATCACTACTAGGCGTAATAGCTGAGGAGTCACTCACTTGCTCACGAAAGCAATGGTCGTGGGTTCGAGTCCGTTAAATCGCATATGTTCTTTATTATATTCAATTTATGTGCGTAGTACAGTACTGAGTACAATTTCTACCGTACTTTTTCAATTGTGATTTGGTTCGAAACTGAAATGTTTTTTCCAAATAAAACTGATATTTGTTTAAAAATCGAAAAAACGTAAAATTTTCGAAACTGATTTTTNTCATTTGGGTTGTTTTTTGCGTTCAGAAGAAAAACAATTGCTTTGGTGCATTTTTATGACGAAAAATGGATCGGATCGGATCGGTCGCATTTTGAAAAGATTGGATTTGATCGGGATCGGATCGGAAACTGATCCGATCCAATTATGCCGACCCCTGGTGGAGAAAGTATGCCTAGATAGCTGGGGTTTAATTGCTTTATGCAATCCATGCGCAATTTGCCTTATTGCTTGTCCGAGTCCCATTATTTCTACCGAATAAATATTTTTATTACATACACGCCCGAAATTAGTAAAATTTCATGAAAAAATATTCTGTGACGAAAATCGGACTAACGTAATGAAATTTTCAAACTTTCGGCTATCCTAAAAATTTTCCGAATACATCATAAAATAAGAATATCCTATTTTTGATTTTAAATAATGTATTCAACGCTAAATGATAGGACTTGAGATAACTGGGAAGCAAAAACTTGACGACAATAATGCAAGGAAAAATTATCAAAAGTTATCAAAAAATGATCAAGGTCACATATACGTGTATTGTCAGCTAATGAATCTGATGCTTCGTAGCAGCTGGTGCTCGAATCAACTAATGTGGTCTTAGTGATTGTTAGTTGGGTATATAACATAAGCAAGGGTGCTGTGATAGAGTAGGATATCGCAGAAGGACTGGTTATGTGTTGTGTGTGCGGCGCTGGAAGGCAGCGAAGTGTCAAGAACAAAGGATTTATATACTGTTAGTTCAAACGGTCCTGTGAACGGACAAATTAATCTAGTTTAAGTTATTTTCTTGTGTGAGTAATTGTAAACATACCCGAACAAAATATGTTAAGCGGTTCGCGACTAAAAAGCATGAAGACCCAACAACGCGAAAAACACTCCGAAACGCAAAGTGTGATTATATGTTTTATCAAATCCTCTATCGAGAAGAGCCCTGCCAGTGTCACTTGTTTATCATTAGAGCTGTCATTCACTTTGAGCCAGTGTCAATCATAACCCGGATGTTTCGATCAATTGCAGAATCCCGCGAGTATGCACTCTTGCGCGACCATCTTATCAAATTTGATGGCAAGCTCAAAGCAAAAATGGATGAGACTTGGGCAAAGATCTTATCGATATGAGCCCCTCTGTTACTAAAAACCTAGGAAAATACACCAGATAGAGCTCGAAAAAAAATTGACTTTTACCTGTTTTTTGTTCGCTCTGGGGTGTCCTTGGTGTTTTTTAAACATATAAAACGGATTTGGGGCATTTTTGTTAGATAATACAGGCAGAAAAAACAGCCGTCCTGACCTCCCTTAAGGCCTGATATATATGTTTTATCTTGCAAATTAAGAAATATAAAGAATTTTGGCCGGAATCCAATTAAACTTTCGTCAGAAAACTGGAAGAATATCAATATGCTAGCCCAAAGCATCCTAAATCAATTACTTTTGATATCAACTTCACCTAAAACTCACACAGTACAAAAAATATTTTATTGATTTAAAAAATATATGTTTTCTTTAAGTGACACAAAATTGACACAAAATTTGAATGACATTTTAAAATTTTGTTCCTACACGTTAATAAAGTTTTGTAGAAGTACCAGCCAATTTTGATCATTTTTAAGTACACCTGAATGCGTTGCTGCATTGGCACAGTGGAATGCATGAGCATCCACAAGTGGTGTGCCTGAAGCAATCAAAATTTGACTTCTTTGGCGAAGAAAACGTAAGTAATATGGCATATTGACTTTACTGCCGCTCAAAATAAACCCCTTGAATATGCTACACAATGAAATGGAAATTGATCAATTACGATCCATTCTTGTAGGAAAGTCCGAGGAACTGCACATTTTGAGGCAATTTAGAAAAAACTGGTAGATTTCAATTTTTGAATTTCAGGTCTTAACTCGAGGATCACGATTTGGACAAAAATTTTTGGCTCAGGTATCGTATCAGTTTTAATTAGCACCATAAATCTTAGGTATACTGTTATGAAACCGATTTATAATTATGGTCATTATTGACATTTGAGCGCGAGAGCACAAACTACTGAATTTTGAATTAGAAAAATTAATAATCACAAATAAGTTCGATTTTCTTTGATTTTGTTCGATAATAATTTGACGAAGGCTGAAACCAGCAGCGAAGCTCATTTTGGCAGTGGTTATAGTTAAAATAATAATAAAATTTTTACATATTTGAATTAAGACGCATAAAGTGTGATACTGCTTTTTGATTACTTCCATGATTTTCTCGATTTAGTTTTTTCAGTCTTTTGCGAAAATAGTTAACAAGATACAAGTTATTGTTGAAAACAATTACCTAAAAATATTTTCTTCAAATAAGCAACGGTTGCTTAGCAATCCTTCCCGGGAGGAATTTTTCACAGATCGTAACCGTTCTCTCAAGTTGAGCGTTTCAACTGGGTTTCCCAAAAAATTCAGCGATATTGCCAATATCATATTTGGGCACTTTCGTCGATATGGGAACGAAAATAATGGTCGTCGTTACAAAATAAGAACGCGTGAGCGTTCGAAATAACGTCATAATTTAAAATTGTTTTGAATTTCATAAAAGGTTTAACAATAGTTCCAAAAAAAGTATAAAACAAAATGTGTAGAAACTTCATGAAACAGAATAAGATAAAAATTCAAAAAGTAGAATCGGGAAATTCAATCTTGAAATATGACTTTATTCATGACGCACAGTTATTTTCAATAAAACCCGACAAAACCTACGCAATTTCGGAGATATTGGCTATTTTGGCGATATTTATGACCACTGGCAAAAATTAAGCTGAAAATCGTGAATTTGCGTATGTTTTCTTTTCTTTGGCAAGTTCGGCGATATATGGCAGTTGATAACGGGCCTCCAACTGTAATTAATATTTAAAATTATTATTTTGTAGATATGGCAACACGCCTGGACTTTTGAACACAAAAACAGGATTCAGAGCATTAAGTTTTGGGCTGATCGATCAATGTCGGGCGAGTGAACGATTTGATTATATGGGGAATTTGCATTTAATAAAGGAGGACTATCTTTCAGTGGAAAATTTATTTGACTATGGTATTCTTTCAATGATAAACAAACATGGTGTTGAATTTGTTCAGGTAATTTTGAACTGATTATTTCAAATCAAAATTGTAATACTATTATTATAAGGAGACCATAATGTTAACAATCATATTAACTGGTGCCCAATATGAATAGGCAAATGGCAAGAGTTTGAAAAAAGTTCTCTCAAACTCTCAAGTCANCGTCCCTCCTACTTAAAAACACACTACGTTTGCTGATCAGGGACGAGATATTGACACAAGTGTGATAAAGAGATATGAAATTTGGAAATTTAAACTCTCTGATGTCAAAATGACCGAAAAGTTTGAAATGACCAATTGCCGATTGGCAATCGGTCATTTAGTTTGAAATTAAAATGGCAATAATTTGGATTTATGCCAAATGTGCTAATAGAAATAAAATGAGAGCTGACAGGGTTTCGCAGACTAAATTGCGAGATTTTATTGTCGCGGTTAACTAAATTTAGGAATAAAAATAAACTTTAAATTTCTTCTAGAGATTAAACACTACCACCTTATCGAAATTGAAGACGCTTCTGGTGTGCTGAAATAAAAAAGTCAGTATTAGCGGCATTCTAAAAAAAAGCATTTCAGCTGGAAGATTACCTTTTTACTTTACTTTCAAAACTATATTTCAGAGGCAATGTTATCTCGCTCACTGCGCTTTCCAGATACGAAGAAGAGGGCATTTGCATGGTTGGACTGCACAATTGCGGACGCTCCACATTTTTCTAATACTGACAACATCACCGAGGAAATATGTATATCGCAGAAATCTTGCTCCTCCGGCAGAGGTCATGGATTGTGGGAACTTCAAAGATATTCTGCCGGTATCTTTATCTTACTAGTCCGGACAGGAGTTGGTGTTCTTTGGGTTCTGAAACAAGGTTTCGCACCCAACCCACAGATGTACAACAGGGAAGTTTTAAATAAAAGCGTTTTTTGAACCAGGAGATCGGTCTCCTTACGAAACAGATTCGCATTTTAATGCTACTTTGAGCGACTTTCTTCTTGAGCGCGATCGGGGAAAAACAATTGCAAGCGACCATAAATGGAAACAAATTAAGATCGCGTAATCTTCTTTAGGATTGGCAAGCACAAGTTGAACATGTCTCTGATATCTAATCGTTTCACTGAAACATGTTACTTGTTGGTTTTTGAATTTCATTATGCTTTTGCTTGTCCGGGCTCTATATGTCCAATCCAGAATGAACCGAAGACAAGATAATTAACCTCCTATTTTTTGGTTCGCTCTACAACCCTATAAATTGAAAACATCAAAAAGTAGTAAGTTATACACGCCTGTGAGTTTTCTCGTTACTGCGTTGTGTTTATTCCCCAAAAACTGAACCAAATCGAGATACAGGTATTTTCGCGATATATGACCAATCCACCACCGGGTATTTTTGCGGAATAAATAACTTCGTAAGACGTAGATAATCAGGCTCGTAGTTTTCTCAGATGAATGGTTTTTTTAATTGAATTTTGTATGGACTTATTTTTGGTACAGAATGCCCGCATACGGTCATCGGCAAAGCCCTAGTGTTGGGTAGCACTCCAGTAGGGTCATACACAGGAGGCCTATTTCAAAAACCAAACCCTCAATCACTAACTTCTTTTCAAGGTTAAACTTGCCCAAAAAACAAATTCCGACCATGCGAAATTTGTTTTTTGGAGACACTTAGTGATCACATTCTGAAAATATTGAACAAACGCTTTTTCGCTTTGGTTAGCCACTTTTACGTATTTACTTTCTCTTTTGTTTTGTGAAGATTAAGCGAATCGGCGGCCAAAAGAAAACCGGTTAACTTTATAGTCACAAAGACAAAATTTGGTCATTTGAAAGAATTTCGTATGAAGAAACAGCTTAACGCCGTGCTGACGCCACAAACCTATATAATAGAGGTGAGCTAGCAGTATTTAAAAGTTCATCTAAAATATGCAAAAAAAAAAACCATCGCGTAGAATTGTCCTCCGTTCCGCAATACATTATGAAGCCAATTTTTGCAAAGGAATTTCAAAAATAAGTGACTTATTTTATTGTTCTTGGAATCTTTGTTCAAATTTACGGAGGGTTGATTTTTTTGAGATTTTTTCCAATCTTTTACCTCTACAAAAATTAAATGCGAAACCTATTGCTCAATCTAAAATTTGAAAATAGCCGTTTTAGGAAAGTGGTTTTGTCGCATGGTTGACACCTCAAAAAAAGATTAATTGGTATCAGGCAACAAGATATTTTTATTCAAAAAGTGATGATTTTCCAAATTTTCAAGTTCTTAAGGTATTTCACCGAAAATTTATTTCTTAATTATTAAAAAATTTAATTTCGAGCAAGAGTAATATTGGTCCACAGTCACTTGTTAGTGATAATCGATCCCAGAAATAATATCACGAAGTCGTACCTTATCTGCTTTTATACGGGGAATAACCAATTTTTCATGAAAAATTGTGATTTCTTTCAATCCCCAGAATTTAAACCTAATTTAAAAAATAAATTTTTGATTGATTATAACTATAAATCAATCAGCAAAAAACCCCAAGACATACGGTCAGACTCATTGTGCATCAAATGTCCAATAACAAATAATTTGTGAACACCACTATGAGCTTGTATCACCTGATATGCTGTCCCTTGCTCTTATCAGTAAAATTTTCTAAGAACTAAAAATCAAAATTCTAGAATATCAAGATGGGTTGGATGCAAAAATATATCGTTTGAACGTTCTTATGCAAAAACAAATGAAACTCTAAACTACCTTGGGCTTTTCTGTAAACTAGGCGGTTGAACAGTCACCTATATCATAGGTGGGGTCGGTGCTTGGCGGAACTTTTTTTCTCTCTTCGCTGCTACACGCGTCGGGTTACAAGGAATCCTTAATAAGGAATCCCTTAATAAGGATGTCGGGCACGCTATTGGGCCTTTTTTTACACATTTCAGTGAGTTCTGAAGACCTGGCTTCAGAAATTTTTTTTTCCTTCATACGTGCTACACTCTTAAGAAGGTGCCGCTCACTATTCAGAGGCATCTGAGTACTTACACCTACGCTCCAGTAAATGGTTTTTAGTAGGTCCCTAAAAGTACTAAAAAGCCTATCCTCATATCATTCCTCATACCTTTTCTTGTTATTTGGATTCAACTCCTTCCAGATTAATCGCGCATTCGGGCGGGGTTTTTTCAAATGTTGCCCAGTTGGTCAAAACAGCGTATTTGGGAGCCTCGCAAAGCCTACTCCTCTCCTTGAATATAGAGAGAATTTCATTTGCGTATCAAATTACCGCAAGCCTGATATAAGGTCGAGGGGTGTGGTTTTTCTGATTTTTGTTTCCTGGTCGCAGGCGACTGTGATTTTTTAGTTTTGGTGAAATTGACTGAAAATATATTTTCTAAACCTATTTTTTTTTTGAAAATTAAAAATTTTAGCATCGACTGGCTTTAAAAACTCAGTGGACCAATTCTCTAACAAAAATGGGCATCAAAAAGTTTTCTGAGAAGATCCTCAATTATCGTGTCCCACATCCTTAAATGCAAATTGATATTGATGGGCCATGTTTTGTCTGATTTTTTTTTAAAGTCACCTACTTCAAATTTTACAGCCTATCTTATAGGCAAGTTTTACGTTTGCGATAGAATGCGATGCCACCTTTTGAGTACTCTTACCGCAATTATCAATTTAAAAGGCCATACCCTTTTCCCAACCTTAGTCCATCTTACAATGCTTGCTATCACTATAGCGCGTTTTCGAATCCAACTAGCCATTCACAAGCTTTGGGAATCGAGTTGTGTCATATAACACTGAAAAACGAGGATAATGAAACAAAAATAAACGACAGAATTTATTCGAATCTAAGCTGGGTAAAAAACATTCAAGAAATCAAAAATTGGGAAATGTTCGAATTTATTGTTTCATATCTATAGTTCATCCAGAAAACATTTCCAGAATGCGCTCAAGCTTGTAAAAGGAATGCATCCCAAAGGATTTTAATATCCATCTCCATTACTTTACTATCTTTTGCTTAACCACAAAAGAGGATGGAACACCACGCAAAACCCATAACCTTTACAGCTGGGTATGCATTATCAAGTTTTTGATGAGAGGATGTTTATGAGCGTCTCAAGCCTAAAGATGGAAAATCTAGACTTAATTGTTTTTGTGTGGGCAGATAAGTTATTAATTTTTTCATATAAATATACCATTTAATAACTCAGTATTGTTCTGAGCGAATAATTGTGTCGTCAAAATTTTACCACTTACTGAAAATAAGAGATAATAGATCAGAGTTTTGTTGAAAAACGGATAACATCGAAATCATATCCTTTTCCCAAACGAAGTGTATCTCAACATAGCGCTAACCTACTGGGCGTGTTCATTAAACGGTCCCAATATCAAAGCACTATTAGCTATTATCTACCCAAAGACCTCAATATGACACATTCTTTCGATAACATCATAAACTCAATTCGAAAAGATTCTGGATGATCAATTCATTAGGTTAGAGCAGGCAATTGTGAAGACAATATAATACAATCTTGAGGAAAATTATTTTAAAACAAACAGTATGTAATAAATCTGACAAGCATGTAGGGAGTTAACGGAATGTGGTTGACTTAATTGGACATTTAAAGGGGAAACCGTATGGTTGAGGCATTTATCATCCGTGCGCCAATTTTGCAGGTAAGGTAATAAAAAAGAAGAAGACTTTTTGGTATATTTGATGCAATAAATTCAATTTATTTACATTTTTTATTTTAAGGTTAGTGGGATCCGTACACGCGATAACGGTGAGTTCCTCATTATTAAGATCACTTCGGTTAGGAATTGGTATTTTTTACTATATATTATTTCTCAACTTACATTTATTGATATTTCTTGCATGGAAACAGCTTTTATCCATTATAATCGTTACACTTTGTAAGTATCCAGTAATTGCGTTTTATGACAAATAAAGTCCAGCAAGACAGAATAGATAAATGCTATAAATACTTGAGATTTCACCCTGTAAAGAGGTTTCACTGGTTTGCGAATAAAAGAAATGCAGAGTAAGTACATCCGATGATCGTTGAACCATAAGCCTTTTGTGAAAGTTGAAAATCCAATATTTTGAAGTTTTTTATTTTGATTATTTATGATTTGGAGGCAACCCACCAAAAATTTTTTTAATGCTGTG
>SCLH01000512.1:25268-40525 GCA_004367855.1 Oikopleura vanhoeffeni
TAAGCGAGAAAATCCTTTGAGCATGATTTTCGCGCAATATCATCGGGCTCATCTAAGAAATCTTCACTTAAAATCAAATATGATCATTATAAGAGTATCATATCTCTTATTCATACTGTCCGATATTCCCGGCCCAGTATATAAACGTACTGTTGTTTTAAATAGGCCGTAATTATCCGGAAAAGTTTGAATGAGGGATATATGTTCGATACAGGGTCGCACATCTGAATTTTTTTAGGGATCGACTCGGATCGGTCGCCTCAAAATTTATTGGACGATTGGTTGCCTCAATTTTTTTTTGGCGGATCGGATCAGATCGTTGACTCAAAAAAAAAGGGATCGGAATCGATCGTTGACTCAAAATAATTGGATCGGTTTTCTATGAAAAGTTGATCCGACATTGTTAACTCGAATAATAGTTTTTTATGTTTTTGTATTTTAATTATTGTACAAAAAACTCAGAAAAAACAATTCTCATCACTACTAGGTGTAAAGCTCGAGGAGTCACTCACTTTCACTGAAGCAATGGTCGTAGGTTTCGAGCCGTTAAATGCATATTTTTTTATTATTATCAATTTATGTGCGTAGACAGTACTGAGTACAATTGTCGACCTGTACTTTTTTCAATTGTGATTTGTTCGAACTGAAAACTGTTTTTCCAAGTAAAACTGATATTTGAGTTTACAAATCGAAAAGTAAGTTAAAAATTTTCGAAACTGATTTTTGTCATTTTGGCTTGTTTGCTTTCAGAAGAAAACAATTGCTTTGGTGCATGTTTTATGACGAAAAAAGGATGCGGATCGGTCGAACATTTTAAAAGATTGATTTGATCGGGATCGGATCGGAAACCGAATCCGATCCAATTATGACCACCCTAGGTGGAGAAGTATGCCTAGAGACTGGGTTTTAAATGAATCCCATGCGCAATTGCCTTATGCTTTCGCCATATATTTCTAACCGAAAATATTATAAATAACGAAATTGAAAAATCATGAAAACAAAATCTCGAGAAATCGGCTAACATAACTAAATTTTTCAAAACTTTTCGCTATCGAAATTTTCCGAAAGTACATGTCCAAAAATTAGAATATCCTATTTTGATTTTAATATGTATTTCAAAAGCTAAATGTGACTTGTAGTAACGGGAAAAAAAACTTGACGGATATAAGCAAGGAAAATTATCAAAAATGCTAAATATGATATGTGACATATCATAGGTCACATATCCGTTATTCAACCTCATGAAGTCTATCTCTACATCGGGTGCGTCAATCCAACTAATTTGTCTTAGTGATTGTGTTGATAATAGCAAGGCTGCTTAATCTTAGGAGCGCCCAATCTTTGATGTGCGTAATCACTAAGCACGCAGTTAGCACAAATCACTGAGAACAACATAAGTGGCGATTTCAACAGCGCGCTAAGAGAATTAACCCATTTCAAAGATTCACGAAGGTAAGAAAAAGGATATGATGATTTCAACAAAACCAATTATCAGTTTTAATACTTTGAACTAACCGACAAAAAAATAGTCAAGATCAAGTTGATTTTTTATTCAAATCCCATATCGAAATCCGCCCAGTGTCATTTATCTTGAGCGTCATCACTTTGAGCCAGTTCCAATCATAATACCGGATTTCGACTCATTCTAAGAATCCCGCGATTTATTTCCACTTTATCAAATTGATGACGCTCAAGATAAAAATGAGACTTGGCAGTATCTCGATATACCCTTGTTACTAAAATACTTAGAAAAGACACAGAAGAGCTCGAAAAAAAATGACCTAATTCTTTCATTGGTTGTTGTTGCTTCTTAACAACATATAAAACGATTTGGCATTTGTTAGATAATACAGGCAGAAAAAAACAGCCTTCCTGACCTCCCTTAGGCCTGAGAATATGTTTTACATCTTGCAAATTAAAAATATAAAGAAAATTTCGGCCGGAATCAAATTAACACTTTCGTCAGTAAAACTGGAGAATATCAATTATGCTAGCCCAAGCATCCTAAATCAATACTTTTGTATCACTCCAACCTAAACCACACAGTACATAAAATAATATTATTAATTTAAAAAATATATGTTTTCTTTAAGTGACACAAAATTGAATGATATTTTTAAAATTTTTCTACACGTTTATAAGTTTGTGTAGAATACCAGGCCATTTTTATCATTTTAAGTACCAACCTGAATGCGTTGCTGCATTGGCACAGTGGGAATGATGACATCACAAGTGGATGCTAAGCAATCAAAATGTGTGATTCCTTTGGCGAAAGAATAAACGTTAAGTTAAATAATGGCATATGACTTTAACTACACCAGCCCGCCAAAATAAACCTCCATTTGAATATGTCTACAACAATGTAATGAAGATTACAATTTACGATTCCATTCTTTGTGGAACAAGTTCCTGAGAAGACTGCCACATTTTTTTGAGCCTAATTTAGAAACAAACTGGTAGATTTCAAATTTTTTGAATTTCAAGGTCCTTAACCTCGAGATCACGATTTTGACAAAAATTTTGTGAGCTCAAGTCAGTCCGTATCAAGTTTTAATTAGCACCCACATAAATCTTAGTATAACTTGTTACGAAACCGATATTATAAATTAATGTCAAATTATTGACCATGTTGAGCGCGAGAGCACACAACATTATGAATTTTGACAATTAAAACAATTTAATAATCACACAATAATGTTCGATTTTCCTTTTGTATTTTTCGAAATAATTTTTACGAAGGCCCACTGAAACTGCCCAAGCTACAGTTTCAGTGTATAGTTAAATCATAAATTATATTTATATAATAAAAATACTTACATAATTTGAATTAAGACGCATAAAAGTGTGAATACTGCTTTTTGATTACTTCTAGGTTATTTCTCGAATTATTTATTCAGGTCTTTTTGCAGAAATCCATTAAAAGTAAGTATGTTGAAAACATTACTAAAAAATATTTCTTTCAAATAGCAAGCCGTTGCATTAGCAATCCTTACCCGGGAGGAATTTTTCACAGATCCGTAACCGTCTCTCAGGTTGAGACGTTTCACACTGGGTTCATTACATCTATGCAATATCAATGACTTTCGTCGATATTGGGAACCGAAAATATCGGTCTCTGTACAATAAGAACGCGGAAGCGTTCGAAATAACGTCATAATTTAAAATTGTCTTGAATTCATAACAAAGTTGTAACACATAGATTTCCAAAAAGTTATCAAAACAAATGTGTAAAGACTTCAATAAACAGAATAAGATAAACATTCAAAAAGTAGAATTCGGAGAATTCAATCTTGAAAGTATGACTTTTTCATGACGCACAGTTATTTTCAATAAAACCGACACACCTCGCAATTTCCGGACGATATTGCTTATTTCGGCTGATATTTATGCAGCACTTGGCAAAAATTAAGCTCGAAATCGGAAATTGCGTATCATGTTTTCTTTTGCAGTTCGGCTACTAATATATGGCAGTGATAACGGGCGTCCCTACTGTAATTATATTAAATTATTATTTTGTAGATTATGCAACACGCCTGGACTTTTGACACAAAACAGGATTCCAGACATTAAGTTTTGGCTGATGCGATCAATGTCGGGCGAGTGAACATTTTGATGATAATTGGGAATTTCGTTTATAAAGGAGGGATATTCATGAAAATTTATTTGACTATGTATTCTTTCAATGATAACAACATGGTGTAGCATTATTGATGTTCAGTAATTTGAACTGCAGTTTTTACATTTCAAATAAACTCTCGAACACTACTTTAATATGGAGGGGTCCCCATATTGTCCTACACCATCACATTGGGTAGTTCCTAACTGGGCCTAAACTAGTTGGGGGGTTCCCATATATCGTGCGCCAACAGTTTTTTGAATGATCAAATATGCAACGTGATATTGAATGCATCAGAGGAATTCGTGATTATGATGTATTTCATGATAAAAAACAGTGAATTGTAGGAATTTCTTTTCATATTTCTTATATAGAACCTATGACATCATATACTGTCCAGTATGGTCAATGGGAGCGTTTAATGTTCAACCTCAGTCATTATAAAAGATAAGTTTTTTTATGAACCACTCTAAAATATCCAAAAGTTTTTTGCAATTACTTGAAAGATGAAACACGGAAGCAATTTTCTAATCTTTAACCCCTGAGATCAGAAAAATAGTATCCGCAATGCACCAGCCCAATATCGGCTCTACTTTGGACGGTATTACAGGAATAGCTCAAGGTAGATGAAGCCCGCAATTAGTCTGCAATAGGAAGTTGAAAATTATATTTTGCATCCATCAGCTTAAAATCTAAATTTTTATTTTTAGTTCTAGATAATATAGTTGTAAACTCAAGTGTAGCATATCAGTTGATACGGTGCTCATCGTAGTCAAGTATATCAATATACGTGATCAATGATAGGTGGACATTTTTGATTGATTAAATTAATTTTATAATAATAATTTTTTCATGGAATCTTGAATCAAAAATTTGAAATTAACTTCCAAATAATAAATTCATTTCCAAGATACGAATTATATTTTATGTTTAGTGTTTGTGCAATGACAAAACACTTTCCTAAAACTGGCTTATCCAAATTTGTGAGAAATAATTTTTTCGGAAGTAAAACTCGGCGAAAAATCTAAAAAAAATCACTCCCCGTAATATTCGAACCAAATATCTCAATAAAAATTGAGTATTTTATTCGGAATCACCCCACAATTCTTTATAATGATTCGGAAGTAAGAAGATTCTGTGACAATTTACTTTGTGCTCATTGAGAATGTTTTAGGCTAGCTTGAGCCGATATATCGCTCCCGGTGATTCTAAGGTTAAGGGTGTGGGTGACAAATAATTAGAGTTGATGAAAGCTTTTTGTTGATCCTATTTGTGTAGAGAATCTCTTGTTTATTGTAGTTTGTAGGATTTTGTCTTATTTTTGGATTTTTTACTGTAAATGATCAGTGTGATTTTCTCGCTATTTTGAAAGGTTGGCATGAAAATTTGTCACTCTAGCACAGCTTTTTTCTATCTAGAAATATCGAGTCGGAATTTAAATTGTTCTAAAACTGGAATCACTGAAAAACTTGTCAATTTTTAATGCCCTGATGATGCGAATACGAAAGCGTTGAAATTGACTTTAAATTATTAAAGTTTGGTAATTTCTGTTGTCTACAATTGCACCCTTATAATGTAATGCAAGTCTACACCCTTGACTCGGGCTGTTCCAAAAATGAGAAACTTGTTCCTTGAAAGACAAGACAAATGGATATTTACAAGAATGGATAAGATAGTACCTGAGGTCATACCGCGGACAATATTTAATGGTTACCTTTTCAACTTGGTTGAAGTATATCCTACGTATTTAATTCTACGAACAAAGTAGTAATATCTCTTTCTCACCTTTTTGAAAATACCGTCCCTGCCCTACTTAAAAACACACTACGTTTTGCTAATCAGGGACGAGGATATTTGGACACAAGTGGTGATAAAGGATATGAAATTTGGAAATTTAAACTCTCTGTGTCAAAATGAACCAGAAGTTTTGAATGACCAAATTGCCGATTGGCAAATCGGTCATTTAGTTTGAAATTAAATGCATAATTGGATTTTGAATGTGCTATAAAAATAAAATAAGAGCGTACAGCGTTTCGCAGACAAATTGCGATATTTTATTATGGTCCGGTTAACTAAATTTACGAATAAAATAAACTTTAAATTTCTTCTAGAGATTAAACACTACCATTATTGAAATTGAAACGCTTGTGTGCTGAAATAAAAAGTAGTGAGGCATTTAAAAAAACATTATCAGCCTGAAGTACTTTCTAAATTACTGTCAAATATATTTAAGGAATGTTATGTCATGGCGCTTCAGATGACGAAGAAGAGGCATATTGCATGTTGGACTGACAATTGCGGACTCACTTATTTGTTAATACTGAAAATCACGAGAATATGTTATCCAGAAAATTGCTCTCCGGCAGAGTCATGATTGTGACTTGCAAATAGTTCTGGCGGATCTTAGTCACCAAGTGGAATGAGTGGTGTTGCGTTCTGAACACGTTTCGCACCACCAACAATGTCCAAAACAGGAATTCAAAATAAAGCTTTTTGAAGAGAATCGGATCCTTAGACAACAGATTCGCATTTTATGCTACTTTGGCGCTTTCTTACACATCGACAAACATATTGCAACACATAATGGAACAATAAATCTGGTAATTTCTTAGATTGCAGCACAAGTTGACATGCTGTGATATTTTAATCGTTAAAACTGAAAACTTACTTGTTTGAGTTTGAATTTCATATGGGCTTTGCTTGGTCCGGGTCTTAGTCCAATTCAAATGACGAGAAAGGATAATTCCTCCTATTTTTGTTCGCTCTAACCTAGTAAACCTTGAAAAACTCAACAAATAAGTAGTTATACAGCCCTGATTTTCTCGGTTTACTGCGTTTTGTTTATTCCGCAAAATGAACAATCAGAATCAGGTATTCCGATATTGACCAACACACCGGGTAATTTTGCGGATAAAATTAACTCGTACGAGATAACTCAGGCTGTAGTTTCAGATGAATGGTTTTATTTAATTGATTTTGTATGGTACTTATTTTCTTGGTCAGAAATGCCCGCATATCGGTATTGGCCAACCCTAGTTGTAATGACTCCAGTATGATCATACCAGCGAGCCTATTTTCAAACCAAACCCCTCATTCACTAATTCTTAAGTTATAACTTCTCAAAACAAAAAAATTCCGACCATGAAAATTTGTTTTTGGAGACACTTAGTATCACATTTGAAGTATTGAAAAAAACTTTTTCTGGCTTTGTTAGCCATTTTTAGCGTAATATTTTTTTTTTGTTAAGTATAAGGATGGCGCCAGCAAAATACGTTAACTTTATATGCACAAACAAATTTGGTCATTATTGAATAATTTCATGAAAACAAGGATCCTATAAGAATATAGATGTCGGGCACGATAATGGGCTCTTTTTTACATATTTCAAGTGACGTTTCTGAGAACCTGGCTTCAGGAAACAGTATTTTTTGCCAAATACGTAGTACAACTCTAGAAGAAGGTGCCATCTATTCAAGACTCCTGATACTGTTAACCTACGCTCAAGCAAACCATGGTTTTTTTAGTAGGCGTCCCTAAAGCCTAAAAAGCCTACTCCTCATCATTCCTCATCACTTTTCTGTTATTTGCGATTCAACTTCCAATTATAAAGCGCATCCGGGAGCTCGAAAGTTTTTTCAAGAAATGGTTTGCCCCCTAGTGGTCAAAACAGCGTATTTGGGAGCATCACGCAAAAGCCGTAACTCCTCGTGAAAATATGTAGAGAAATATTTCAATTTGTTATCAAATTCACTGCAAAGCTGATTAAGGTCCGAGCGGATAGTGTGTTTTGATTTTTGTCTATCGCAGGAAACGACTGGAATTTACTGGTAATGATAACTATAAATTTTCTAAAACCTACTTTTTTTGAAAAAATTGCAAAATTAGAGAAAATCCGTACGCTTGAAAAATACAGTGGAAAATTTTCTCACAAACATGGGCAATCAAAAAAGTTTCTGAGAAATCTCAATTATCGTGTCCCCAATCCTTCAAAATCAATTGAATTGATTGGCATGTTTTTTGTGAATTTTTTAAAGTCACCTACTTCAAATTTTACGGCTATTCTTATAGGCAAGATTTACGTTGCGATAGAATGCGATGCCGAACCTTTTGCGTACTCTTCCGCAATATCAATTTAAAAGCCAAGCTCTTTCCAACCTTAGTTCATCTTCATGCTTGCTATCACTTATAGTGTCTAGGCGTTTTGAATCCAACTTAATTGTCTTAAGTGATTGTTTTAACTTATTACACACCGAATCACTATTGCAGTACCCAATTCAAGCACCTTGGCTTATAATAGCGAGCACACGCTAAAGAGGATTAGCAACACTTTTTGAGATTGACTGAGGTTGAAAAAAGACTTAAGGTCACGGCATTAAAATGTGTGGCAAATAATAAATAATCAAAATAAAAAATCTTTGAAATTGATTTTCAACTTTCACAAAAGGCTTATGGGTTCAACATGCATCGATGTAGCTTAATCTGCATTTTTCTTTTATTCGAAAACCAGTGAAACCTTTCAGAGGTGAAAATCTCAAGTATTTATAGCATTATCTACTTATCTGTCTTGTGGACGTTATTTTCATAAACGCAAGTTTACTGGATACTTACAAAGTGTACGATTATAAAATGGATAAAGCTGTTTCCATACAAAGAATATATCAATTAAAAGTAATGTTGAGAATAATATATAGTAAAATACCAATATCCTTTTCCAACCCGAAGGCATTCTTAAGGTTCCCCTGCTCCCTACATTTTCTGCATTATTATGTCATAAAAAGGCACCAAATCAAATTGTTTATGTTTTGAACGCATAAACAACCCAAATGACAACAAAAATTTTCGAAAACATTTTGCGGTTTTCGATTTTTTCTAAGTATTTTTCTTCAAATATGTTCAAAATTAACGTTTGTGTCAACTTGTTGACCACTAAAACTTCAAAATATCTGGTTGAGTAAGCCAAACTTTCTCTCAGTGTTCTCAGCTTTCTTTTGGCCTACTTTCGAAAAATCGAACACATTTTTTTCGGAAATTTTTTTCCGCGACCTTTGAAAAAATTCATATTTTGTTTTGGTCGAAATTTGACAAAAAACGTCCTACAAGTTTCTGTTTGTTTAGAGCTACTTTTGCAAAAATTGAGTAAATTTGAAATTTAACCTAGGAGGAGATTAGATTTTCCGAATTAAAGAAAGTCCCAAAAAGCCGGTATTTTTGGACCGTTTTTTACGTACTTCTAGAATAATTATGGCACTTATCGACAAAAGCGCTCGTACAAAGTTTTGTATACTAATTATACAGGTTATGTTTAAAATTTAGTTATTTCAGAAAATAACCTCAGAGGAGTAGGATATTCGTTTTGGCTTTAGGTGTTGTCGCCGCTTAGTGTGAAGGAGTGTGGTCATACAAAAAAGTTTTGGTCAATTTTTTTTGAAAAGTTGAAGCATGTTCTACAACTGGACCAATTCTGAATATATCCTCGAGCCCTGTTCGGCTAATATTTATCGAGAATATGTCAAATTAGGAGCAGAACCCTTCCCAAAATGAGACTCACCCTGCTATCGCGTTGTACGGATCCCACTAATACCTAAAAAAAAAATGTAAAAATTATTTATTGCATCAATTTATTACAAAAAGTGCTTCTCTTTTTGATAAGCCATACTCAAAATGGCGGCACGATCGATTAAGTCCTCAATCAGTACGGTTGCGCTTAAATTCAAATTAATCACACATTCCGTTTAACTTCCAGTGCTTGTCAGAGTTATTTACATACTGTTTTGTTTAAAATAATTGTTCCAAAAATTTGTATTAGATTTCTACAAGTTCTGTCTTAATCTAATTGAATTGATCACCAAATCTTTTTGATTGAGTTTAGATTTATCGAAAAGAATTGTTCATATTGATTGTCTTGGGTATGAAATAGCAATGTGCTTTATATTGGGACCGTTAGAACACGCGCCATAGGTTAGTTCGCATTTTTGAATTACACTTTTTGGAAGGATTATTGATTTCGGTAGTATCTGTTTTTCAGAAAAAACTCTGAGTATTTCTCTTTATTGTCGTAAGTGTATCATTTGACCGACACATTTTTCGCTCAGCTAATTACTTTGTTATATTAAATGAGTTTATTTATATGGAAATAAATTAAACTTTTCTCTGCCACAAAAACAATTAATCTAGATTTTCCAGTCTTTTAGTCTTTGAGACCTCAAAACATTCTCTCTCAAAAACTTGATAATGATACCAAGACTTGTAAGAAGGGATGGTTTTCGGTTTTCCATCACCTTTTTGTGTGGGTTTAAGCCAATAGATAGGTAAACAATGGAGATGGATAAAAAAATCGCTTGGGATGCATCCCTTTCAAGCTGAGGCATTCTTGAAATGTTTTTTGAGAATGAAAATTTACATAGAAACATATAACATTTCGAACATCAGAAAATTTTGATTCTTGAATGTTTTTTACCATCTTAGATCGAATAAATTTTTCTGTCTTTATGATTTTGTTCATTTATTCCTGTTGTTCAGTGTATGACACAATCGATCTCCAAAAGCTATTAAGTGAATGGATGGCACTCGAACTTTATCAATTTGGTGGGTTTTGGCTGGTCATACTATGTCCTAAAGTTTTTTTAAATTCTCGAATGAGAACTCATTTCTCGAGAATGTTTTTGCTGGAAAAATTTCTGCTTTGGTTCCAGCAACAGTCATGTATGTTAAAATTAACTGTTCTTCTAAATTTAAGATCTTTTGTAATTTAAGATTTCTCTTTGAAAATCAAACTTAATTTTTCTTTCAAATTGACCTCCACATTTTAAGTGTCGATTCATTTTTCGTCATGGGTGGCCTTCTGTGTGCATATGTCTCTACAAACAAACTAGCGCAAGCCCAGAAAAAAGGTTTTGGTACATGGCTCAGAGCTTATGTTATATATTTGCTTAACCGATGGTGCCGATTGACACCAGTTTTGTTAATAACAATGTTTGTTCAAGTGGCAATAATGCCAACCCTTGGAAATGGGCCAATTGCAGACTCTGGAGCTTTCATAGCTGGTGTAAGTTTAGTTGATTACTTTAACTATCTAAACTTTTTTTTAAGTTCTCGTTTTTATATCAACATTAAACCAAGATAAATTATTCACATATTTTCTTCTTCGAGGTAAATTGTCGATTTGAAATCCTCAGAAATCCGCCCACTCGCAAGTTTTCTTTTACGAAAGTTTCATTAATTCATTTTGTACAATACGGAGAAAGGGTGCGAGTTAAATATCATTCAAATTATTTTATATTTATTCGACCAAATTTCTCTTCACAATTAATCTCAAGCGCCAATATTTAAAAACTGACTAATTAATCAAAAATCTGAGGAAAATCTACATTTTAGTAAAAATTCCTAGAACAAACTTCTCTGGCTTTATGGTTATCTTATTAAAAATTGTTTCAAAATACAGAACGAAATCTCTCTTTTTTAATAAATCGTCTGCGATCTGAAAATTCTCAGAAATTGCTGCAAAGTAACGCTAATTTAGTTCATACGTTGAACAAAAAATGTCTGCGATACATTCAGTTTCAAACGTTTTTTAACACAATGCCCATCAGGAATATAGTAAAATACGATCACCACTCTGAATGTTATTTACATTTAAGAAGATGAGTTTTTCATTTTTTGACTTAAAATTAAGGATAAACATGAATCCTCCCAAAAAATACTTTCTCATCGATCTATTTCATTGAGAATTTTCAACCGAGTTTTTCACTTATATAATCACTTATATTTTTTCTGATTTCATATTTTTTTGATAATTATCCATTTTCAGGAGTTTTGAATTAAATGGTGGAATTTAACAGGATTTGATATTAAAGGTACCAATTTCGATCTTAAATTTTTTATTAACTTTTAAAATTAACAAAGAAGCACATTCAACTCTGAATACTGCACAACAATTTTCTAATTCAACTTTCACTTTTTTTTTCTCAATAATATTTCTAAAACTTTCTGAAAAAACTGAAATTCACAAACATTTTTAGATAGACGAGTGGGTCATTCGATAATTACGCGCGCTTTCTTAAAAATTCGAGTCCAGTTTTGGAAAACATAGCATAAAAAGTTATTGCAATTGTATTATTCAATATAAGTAAAACAACTGTCAGGATGTGGCGCGAGTACCCGTTAGATCACAGATAAGTCAGATCATATTGACGCCCAAATCTAACGCTTCAGGAAGGAATTTATTTAATGTCTCCAAAGCGCGAGAGAGAGCTCTGCGTGAGAAGTGCTGCTAATTGCACATGAGAGTTTTTGGAATTTGCGGCAGGCTTAAATATCCGGTATCTGTCAACACTTTGTTAATCCCCGCCCTTATTAGGAAAACGAAATGTGTTTTTTAAGTTATAGGAGCGGTATTAAACTAAAGAGTGTGAATTAGGGGATATAAATAGGAAATCGAGAGGTTGACTTTTTTCTAATTAATGCCTCATGGTCAAAACAGCAGATTGGGAGCTCACTAAAAGCTACTCCCTACAACCTTTGCAGAGATAATGTGTGTAATGTATCAATTAATTGAATAAAGAGAGCCGTTGCAGCAAGGGGCCCTGGCTGTCAAGATGTTTAGGGCGATTTTTTATGAATTGTGTTT
Organism: Oikopleura vanhoeffeni; assembly: GCA_004367855.1. NCBI lineage: Eukaryota > Metazoa > Chordata > Appendicularia > Copelata > Oikopleuridae > Oikopleura > Oikopleura vanhoeffeni. The sequence continues at coordinate 37,511 of SCLH01000512.1, forward strand.
GGACTCTCTAAAATGTTTGTGGAATTTCAGTTTTTCAGAAAGTTCTAGAAATGGTTATTGAGAAAAAAACAAGTGAAAGTGTGAATTAGAGAAAACTTGTTGTGCAGTGAGTTAGGTTGAGATGCTTCTTTGTTAATTTAAAAATTAATAAAATATTAAGGATCGAAAATTGTGACCTTAATACAAATCCGTTACAATTCACATTTAATTCAAAACTTCCTGGAAGAAGGATAATTTCAAAAAACTATGAAATCAGGAACAAGTGATAAATGATTATATAAGTGAAAATGCGGTTGACGAATGCTCATGAAATAGATCATGATAAAAGTATGTTTGGGAGTATTCAGTATATCCTTAATTTAAGTCAAAGAATCTGAAAAACTCACTCTTCTTAAATGTAATCACACTCATTGGGTATGATTTTATATTTTCCTGATGATTGGTTAAAAACGTTTGAACAGAATGTATCGAGACAGTTATTGTTCAAACGTAGAACTAAATTAGCGTAATGGCAGCAATTTCTGAAATTTCAGATCCGAGGCGATTATTCAAAAAAAGAGAGATTGGTCGGTCGTATTAAACATTTTAATAAGATAACCATAAGCAAGAAGTTGTTGTAATCTTTTACTAAAAGTAGATTTTCCTCAGATTTTGTTGAGTTTAATAGACATTTAAAATATTGGCGTTGAGAGTAATTTGAGAGAATGGTGAATAAATAAAATAATTTTGAATATATTTAACTCGACCCTTCTCGTATGTTCAAATGAATTAATAAACTTTTTAAAAGAAAACTTGCGAGTGGGCGGAATTTATGATTTCAAATCGACAATTTGCCTCGAAGAACAAATATGTGATAATTTATCTTGGTTTAAAATGGTTGATATAAAAACGAGAATAAAATAAAAATTTAGATAGTTAAGTATCAACCTGAGAGTTACAGCAGCTACGAAAGCTCCAGATCGCAATGGCCCATTTCCAAGGTGGTATTATGCACTGACAACATTGTTTTAACAAAATGGTGTCAAGTCGGTCACAACGGTAAGTGCAAATTATAACTAAGCTCTGAGCCATGTACCAAAGACTCTTTCTGCTTTGCGTAGTTGTTTGTAGGAGAATAGGCACACAGAAGGCACCCATTGACGAAAATGAATAGACATTAAAAAGTGGAGAATGAAAAAAAATTAAGTGATTTTCAAAGAGAAACTAAATACCAGATCTTTAATTAAAAGAACATCATAATTTGACATACCTGACTGTGCTGAACCAAAGCAAAATTTTCCAAGCAAAACATTCCGAGAAAGAGTTCACATCGAGAATTTAAAAAGTTTGGAACATAGTTTGTCCCAGCCAAAACCACAAATCGAAAAGTGAAATCATAACATACATTTATACTTTGGAGATGATTGTGTCATACAACGAACAACAGGAAAAATAACAAATCATAGAACAGACAGAAAATTTTATTCGATCTAGATTGTAAAACAAACATCAAGAATCAAATTTCTGATGTTCGAAGTATTGTCATATGTAATTTTCATTTAAAAACTTTCCAAGAATGCCTCAGGCTGTAAAGGGATGCATCCACAAGCGTTTTTTTAATCCCCATCTCCTTTTACCTATTTTGTTACTCACACATAAAAGGGATGGAAAACCACGCAAAACCATCCCTGTGTAACAAGTTTGGTATGCAATTAACGAAGTTTTTGAGAGAGAAGGTTTGGCGTCTAAGCTAAGATGGAGAATGCTTAGATTAATTGTTTTGTGTGGCCAAGAAAATTTTAATTATTTCTATATAATATAACTCATTTATATATAACTCATAGATGTCTGAGCGAACAAAAATTGTTCGTCAAAATTATACTCCATCTTACTGAACAATAAGAGATTAATACTCAGAGTTTTTTGAAAAACAGATACACCGATATATCCTTTTCCCAACGAAGTGTATATCAAAAATGCGACTAACCCTGTGGCGCGTGTTCCTTAAGCCAAGTCATCAAGAACGCATTGGGCTATTATCATCCAAGGACATCAAGTATGACATTCTTCGATGAATAAAAACTCAAACTGAAAAAGATTTTGTGATCATTCAATTAGATTACAGCAGACTTGTGAGAAATCATTAATACATATCTTGGAAAATTATTAACAAATATGTAAAAACTCTGACAAGCACTGTGGGTTAAACGAATTGGGAACTTAATTGACATTTAAAGGCAAACGTATGTTAGGCACAATCGATCGTCGCCAATTTGAGTATGGCTAATCAAAAAGAGAGCATTTTGTAAATAATTTGATGCATAAATTTCAATTTATTAACATTTGTTTTTATTTTTAAGGTATTAGGGGATCCGTACAGGATATCGGGGTGAGTCTATTTTTAAGATGACTTGGTTGGAAAAGGATCTGGTATTTGTTATATATTTTATTTCTCAACTTACTTTATTATATTGTCTTGTATGGAAACAGTTTATCATTTTAATAAATCGTTAACGTTGAAGTACCATAAACCTTGCGTTTATGTACAAAATGAATGTCGCAGCAAGACAGAATAACGATAAGATGCTATAGAATATGAGATTTCAACCTGTAAGAGCAGGGTCGGCATAGACTTTTGAAAAACATGATGGATGATTTGATCGGAATCGGACAAATTTCAAAACCTGATAGGATCGAATCTGACGGAATCGACAATTTTAAGAAATGATGTGTATCGAAAGTGCATCGGAGTCGACAATTGAAATCCTGATCGTGATGAACTTGATCGATGACAATTTTCAAAAACTGATCGGGTATCGAAATTGACGGATCGTCCAATTTCAAAGCTTGATCGGATGAACTTCTTGATCGATTACGATTTCAAAAGACTGAATAAGGATCGAACTTGATCGATCGACAATTTCAAAAACCTGATCGATCGAACTGATGATCGACAATCTTCAAAAACTATCGATCGGATGAAGAAATCGATCTGTCAAGGTTTTTGTCGATCTAGATCGAAAAAAGTCGATCGAC